>JAVIWB010002838.1:0-386883 GCA_031893035.1 Dermolepida albohirtum | reverse complement strand
TAGATCGCCATTGAATGTTTGGCATTAATACCACCACCTATGATAGGTCTATAATCGTGGCTATTTAGAATGTCTAAATATCTTCTTCTTTTCTGAGAGCATGGCCTTTTTAACCAAAGAAAAAATAATTTTCGTGCTTTAATCTATTTCAATTTTTGTATATATATTTTCAATCTAAAAAATAAATATTCGCTTGTAATAAAAATCATCATACTTTTCCATATGAATGGCGAACTTCTACCACGTACGTATAAGGCTACACTATTTCGTATTTGAAATAAAAGGCTCCAAACATGAAAGGAATTTTGAATACCTTTCTACGATTACAATGTGTGGAGAATTAGCATTTGTGTTAAATTTAACTACAATTGAAATAATTCCACAAATGCACGATGAACCAGACATAGAGGCGAAGAGAATGCATTGATATAAATGATCACATATTGAAGCATGAAGCAACGCTTAAGCGACTACCATTTTAACCTATTTCTGCCCTTTTATATATTAGTGGAATACGTTCATTCTGTTCACCTCTAAAAAACAAGGATAATACATACTAATTATAAGTTTTTAAAAGGCTAATTCTAAAGAAAATAATAGCTGTCAGCTTTATGATGAAGAGGCGAATGTCGGTTTGCAAACTATTAATATATTTGTTCATAGGAAAGAAACAAAATGATTCTCTGAAAACGTTAAATCAATTAATATTGAATACGAAGTCAATATGAAAAGTGTAGTGCAACGAAATAGTCATTGACATATCATCAATTACACAGGCCAACCAATAAATATTTTTTAAAAACAACCCAACCTGTTTCTTATGTATTTTTGTGTGCTGAATCCAAATTTTCAATTAGTTTTTTTCTACCACTTACCAATTTTTCGCAATCTTTATCTTTTTTTTGGATAAGACAGTATTAAAATATGTATATATCAGGTTGTTACAAATGTAATGTCCGTTTTTTCCTACAGTCTGAATTGAATCGCACCTGTGTGAAGACGTGTATGTTTTTGGTGAAAATTATTATTGTATTTGTAGAAAAGGGTATTTATTTTGAAGTGTGTACCTGTTCCATTTCTTGGAAAGATTAATACACCTGTACTTGTCTCGCCTATGGAAATGATGTCGGCAAGAGATATTTGGGCAATTTACCTCTTTCAATTTAAAAAGGGATTAAATGTAGCAGCAGCAACGCGAGAAATTAATCAGACGTTCGGTGAAACCACATGTAATGAACGCACATTACGGCGATGGTTTAAATAATTCAGCGACGGAAATTTTGATTTGGAAAATGAGCCTCGCGGATATGCGCGTAGCACGGTTAATGACGACGAGCTGTTTGTAGAAGTCGAAAGTAATCCGTCCACAACAGTGCGTAGCCTTGCAGAAACATTTCCATGTCCATTGTCACCATTAGTCGTCACCTTTCTTCGATTGGCAAAGTGAAGAAACTCGATCGATGGGTGCCGCACCAATTAACGGAAGCCAAAAAGCTCCGTCGATTAGAGGTGGCTACCTCTTTGGCTAATCGACAGAAAGTTGAACCGTTTCTTCATCGAGTGGTAACGTGTGAAAAGTTATGACTATCGGAGACGGTCAGGACAATAGTTAGATCGAGGTGAAGCACCAAGACAGCATGCACGAGCATCACTTCACCCGCGAAAGATTATGGTGACTGTATGGTGGACCAGTAAGAGTATTATTCACTATTCATTTTTGCAACCTGGTGAAACCATCACGGCAGCGTCCTATTGTTCCGAACTGGAAACTATGCATGGAAAATTGAGCCGCTTGCAGCCCTCACTAGTCAATAGACATGGACCCATACTTCTTCATGATAATGCAAGACCTCATGTTGCACGACAGACAATCCAAAAACTTTCGGAATTTGGTTACGAAATTCTCCCTCACCCACCTTATTCACCTGACCTTTCGCCAACTGATTTTCATTTTTTCCGAAGTTTAGACAATCACTTAAAAAATAGGGACTTCCCTGACCGGGAGTCTGTAATAGCAGTGTTTGCGCAATATGTGAGCCGTCAAAACCTAGATTTCTTTTCAAAGGGAATTTTTCAGCTTCCAGGCCGTTGGCAACAAACTATTGATGTAAATAGAGACTATTTTGCAGAATAAATATTTATATTTTTTTAAATTTAGACTTTTTTTATTCCTTACAAAATCGGACATTTCATATGTAACAACCTGATAGTTAAGATTTAAAGGTACGTACTTTATTATCAGAGTATAATTCAAAAATTTAACATTTTATTATTACAATAGTAGTGTAAGTTTGAATATGAACAATTTTTTTTTATTAATCTAAAGTTTTCTATTTCATCAACCTATTCACGGTAAAATTTCGAGTTTAGCTTTTCCTTTTATATGATGCTTCTGGAGTTGCTCATATAAGGGTCCAACAGTAATCTCCCATCATGTTGACGTTCCAACGTCCCCGATACCGTTTCTCCATCTCCTTTATATCTTGATGGAAACGCTCCCCTTGTTCCTCACCTACAGCTCCAAGATTGTCAGGGAAAAAATTTAAATGTGAGTTTAAAAAATGCACCTGCAGGTTAGAAAGTATATGCCTTCGTGATTTTCTTTGTATTAGCCACGCAGATACTTAAAAGTGCACTTTGAGCATTTAATACTAATTAGGTGTAGAGACCAAGGTATTATTATACGCTTACAATGCATCAATAACGTAAATTAACATGCTAGGAAACTGTGGTATTTTAAAGTTGATTTTCGGATTCAGCGCGTCAAAAAAACATAAAGGGAAGCAAAATTTATAAAAAAAGTTATTTCATGGTTGACCTGTGTTATTTATTTATGAGAACGTATGAATTACTTATTTCTACGAATACAAAAGGTGTAATCTTGTGATTACACCTTAACCCTGGGTTAACAACATACGCTCTGGTATGTCATAAGATCCGAAGCTATTTATAATATCAGTTGCTACTGTACTCTTTGTTTAAAAAAAAAACATTTATATATATATACAGCAAGACCATCATATCCTTAGAAAAATCTGCGCACACTTTCGGTATTACTCGTACTCAGTCGCCAGTGTGTCGCTCGCTTCGGTGATTAGGTACATTCCCAACAGAAAGGCGCGGTTTTATTTTGTACTACGCGACGCCAAGAATAAGAATTTAGAAAATTTTTATTTATTAATATATGTTATACTGGTCCAAATGGAATGTAAATTATTAATTAATGAGGCTGCTAAGTGTTATTTAATAGTGTTCTATTGAGGATGTACTATGAAAGTAAATCTTAATATGATTAGGTAGATAATGTAATTACAAAATTTTTTAATAATACCCAGTAATTAGAAGCAAATAGCTTTATATCAAAATGATTACATAATTACATAATAAATTACATAATAAAACACATTCACAAAGCAATGATTACTAAGTTATTCTGAATCATCGCTGAAACCAAAATCACTGTCAGATGTATCAGCACCCACGTTTATAATTAGTGACTCCGTAAGAACATCCATAAAAACTTCATTTTGTTTATATTCATCTTCGACTCTCTTCACGTGAGTGCAAAGTTTGTTCCAGTCATTTACTGTAATGCTTTTAAATTTTTCTTCCGCTAGCCTTTTAGCGTCCTCTAATTTAAATGTGACATTTTGTGATGCCACAAAATTTTTCACAGTCGCCCAAATCATTTCGATTGGATTTAGTTCAGGGTGATACGGAGGCAATCGTAAAGTTGTATGACCGTGTGCCTCCAAAATTGCGTCTATTTTATATCGTAAGTGTTATTGTTTATTATATTTTATTAACATATATAACTGGGCTTTCGTCATATCAGATGTACAGGCAATACCTTTTTCGGTCAACCAGTGTAACATTTTTTGCTTGTTTGCATTAGAATTAGGCGCTGGATTTATCTGAACATTGTGGTATGGAGCATTGTCAATAACTAGTACTGAATTTTTTGGTAAATTTGGTATTAGTTTTTCAACGAGCCATTTTTGGTAATTTTCGAAATTCATTTCGTGATGGTAATCACCGGATTTTGTTCCGGATTTAAAAAGTAACAAAGCGTTTTCTACAAATCCATGGTTCTCACCTCCAGCGTGCAACATAATTAAACGCTGGCCCTTGGAGATTGTCGAAAATAACCCATTTCTTGACTTGTCTGTCCAACTTTTCGATTTTGTATGGCCGCTATGAATATAGGATTCATCCATATAAATAGTTGGACGATTTTGCCGTCGATATACATCTATTTTTCGTAAAGAATTTGTACGAATGTTTCTGATATCTGGTTTTTCTTGTAATATCTTGTGATTGTTTTGTGTAGCACAGAATCTAAAACCAAGCTTCTTTATAATTTTTCTTAAGGATTCTCGGCCGCCCGGAAAATTTATATCTTCTTTAAGTTTTTGTAGTAAATTTTTAATAGTAATCCGCTGATTATTTGTCTTGTGGAAATTATAAATAATATGTTTTATTTGGTATAGGTCAATGTCGTCTATTGAATCCATTACTAAACATTTCCTCGATCTTTTCTTTTTTGGCGATTTGAAAACTGGTAGTTGTTGTGTGTTCTCTTTCTCATTTCGTTCTGGTTCTGCTTGATATTCGTTCCCCTCTTTTAAAATATTATAGACAGAAGCTCTTGAAACACCAGTTGCTCTTGCTACGTATTCCTTTAATTCGCTTTTTGTACAATTTCTTATGTCTGTTTCGTTATCTGAAATTGTCTTTAAAAACTTAAAAACATTAAACACGACTTCACGGGTTTGTGAATGCAGTCCTTTTCCACCTCCTAAGTTGGACATTATTAATTATAATAAATAAAACAAATAATAACCAATTATAATGCAAGACCTCAATTACTCACTTTGACTAACCGTAACTTAACAACTTAACCACGCAACGATCATAAGCACACTGAGGACACAAACAGCTTACCGATGACTCGGAGTGTACCACCCGGCACGCCTACGATGCGCAGTAGATTTTTGTCCAAGGATATGATGGTCGTGCTGTATATATATATCTGTCGATTATTCGACGACGACTCGTATATCCGACACTTGTCGGCTATTCGACTGCGGCTGTCCGCAACTATACGTTGACTATCGCTATCCGCAACTATGCGTCGACTCTCACTCGCCCCCGGCTATGTGTCCACTGTTTCTAGTGGTTTACCGTATGGCCTATATATGGGTCCCGAAAAGTTAAAAAAAAATGGTCATTTCGTGGAACACATTAGACTACCCATTAACATTTTCTTTAATCTCTATATCGACTATTTACCTAAGAATAGCAAGAATGCTTTCCCAAGATGAAAGGGTTTTCGAATCTATTTCGCCGGACGTAATGATATGAACACAATACGGGTATAATTACTCTTTCCCAGAATATACATAATTTGGTAATTTTCTATAATATATAATCACTTATAACTAAGAGGTTCTGGGAACTATAACGAAAGAATTTTATAATATTCTGAAACTAACCGTAATAAAACTTAATATATTCTAGACCCTAATTAATAATATATACATTTGCGATAATAGAAATTCCAAATATACATATGCTTTGGAATTTCTATTTTATGACATGACTAAATAAAAGAAGGATATATATATATACAAAAATTAAAAAAAATAAAAAAAAAATTTAAAAACTGTAAATGTAACATTACACAGTATCTCTTATAGTTGCAAAATTTATATTTGCAACTAATTTTTTATGATACTAAGATTGCATTTTTCTTAATGTTAATTTTTCTGAATTTAAAATGGATAATAATAATATTATTAACGTATTGTATATTATTTATTTTTATTTATATATAGTTGACTACCACTTTTATTGTAATATAATTGTATTGTCCTTTAAATGAGCTCTATTTATACGACAATATATATCTCTGATTTATAGTATTATTAATGTACTATCAGTAAAAATTAGAAAAATATTCAAATCTATGAAAAGAAGATAATAATCCACGTCGATGGATTTAAAATTCCTATATGGTAGAGCTTTTGTAGTACGTGCAATTGTCCAAAGTGCTTACCATATACGTAGTCACATCAGAACGCCTGACTACTCTTTGTTGGAAATGATTTTTCTCTAGAAAATATATTATTCCATCAGAAAAAGAACACTGCGTCTGGACGTTTTGAATAGAAAATCTAAGTGAGGGTACCTATATGTACACATCAATATTGAGATAACGGTCTTCTATTATTCAAACGCAATTTAATTCCTTGAAATAGGGTCTTTCTCTTTACATAAATCCAATCGATCTATTTAAATAAATCTGTTAATTAGTTTATCATTTACTTTGAATTCATTTTATAATATGTATCAACAGAATTGTATAATATTACATTATTAATAATGTCTACTACTGAAGCATTTCCTAAGCAACTCAAATCGAGTCTTTAAGAAAATGATCTTCGACTAGATATACGAGGTCCAGTCAGAAAATTTTGGGAATAGCTCGGAGTGACTGTAACGAAAACACTTTATGCACAAATAAATGGTTTGTTGTTTTCGGAATATGCACCATTACAACCAATCACACAAATATTTATTACATTCTGGAGATAACATATTCAATATATTTGACTTCAATGCATTAACGGCTTCTTAGCCACGCATTTTACTTTTGCGTCGTTTGTGCCAAAAAACTATTGACTAAATTAGTAATTAATAAAAGTGTAAATATAGCGCCGCATGTCATGAGCATAGATATGGAAAGATCTGCAAACATTCTCAATTCTAAGTTATGATTTGCTCTCCGACTGGAATGAACATGTGGAACGCGGATATATAGAGTTTCATATGAATTAAATTTCTTTTAAAGGGTTTTCCAATAAGGACTTGACAAATTTTTTTCAAAATAAAATGCAGACCATTTGAGATATTTCAAACACTTTATTGTCGGGTTGAAGTACAATGAAAACATTTATGAATGGAACTCGACTTCGATCATATAGCCACCGCGGGCACGTTTGCAGAGGTCGATTCGTTGGACCCAATTTTCGATGACTCGACCACACAATTTGGCCGAAACGGCTGCTATTTCGCGTTAAATGTTGGCTCTGAGCTCTTCCAACGTTGTCGGCTTGTTGGCATAGACCAATGACTTGACGTAGCCCCAAAGAAAAAGTCTAGAGGCGTTAAATCGCACGAACGAGGCGGCCAATCGACAGATCCATTTCTTGAGATAACACGCTCATCAAACTTACTCTTCAATAAATCGATTGTAACGTGTGCTGTGTGGCTTGTGGCACCGTCCTGCTGATTTGGATCATTTGCTACGGACGTTTCAACGGCAGCGATATTTTCGACACTTCGACCAACCCGTTGTCTCACTGGCACGGCAACATCACATAACGAATATGTAGACACAAATTTTTGAGAATTACGACCGAAAATCGGAGTTAACGCTCTTAAAGTAGCGGTCACCGACTCCAAATTTCTGTAGTAAATTTTTATAATTTGCAGATGTTGTTCGTTCGCGTACTTTACCATGATGAAAATGTTAAGTTTACTGAATAAATTGACAGTGACAGTTCGATGATTAGTGAAAGGGTGCGTTCACAAATTGAATTAAAAGTTGTCAAGTCCCTATTGGAAAACCCTTTATTTCTCTTCTTGAAAAGGATATCTAATTTATTAGTAATGATACGTATGTATATCACGAACGTAGATACAGAAAGCTCGGTAAAAGTTCTAGATTCTCAACTAGAATTTGCTCGCCGACCGGAATGAACGTGTCGAACGCAGATGTGTAGACTTCTGTATAGACTTGCAGTTACGTATCTCGACAAAACGACCATTATCAGACGCGGCGAATAAATTTATTAAAGATTTACCAAATTTAATTTACGATAGCTCAAAATCGTAATCGTAAAAAATGCGTAGTTCGCGATATAGCTCTAATGTAACGGACGAAAAGTTTGTGATCTGTTTGTGATATTTATGCTCAAAACGATATTATTACTACTATATGGCCCCATTAACACCAGGATGCATTTATAATCATCTATTCCATAAACTTGAATTGCCGTGAAAACTCGAAATTTCCTTCTTACTACACTGCTTTACTTCAGGCAGAAATTAATGAAAAAATTATATCCCGGAGAGGAATAGAACCTCTGTCCAGTACTTACCGGCCAAGCGTTCACCATTAAGTTACTAAAGACCGTTTATATGTAACATTTATTTCATGTAATCTACAGTTTACTTTATGAAACAACGTATCGTTTGTCTAATTCTAGAATAAATATGCAAACTGTATATTACCCAGTCTTAAACATGACAAAATTTTGAACAATCAGTTCGTGAATGTATTGAAAATAGAATTTAATCAAAATTAAAATTGGTAACGTGTGGATGAAATAAGAAATTATAAAAAAGTCTGTTGTTAATATTATGATACGTACAATTACATAAACCGTCACATTTAATCCTACCAGCTTCCATAAGAGTACAATCTAGTGCCAAGTGATGAACACATTGAAAAGAATTGAGCCTTCACGAAACCAACTCTTAATGTTTGATTGACGCCGCTGCAACTGTGCGTTGTATAGGCCGGTTAAAGAAGGCACACTTTATATCTTGTGGCAGAGGCTATATGTTGTCCACAGGAAATGCATTAATTACAAGTACAAAAGCAGAGTCTCCTAAATGTACTCCAGAATTTCAGTCAGTGTCCGCATGTTCCTGAACCACCACAGCCGATGTTTACGCGTTGGAGAATATGCCTGCAGGCAATGTTTTAAAAACATAAATATTTTGAGGATGTAGATAAGGAGATTTTAAAATCCAATCCAAAGAAAAGTGAGACAAAATTTAAAGATAGATTGAAACAAATTCACAAACCCATTCATAACAATTACTTGAGAGTAGTGGAGAGAATTGGAAAATTAGAAAATTCCTCCTTGTTGTTAGTGCAATCAGTGCCAATAGTGAACGCTGTTCGCACTTTGTTCTTGCAATTAATCCATCTAACTCTGGATAAGGTCAACGAATAATTTTTTTAGTACAGTAGACTGTATCTGCAAATTGGCTAAAATGCAATATTTGTAATCACATCCTTTATAATTTATTTCTGTCAATTTTCACTAGAATGCACTCGCTTGACTTCTGCTTACCAAATTATGGGACAGATGAGGAAAAATCTTGCCATGTGTTAACCATAGTGCTAGAAACCTTGCCGTATCACGTTTACTAATTATGATCGCTTCTCTTACAACACGAAACCACAGTGCAATCTGTTGTTTCGGGCACACATAACCACAGATTCTTATTTTTTAATACTGGTTCAATACTATTTTCAATACGCTCAGGTACCATAAAATTCTGTAAAATTTTCCAATTAAGTAATATACAGTTCGCGTATATATTCCAATTTGAGACAAGCAACTCATTGCTTAATAAAGTAAACGGTAGATTGCACAAAATACGTGTTGCACATAAATGGAATAGAAATTGCATTCGATCGTACACCAGGTTTTCATAATCGTGCTTCGCACTATTCACGTGTTGTTACTTCCAGCACATTAGAGATATATCGCAAACTACACATTTTTTTGCAATTGCGATTTTGAACAATCGCAAATTAAATACAGTAAATCTTTAATAAACTTATTCACTGCGTTTGAAAATGGTCATTTTCCCGAACGATATTATTACATACAATGTGTATCAGTTCATACCAAAGTCTACACATTCGCATTCGACATGTCTACTTCCGTCGGGGAGCAATCACAGTTGAGAATCAATCATTCATAATGTAATATAATAATATTCGCGTCTTCACTGATAATTAAATATTAGATAAACGATTCCCACAAATAAAAAGACGTGAAACTTTTAAGTGTAAAGACTGTCCCAAAATTAACGCAAGATTTGAATTAAATAGAAAACGCAGTTTTTAGTCTTTTGATTGTTATTTTTTTATTGAATCATAAAGTACATAGGATAGGGTTATTTATGGAATAACACATCGGGCAAATGGCCTCCACAGCATTGCATGCACATACGCACCCGTTTGCCGAAATTTTCCATGACCGTGATGTATAAATGTGGCTGAATTTCGTTGATGCAGCGTTAAATCTCCTCCTTTATACACGGATGGTTGTGGGCTTGTTAACATAGACCTGTAATTTCAAATAACCCCATAAAAAGAAATCTAATGGTGTTAAATAACATGATCTAGAGGGCCAATTCTGATCACCGAAACGAGAGAGTACACGACCTGGAAATGTTTCATGCAGTAATTGAATTGTTTTACGGGCTGTATGGCATGCGGCACCGTCTTGTTGAAACCACATATTGGCCACATCAATATCATCCAATTTCGACAGAAAGAACTATGTTATCAAGTCGCGATATCGAGCACCAATAAGTCACTGCTTGACCAGCCTTATTTTCAAGAAGGTATGGTCCAATTATGCCTCCAGCCCAAAATCCACACCAAACAGTGACACTTTGTGGATTCATTTGTTTTTCGACAATCACATATGGGTTCTCAGAACCCCAAAAGCGGCAATTTTGGCGATTAACAAGACCATCATGGTAAAAATATGCTTCATCGCTTAGGATGATTTTGCTCGAAAAATCGGCATCCATTTGTTGATGTTCAATAATCCATTCAACGAACTCTCTTCGCTGTGCATGGTCATTAGACTTCAGTTGCTGTGTTAATTGAATTTTGTAAGCACGGAGATACAGATCTTTAGTGAGTATACGCTGTAGAGGGCTTCTTGAAATCTGCAATTCTTGTCCACGACGCCGACTTGAGATTGCCGGATTGTCACCGGCACTCTCACGCACTACTTCGATATTGACATTTGAACGGCTTGTTTTTGGACGACCAGTATGTTTGGCGTCTCCAACGGATCCAGTCTCCCTGAATTTTTCAATTAATCTCTTCACAGTTGACGAAATTAAAACACTATTCCAACCATATTTTGTATGAAATTTTCGAACTGCAGCCCTCAAGCTTTCATTATTTTTTAAATATTATTCAATAATGGAGACACGTTGTTCTATCGTGTAACGCTCCAGTTTTACTAACCCTAAACTATCAGCTGTCGAGTTGTTTTTTTTTAGGGTTGCCAACACTTTACTGTACAAATGGCGACAAATTAAAATCTTGCGTTAATTTTGGGACATTATTATATATTAAATGTGCTGTAAAATTAAAGCAATTTTTTTACAACTTTTATTACAATATAAGAGAATTATTTGCCATCTTCATAAATCGAGTTTTATTCTAAATTTTTAAATTTTCCATTACATTTTCAAGTTAAATTTGTCAAAACTATCCCCCACAATCATTCGACATACCAATAAAAATTACTTACACCGTAACAAACCTGAACATATGACTAATTAAACGTGGATAATCAAATTAGTTTCGTTCAATCAACAAGATTGAAAATTAATACCTGCAATTAATTTGAAATCGGAACAAACCTAGAATATTTATTGCAAGAGTTGAATACTAAATTCCGCAATAATTACTCTTCAATACGTATAATCACAGCCGTGATATGTAATGAAGTTATTACACAAGCACTAACATAATTGCTTAATATCAAATATAAACGTTTAGTATATTTATTAGATCGATTAAACAGAGTAAGCTATTCTTTTTTTATTTATTATCATAATTCCCGTATATCTTTCCCGTATATATTTCAAGAATCATGAATTGTTACAAACGCAACGGCGTCCTTATGGTCAGCGGTTTGTTTAAAATATGTATTCGTTTGAAATTTAGTAGAGAAGCACGCTACGTTCAGTCATAGAACGCGCTATTTATGCATTCCATAGTATTATATAATAAATATCTGCCTACTTTGAATATCCCTATAACTTTTCTAATTTAAAATCTAAAAATTAATAATAGAAATTTGAAATATAAAACGAGGTTTTAATTGAAAATATATACTACTGTCCATAAGTCTAATAGCACTAGAGATAATTTTAATTGTGCAAGGATATTATCTTCATGGCAAATTTATTTATAAAATACTAAATTAGCATACAATTCAAGCAATTCACATTATTAATCTAAGTAACACTATAATAAGTTAGCTTAAATTTTACTATCGTCAAAGTAACCACTCCTAGCTACGATCATGGCTTCACAAACACTTGGCATTCGTTTAACTAGTCCGTCGAGATATTCCTCATCGATAAAGTTCCATGCATTCCGCAACTTACCCCGAAGATCTTTCTTGCTAGTAGGAGGTATTTTACGCACTTCACGATTCAAACAGTTCCATAACAGCTCTATCGGATTGCAGTCCGGACTTTGGGGTTGTCATGTCATTAATGTAACGACTCCTCTTTCAGTTTCGTCGGCGAGAAACCTTTTTACAATCTTTGTTGTGTTTCGCATCGTTATCTTGATGATAAACAAACCTCGGAACCATTAGCTCCATCACTAACGGAAGAGCACGCTCTTGCAATATACCCAGATAGACTTCTTTTGTCATTCTTTCTGTGATTTGCATCAATTTTCCGATTTGCCCACCTCCAAAGCAACCCCAGACCATCACATTTTCGTCACCATGTTTCACTGTCTTAACCACACATTCATCTAACATTCTCTCCCCTACACAACGACGAACAAAAGAACGGCGTTTATTTCCAAAAATTTCAAATTTGGATTCATCTGTCCATAAGACTTGTTTCCATTCTTTATCAGTCCAGTACCAGTGTGTTCTCGCCCAGGCCAATCTTTTTTGTTTATGTTGTGCAAACGGATATTGTTTTTTTACTACTACTCGACCTATAAGTCCAGCTTCAGTTAAACGGCGTTTGGTTGTTGTTACGCTAACCGTGGCTTAGTTGTGTACGTTAAATTATGCTGCTATTTCCGGGGCTGTAAAGCGACGATTGCGCAAAGACATTAATTTCAGACATCTATCTTCTTTTTTAGTAGTTATCCTCAGCCGTCCAATGCGTTTTCGGTCCCCGAGTTGGTTAGTTTCTGCCATTCTCTTTATAATTTGACCAACACAATATTCGGAAACTTTTAGTTTTCAGGCGATTGCTCTATTAGAAAACTTTGTTTCGTGCAAAGTAATAATTTTCCCTTTGTTGAAGAGTTAGTTGCTTTCTAATTGCCTTGTTTTAAACACAATTAAAAAAATACGCTCACTCGATAGCACTTGCTGACACTTCATTAACAACGTGAATACTGAGTATTCATTGTGTAATAGACATAAAATATACCCTTACGAGCGTACAAATATTAGGTAAAGACTGGCTATTACGTACACGTAATAAACCATACAATAAACAATTCCGCGTAAGAGATAATCTCCATGACACTCTCATTATATTTCTTACCTGAATATTATTTCTTGAAATAGAAAATAAGTGTGCATTTGTTTATACAAAATACTTACGGTTAAATAACATACAAATATGTAAAATGATTTTAGTTTGGATAAAATTTAAATATTAATTTAAATATTTTATTTCCTTCTGCAATTAAAATTATCTGTAATGCGATTAAACTTATGGACGGTAGTGTATATGGTGAAATCGTTTTGAGTATTAGTTACATTACTGCAGATAAATGAAAAAACATGATTCTAAAGTTCGATTTCACTAAATGCTCAAAATGATCTCTCAGCGTAAGAGAACAAAATCTTAATCTACCATAAACGCTTCTTTGGACATTTGTATTTCTTTCTTGTTCTTGTTTCCTATATAATTAATAATCTTGGGGAATAAATAATTCGGCCTAGAAGACTAATAAATATTACACCATCTTATTTATAATTAATTATTAAAAGATTATACACAAATATCCTCTGATAGTTACAGCATTATGAGCAGGTTACCTGCCCTACTGATATCAAATTATGTTTGTTTCTCTTAGATTACGTAGAGCTATATTTGCACTATTGTGTAACAGATGTAGATATTTTGCAGCATTTATATGTTATTCTAAAACAGACCAATTATATTATTGCTTAACAAACCAGCTCAAACTAGTGTTATTGATAAGGTGTTTATTCGCCGCGACTTACAACTTAAAATACAAATTATGATATCCATGGAAAGGAAACAAAGAAGTTTCGGGAGTTGCATCAGTGTCGAGCTCTCTGGCCAGTTTCTGGCGAGGCCGGAGCTATACAAATCACGAGTTACTATGCTGAAAAATTGCACAAATCCAAACACAGTATTTGTGTAGTCTTCGATTGTGTAGCTCAGCTCTTGAACAATGAAAAGTTACAAAAGTTACAAGAGTAAACCAAGCATTTTTGTACAGGCAATAGAGCATGCAACGTGTATACACAAGAGGGCGTATAATTTTATTTATATGACTTACTTTAAACTTTTTTTAGAGGACGAAGGTCAGACATAAAAGATTCTACTGCATCAAATTAAGTCTAGGCATGAAAAATAAAAATTGGATTAAAGTGAATTACAAATACAGTTATTTAAAATTTTATAAATAAATACTAGTACAGTGAACTATCCATTAGTGTCAACACAATTTATAGTGAAGAAAGTGGTGAGAATGAACATACAAACATGCACAGGGATTACCCTATTTTACTTCACAGTACAGGTTGTGTAAATATTTGAAGTTCCACAATTTAGCAGTGAGTTGAAGACCAAAGATCAATAATCGAAATTAAAGATTTCTTCCTTCGAGATTTTTTAATTCGAACTAGAGAAGGTATTAGCCAGCGCTCCCTGCTGTCTATAATAAAACAATATCAATTATTCAACTGTCTCGGAATAAGTGGAAGAATATACCAAGTCAAAGACAGACAAAATAGTTCCTCGGAGCAGAAACCTATTGACCTCTTCTCTCAATATGCAATCATGATCTTCATCACCACTATCAATGATCTCTTCACTATTTTATTTTAAATCATTCGAAGGAACAACATCCTCATCATCAAAACCTTTTGATTATAATGACAAAATATGCATATATATTTTCTATAATTTCTGATGATAAGGTTATCTTCCTAGCAGTTTACAAATTGTCGTGGAAGCCATGTCTTTGTTTGCACATGTGTTGACGGGCATTTAAGACGATTAAATTAATCCATAAAATGGGATTTACTATCTTTATGTCATTTCCATTGAATACCGATCAAGTTACTACGTTTATCGATAGTATCGCATTGACTGATGAGTGTTGGAATTACACAAAACGCGTCTCGATCAGTAATTTGTCGACAATAGTCTTCAATAGTTAATTTTCCACTCCTAATTAATCGATACACTAGCGTATAAAACGTATAAAACATATAAATGTGTTTCAAAGTTAGATGAATATTGACACGCAACATTCACATCTGAGACTTACTTCTAAATAGTGAATCTTCAAATATTTACACAACCTGAACTGTTAAGTAAAACAGGGGAGGTCCCTGTGTATGTTCTTGCGTTAATTCTTTAATAAGGCACGAATTTCTTCAGTACAAAAAATTAAATGTATTTACTTTCGCGTTCACTACAATGGATAGTTCACTATACTTGTCCTTATTTATAAAATTTTAAGTAACTGTATTTATAATTCATTTTAGTTTTATTTTTCATGCCTAGACTTAACTCGGTGCAGTAGAATTTTTTACGTCGTGATCTTCGTCCTCCAAACGTTTAGAGTATGTAATACAAATAATATTATGCGTTCTCTTGTATGTACGTGTTGCATGCTGTCTCTATTGGTAATCAAAAAGTTTCCTTCCTTGGAAATTTTTAAATTTGAAATAGAAAAGGTATTAGTCAGCGTCCCATGCCAGTACTTGCAACTTTAACGTGCACACCATACTTATCGGCTTAAATGCAAATTACTCTCTATGCTATAACTTTTAACACATTCTACTATCGTCCTATCATGTTTTACATTATCGGTGTTAGAGTGCTCATAAGCCAATGCATTTTAATAATAAATTTTCCCGTACGCGGTAACAAATACGCTGTTAGCGTTGTAATATCCATTTCGAGGGAATGTACCATAGAAAACGATGTATTTTACTGCGGTAGATTGAAGGAAAAGATGGACTCGAAAACTCGATTATTGATGGAAAAGCGGCTAGTTTATTGGAACTCGAAACAGATGTGGGCGAGGTGAAAGATAAGTTCGAGGGCACAGAGATCTTGTTATTACTAGGAGGATTTCTGTGCTCAGGTATTCTTCTAAGAGCATCCGGCGTAATTAGATGAGGACTAGCCGAACTCTGTTATTGAACTTGGCTTCGCATTAACAAAAGAATAAATACTAACGGCCTAGTCGTTTACAAATAACTTTCGGTTTGTTTTTTTCTCTTTAATCTGCTGATTTTCGTTACATATTGTATATATACCTAGTTGTAAAAATGTCTAAACAAATAAACATTTGCCGAAAACTCTATTGTAACTGAGCTACAAGTATTTGTAGTTTTAAATAATGTAGCTATTATGTACTGCTACAAAAAAAGTCTCAATTTAAAAAGAAATCGCTTTATTTTTTGTAAGTTGTTGAAAATGTTCACCCAGTTGCTGTATAGATAGTCTAGCTCTTCTTAGAATTAGCAGCATAAACTAAATTTTTCAAAAATAATCTAGGGGATTTAAGTCTGATGAGCTTGGCGGTCAAGCAACTTCTGAAACCATTCCAATTTATCGGTTTGTATAATTTTGATTAAGGAAATCTGTTACTTGTCTCTATATTTAGAAAAACCTTAAATAATTGACAATAATTGTCCTAGAATCCGGTGCTCCGCCTGTGGTACTACATCGAATGTAACTTAACCTTAATCTTTACTTACTACAAAATTAACTATCTAAATCTAAACTAATCTTTCCTAAAGCTCTAAATGGGGCCTAGCCCGCGTCTTGCTTAAATATTATTCACAATTCCGCCCCTACCCTGCAGAAGAAGTCCGCACCTTATAAACCTCATTCACTAAAATGTTCAATATTCATTCGTATACATCCCTTCAGGTCGGGAGGCCTTTGAATCGTTCTTCACCGTCGTCTTGTCTCCGCTCATCAGTCCCGAGCTTCCTCTTCCCGGTGGAATCTCTCCACCGCCCCTCCTTCTTTTGGAATTTTGGGCCCCTCTAACAACAGAGTACCTGGTATAGCTTCTCCACTCAATATGTTCACTCAGACATTCATTCCTTAGATCTACAAATGCTCACCTTGCACACGTCGCTCAAGTGTTTAAGTGTGTTAATATATCGCCCGTACTCGTGTTTGTGCAGTGTGTATCGGTATTGTAAATGTGTGTGTGTGCGCGCTCGGGTGTGTGTGTGTATTTGTGGGCATCTCTCTCATTCATTGATCTTGCTAAAAAAAAATAGAAAAGAACTATACTTAACTTTTCCTACTTTGTTCATGGTTGGTCGTCGTGGTCGTCCTCCTGGCTTGCGTGCCCGTGTGTGTCAGTGTGATTTCAAGCACGCGTTTCTGTGTATATTGCGTGACCTACGTTATATTTGTTAACTACATAGAGCGTGAGTCGTGTCAAACGTTCACCCTATTTTAGTTAAACATTATGTGACATTTTATTATGAAAAGAATCACTCCGGCACAACGTCTACAAGTTATTTAGCTGCATTACAAAAATCAGTGTTCATAATTGGCCCATTGAACGCACAGTTCACTATACCATCGAAAAATTTAAAAAGCAATTTTCATTATTGGATAATACACGATCAAATAGACCACGTCCAGCACGTAGTGAAGAAGACATAGCGATGGTAGCTGAGAGTGTAGGCGTGAAGGATTGATTTGACGTGGCTCTCAACGGCTTGCGATATACCATAACTTGATGTATTTTACATAAGAATCTTGGTTTAAAAGCATGTAAAATTCAACTCGATCAAGAATTGAAGGCGGCCAACCTTTTGAATAGTCACCGTTTCAATCTTTGGGCTCTTGAAAAGCTTAAAGAAGATTTACCGTTTTCGACCAAAATTTTGTTCAGTGAAGAGGCCCATTTCGGGGTTAATGGCTACATCTATAAGCACAATTGTCGTATTTAGAGTGAAGACCAACACGAAGAGATTCAAGAGCTGCCATTATATCTAGACAAAACCACGGTTTAGTGTAGTTTATGAACACGAGGAATCATCGCAACGTAACTGTGAATGGTACCCGTTATCGTACCGTAATAACGGACTACTTGCTGCCTAAAATTGAAGTCCATGATCTCGACGACATTTGATTCCAACAAGGCGGCGATACTTACCACACACCCTATGAAAGCGAAAACAATTCTTGTGAACATTTAATTTCACGTAATGGACCATGCAATGGCCGCTTAAATCATGTGATATCACACCTTTTTCTTTTGGGGTTACGTAAGGTCCAAAGTTTACATGGAAAAGTCAACCACGATTGAGCAATTGGAAGCCAATATCACACATTATTCATCAAATACCACTTGAAATGCTCGATTACGTCATCGAAAATTGAAACTTCAGAATGGAGTATGGTAGCAGTTACGGCCAACATTTGAAGAAAATAATTTTTAAAAAATAAATGTCAAGAATGGTTCTTTTGTATGATAATAAAAAAATACTCGATAAAATTGAAGTTTTTACCTTTTTTAATTTTGAAAAAGTACCTCCAAATGAGTCACCCCTTACTTAAGATCGTTCGTGAGAGTTTAACAAATACGCACGTTTCTTTTATTCCAAAAAATTTATTTTCTTTTTTAGGCTCACGAGTAAATGATCCTTCCACGTACAACGTTTTATCTTGCAATGTCCAAGTAAACGTTTTCTACGAAATTAAACTATGAACTGTTAACGAAACTACTTGAATTTACAAAACAAACTGAACTAAAATTAAAACGAACAAACTACGAAACTGGAATGGAAAAAAGTACATCTTAATGAATCACCCGCAGACATAACCAAAATAAAAAATAATCTGTATAAAATACCCAGATTGGTAGCAATGGATTTAACAGCAAAATATCGGCTTAAAAAGCAGTCACTTGATACAATTAACACAAGAGAATTTTCTGTCATTCCTATAATACAGGGTTTCAAAAAGAATATACGTATTTCGAATGCATATATTTATTAAACTTTAAGACATACGAAAATAAAACTTTACAAACATATTTACGAACCTCTCATGTTCAGATTACAGATGATCAATATGTCGTCCATCAGCGACACGAACAATATTACATCGATACTCAAATTCCTCCCAGTAAGGATCCGGTTCTTCAACTTTCAGGTTCTGTGGGAGTGGTCGTACATAAACGTTGTCTTTAATGAAACCCCACAGGAAGAAGTCGCGGGGTGTCAAATCTAGTGACCCTGGAGGCCAACTGAGATATGCTAAGTCGCCAGTTCTTTGACGACCAATCCAACGGTTCGGTAGAGTTTCATTCAGATATTCACGCACTCCTGTGAGGCGGTGCCCCGTCTTGTTGAAAAATGAAGTTGTCTTCGTGCAGCCACGGAAACAACCAGTTTTGTAACATAGCGAGATAATGCTGACCGTTAACCGTATTTCCATCAAGGAAGAATGGGCCATAAACAGATGATCGGGATATTGCACAAAACACACTGATTTTAGGCGAATCTCGTACATGTTCAATGGCTGCATCTCTGTTCTGTATACCCCAAATTCGAACATTGAGTTTGTTTACCAGTCTACTAACATGGAAAATCACTTCATCACTGAACACGATGCGTTGTGCGAAAGTGTTATAATTGTCAATAGCATCATGAATCTCGTTAGAAAATGCCACACGTTTCCGTTTGTCATCGGGGCGCAGAGCTTGTAACAACTATAACTTGTACGGCTTCATAACCAACCGACGTCTCAAAATACGCCAAATTGTTGTTGTAGGCTGTTGTAACGCCCGACTGGCATGACGAGTTGATTTTGAAGAATTACGTTGGAAAGCAGTTTGAATTCGTGCAACATTTTCTTCAGAAACACGAGGGTGGCCACTACTCTTTCCTTCACATCCATGTCTTGTATCTACAAACTGTCGATGCCATCTGCGAATGTTCCATCCATTCGGAGGATAAATTTGGTAGCACAACCTGAAACGTCTTTGTACTGTAATCACGAAATTGCACTTCGCAAACTCGAGAACACAAAATGAATTCTGCTGCGGAATAGACATTTTAAACATATAACGGTTACCAAGAAAACCAGAACACATCTAGACATCTAGAGGCTATTAAATAAACTTGACTACGTATTCGTTTCTCCAATAGCCGAGCCGTGGCGCAGCGATCGATAGTTTGGACAAAATAATACTTTTTAAAACGTATATTCTTTTTGAAACACGCTGTATTATGAATAGGGAACAGTAATTTAAAATTACTTTGACAAAGAATAGAAAGAATTTACAATAGAATACAAAGACGCTAAAGCGAAATTGTGCAGATAGCTCGCATATCTATCCTGGCGTGTTTAATTCGCTAAAATAATTCCATAGAACACCTTATGCTCGTTTATAAAAGCTATACAACAAGGAATGTTCATAGATAATAGTACAAACTATAATAATAATGAGGTATACTCAAAGGAACGTAACAGACATGCATTTTGTTCATATAAAATATATTTCTATACACAGTATTGTTTAAAGAGAAGACGGAAAATCCGCAGTTAATTAGCTTGGTCTGTTTATTTGAGGTATCCACTCCACGTTGTAGAAACAATTACGATATATCAAGCTAGTTTAAGGTTTCTAAATCAACATCGTTCCACTATTCTCTGTGAAAACATTACACTCGCTATACGCATGTCTTCGTATACAAAAAGGTACATTGTTTTAGTAGAAAAGCGAGTACTATTAACGCAAGTTTCTATTACTACAACTTCAATTAGAATCTGCTAATTAGGATGTTCATTGGTATTAGTTAATTCGTAACAATTATAACATGTGCTGATGATAGTGTTTTTAACGTTCCCAGAAAGCGTTACGGTACATTTCGTACTACACGTGGGAGTTGTTTTAATGATATACTGCTTCCATGATCTATAAATTTATGCGAACGTTTTGTAAAAGGGTAAAATTAAATTTTCGTAATTATTACAATACATTGCTTTTTTCAATAAAGACATAACGATTTTGTATTTAAATAAAACTCAAAATAATTGAGATCTGTCTTCTCTAGAGTTAGTTTTCCTTTTGCCAGCACGATTTTCTTTCACTTTCCTCCAGTTCTTAGCATTTGCAATGATTTTTGCAGAACATATGAGCGTATTTTGTATAAACTTATGAGTTTTGCCTCTATTAAGCAGATTGAGTATAATTGCTGTTTTTAATTGAAATGGATGATTAAAAGACTGTCGAATTATTCTGCAACAGACGGAGCTGTATACGTCTGCGTTTAGTGCCGTCAGCTATGCTACTGCTATTTTAATGTACAGGTAAATAACAGTGCATAACTAGCAAAACTAATGATGTTAAATTACACGATCTAGGGGGCCAATTTTGATCGCCGAAACGAGAGAGTATACGACCTGGAAATGTCTCATGCAGTAATTGAATTGTTTCACGGGCTGTATGGCATGTGACACCGTCTTGTTTAAACCACATATTGGCCCCATCAATATCATCCAATTTCGGCAGAAAGAACTGTGTTATCATGTCACGATATCGAGCACCAGTAACCAGCTTGCCCAGCCTCATTTTCAAAAAAGTTTGGTCCAATTATGCCTCCAGCCCAAAATCCACACCAAACAGTGACACGTTGTGGATGCATTTGTTTTTCGACAATCACATGTGGGGTCTCAGAACCGCAAAAATGGCAATTTTGTCCATCAAGGTGAAAATGTTCTTCATCGCTTAGGATGATTTTGCTCGAAAAATCGGCATCCATTTGTTGATGTTCAATAATCCATTCAACGTACTCTCTTCGCTGTGCATGGTCATTAGGCTTCAGTTGTTGTGCTAATTGTAATTTTGTAAGCATAAAGACACAGATCTTTAGTGAGTATACGCTGTAGAGAGCTTCTTGAAACTTGCACTGCTTGTCCATGACGCTGAATTGAAGTTCCTGGATTGTCACCCACACTCTCACGCACTGCTTCGATATTGACATTCGAGCGGCTTGTTTTTGGACGACCAGTGTGTTTGGCGTCTCTAACGCATCCAGTCTCCCTGAATTTTTCAATTAATCTCTTCACAGTTGACGAAGTTAGAACACTATTCCGACCATATTTTGTACGAAATTTTTGAACTGCGGCCGCCAAGCTTTCATTATTTTTGAAATATTGTTCAATAATGAAGACACGTTGTTCTATCGTGTAACGCCCCATTTTAATCAACCCTAAACTGTCAGCTGTCGAATTGTATTTTTTTAGGGTTGCCAACACTTTACTGCGCGAATGGCGACAAATTCAAATCTTGCGTTAATTTTGGGACACCCATTACAATCCAATGATACAGCCTCTTTCAAAATCGCTTAAGAAACTTCTTAACAAGTTAAAAATCTTAATCGCCTCTAGAATCCCGCAATGCCTGGTTTTAGGATTTGGTTTCATAAATGCTCCAAATTCTAATCGGGTAGGTTGTTAAATGTAAGTAGTGAAGGTTGACGTCTGTAAAAAATTCTGAACCTAGCGTTCTGCAGCTCTCTGGGGTTTCTGTGACATTCAAAGTAACAGTCATATCACATTTTTCGAGATTAGAGAAAGTCATGGCGTGACGACTCTATAAACACTTGTAAAAATTAATAAACCCAAACTAATGTCAAAAAATATGTGTAATGCCAAGACTGACAACTAATCTCACAGCTAACTCTGGTCAGTGAAGAGACTTATGAGTGTAAGTTACGACAAGCGTGTTTCTGTGTACTGTCTTGTTGTAGACAACTGTTTTTAGCAACAGAAAATAATTAAAAATGCCTATAACTCATTTATTTAACATAATTACAGAAGTGGTACATTTTTGTAATCGGAAAAATAATAATTCTTAATAAAATTACGTCCAACTATGGGTGCCATTTAAAAAAACAAAAATTTAGGTCATAACTCAAAAAGGGCAAGTCCTATAATTATTAGTTAACACCAGTTGATAGAACTTTAGAACTTTTCCTTTTCAACTTTTCTCTAAATTCAATAAGAAAGTATTTCCACGATAGGGATCTAATTTGGGTCCTCTGCTGTTTATACTATTTATAAATGACCTTCTTTGACATATTGATTGTCCGGGGCTTGCTTTTGCAGAGAATATAAAAATTTTCTCCGAAATTCGTTCCCCTGAGAATGTTGGTGGTCTGCAGCGGAATTTGGACTTCCTGGAGGGGTGGTGTAAGCGATTTGAATTAAGATTAAACAATGACAAAGGCCATATCATGACCTTCTCACGGTCTACTTTGCATTTTGTATCCGTGTCCCACATCGGTGATGTTAGTTTGGGGAGGGTGAGAGAGTTTAGAGATCTTGGAGTACTTTTTGACTCACCTTTAGGCCGCAGATGACTAGTGTGTATTCGGAGGCCTGCAAATCGCTGCGGATTGTATTCCGCATCTCCAAATATTTCTGTGACCCAGTTGTACTGAAGACCATGTACTACGCTTATGTTATGAGCAAACTGGAGTATGCGTCACTGGTCTGGCTTTCGATATATGCTTGTGAGTGCTTGAAGTTGAAGCGCGTTCATCGAAAGTTTCTGAAATTCCTTACCTTCAAGATTAGTGCTGCTTACCCGATGAGGGATGTGTCGCAGGTGGAGTTACTTATTGAGCATAATATGTCTTCGTTGCATGTCAGGAGGACGGAACTTTGTGGTAGGATGTTGCGTGGGTTACTCGGTAACAGTGTTGACTGTCCTTCACTACTGCACCATTTGTGTTTTTTAGTGCCCCGTCTAAACTCTAAGTGCAATGTGTCCTTTGTGACGCCAAGGGCGCGAACTAATGCTCTAAGGAGGGCGCCGATCTACGTTTTGAGCAGATGTGCCAATGAATTTGTTGACTTGTTTGCCTAGCATGCATACTATATATATGTATTTGTAATAAGTTTTGTTTCAGTTGCTTTGCTTATATACTTTACTTTGATTTTGCATTTATTTTTATTATATCTATTGCACACATGTCCAAACTCAGTTTTATAATTTTGCATTTTCCTGTTTTTGGGCTACTAGCCTGTTGGAAATAAAGGTCATTATTATTATTATTATTGTATTAAAGAAAATAGAAGAATTTAGTTATCTGCAAATATCTAGTAAGCTGTGAATTTTTGCTGAAATAAACAGTAGTACTATGTCAAAACTCACCCTGTATATCTAATATAATAATTTATTTATCTCGTATTATACTAATAATACAAAATATTCATGGGTTTTATAGAAGTTCATTGATATCTTCCATTTATCTAAAACGAAAACTCTAAAGCATACACGGCAATAATTAATCTATCTACAAAATTATCGCTTTTCCGGCAGCTGATTCCTACGCTTATCTTCTCCGGAACGCTCTTCACTTGACAGCTAATTATGTAAACTGATATAGTCGGTAAAATTCCTAAAATCGCTTCCTACCATCTTTTAAAATGTTAAAAATTGTCGGCAATAATTCACGTGCTGAAAACGACTCTTAGTGGACTTCGAAATATACTAAAAATTTAATCTTGCACCGCCATTCTGTGTTCTTTCTTTTGTTCTGTACTAAATATGCTGCACCAGATATATTTTTTTTTTGCTTTTTGATTCTAACAACTCTAATTAAATAACTATGTTAAAAATTCGCAATCAATTAACTCTAAAGGGGCATTATCTTTATCAGAATATCAGTTAGTGTTGTAATAATGTTTAGAAATACGATAGAATGTGATATAGTTGGATAAGACGTGTGTAGATGAACGAAGGTTATTTCCAAAGTTCGGTAAACTGTGCTACAAATTTTTTCTTTTATTAATTTTGTTATCTTCGCGTAGATTATATTACTAGTAAGAGATTTCTTATGACTTTTTATTCTCCTATTTGTTGCTCGTTTTATATTTAATACAATCGATATTATGTAACACGAATTAATAACTGTCAGCTTCTATGATATTTGACTCAAAGTTTTTAAAGAATCGACCAAACCAA
The DNA here is from genome assembly GCA_031893035.1 of Dermolepida albohirtum. NCBI lineage: Eukaryota > Metazoa > Arthropoda > Insecta > Coleoptera > Scarabaeidae > Dermolepida > Dermolepida albohirtum. The sequence goes on along the minus strand of JAVIWB010002838.1, from coordinate 361,832 downwards.
ACTGGCTTTAAAGTAAATTTTTTTGGAGACTGTAGTTTTTATTAAATTAATCAAAAAAAGATAAAAAAAGCCCTTATCATATCAATGTTAATATTCTGCATGCGTATTTCGACAACTAAATTGTCGTTATCAGCAGAAATTAATCAGTGTCCCACCTTACACGAAGACCAAACATACACTTACTGCGTTTAGTCTTTACCACGGATCTAGATGTTGGAATGTTGGCCAGTCAAGAAGAATATTCAAAATTGTGACAGAAAGACATCTACGAAGTCTGAAATATCAAAGAATTGAACTTCGGCATACATCTAATAGGAGCGAACTATAATATACATACATAAATACCAGGGTGGTCTCAGAAGTACCCGACCCAACAAAGAAAATACAAAAATTTTGGAAAGAAATATATTTATTTTTTAACATAATCTCCTTTCAGCTCTATACACTTTTCCCAGTGATGTTCAAAGTTCGATACCCTTTTTATAATAAGAACTGTCTTGTTCCTCAAAATAGCTGTTAACTACCGACATCACTTTTTCAACGTTGGAAAATCTTTGACCACTGAACCATTTTTTCAAGTTTGGGAAGAGAAAATAATCCGATGGGGCTAAATCTGGCGAATAGGGTGCATGAGGTAGCAATTCAAACTTTAATTAATTAATTTTGGCCATTGGAATTGTGAGCCGTTGCATTGTTTTGATGAAACAACGCATCCTTCTTGTCCAAATGCGGCCGTTTTTTTCGCATAATACACGCCGTTGATAGTTTTTTCTTTTTCAAGATAATCAACGAAAATTATGCCACGTACCAAAAAACGGATGCCATGACCTTGCCTGCAGATGAAACAGTCTTCGCCTTCCTTGGAGCCGGTTCTCCCTTTAGAGTCCATTGCTTTGATTGTTCTTTTGTCTCGGGTGTGAATTGATGGACCCATGTTTCATCCATGGTTATGAAACGGCGCAAAAACTCTGCTATGAAACTTCGCTAAACACTTAATTGAAACATCTTCACGACAATGTTTTTGCTCGAATGTGAGCAAATGCGGCTGGCATCTGGCACACAGCTTTCTATCCAAATTTTCAGATAATATGCGATGTGCCACACTTTTCGAAATGCTTACTACGTCTGCTAGCTCGCGCACTTTCAGTCGACGATCATCCAGTACCGCTTTGTGGATTTTCTTCACCATTTCTGGAGTCGTCACCTCATTTGGTTGACCACTGCGATGCTCGTCTTGGCAGCTCGTACAGCGTCGTTTAAACTCTGCTAACCAATATTTCGCTGTTGTTAACGAAGGAGCAGACTCGCCCAGGGTAGAATCCAGTTCAGCTTTTATATCGGTTGGGCTGAGGCGTTTCAAATAAAAGTATTGCATCACGTAACGATAACCAATTTTCTCCATTTTTTACAAATTTACATGAAAACGTTCACTATTGATGGCTGCCAAATACTAAACAACGTGACGTCTTCAAACAACTACTGCCATCTCTAGGTCAGGCCGGATACTTATGGGACCACCCTCGTATATGCAGTAGTTCAATCAAAAGTTAAGATCCCAATCTGAATTATAGTCGTTTATTCGTAAATTTTCGTAAACGAAGGAGCAGACTCACCCAGAATAGAATTCTGTTTAGCTTTTATATCGGTTGAGCTGAGGCCTTTCAAGTAAAAGTATTCACATCACGTAACGATGACCAATTTTCTCCATTTTTACAAATTCACTGAAAATGTTCACTATTGCTGGCTGCCAAACAAATACTAAACAACGTGGCGTCTTCAAACTTGAAACATTTGCTTTATAGATTGTGTGCCTTCTAATACAGTGATATTTTTCAAACAACTACTGCCATCTCTAGGTCAGGCCGGGTACTTACGGGATCACCCTCGTATTTTAAAGTGGAAATCCTTCACATATTTAACAAAAGTCGGAAACTAAATTTACATGGCGACTAATAAGTGTAATAAACTCACTTTCGTTATCATTCTTAATGATCAATTAGATTTAAACAAATCACCTCATTTACATTTATCTTAAGTATTAGCACTCATCATTCCTATCTTAGTCTCTTACTATAATTGTATCTCATAATTTCATTAATTCTTAATGTTTTTTTATATTTTTATATTTCGAAGAAAGGTCTATTGCCGATAAATATTCTTGAATGAATATTTTACCTCTACCCCTTTCTTGTAATCGGAGATAATTATTGCTTTTCGTTTTCTTATATAAAGGTAATTGTAACGTATAGTGTACTTGCTCGAAATTGTCTTAATAAGCAAAACTAGTCGCAATAAATATATTACATAGCGTGAAATTTAGATAGTGATTTATTTATTCCTTAGTTTAGTGGATTAAATGTGTGGAAATTTAATGTAAAGGTAAACTTTAAAATCCGAGTAACTTAAAAAGCAAATATAAAAGTAAAGAGTTTTAAAAGGCAATAAAAATAAATTCGAGAATGCTGAAATGTTTCAAAAACTAGCCGATAAAAATCAAAAATTATGGCGCTGATAAGTTTCAAGTTTTGCGTGTAGTCTAACATGGGAAAGCTCAGCAAAGGACGTATAAGGCAGTCACGCGGCGGAAGCTAAGAAAGTATGTCGTGACTTTTCTTTCATAAGAAACTATTAAATTGTTCGGAACCCTTTATGCTTTATTAAGGTACTGGTAACACTTAAAAGCTTTTAAATGTCATTAGTCTCCTTCTTGTTTGGATTTTCCTGTAATTTAGTTAATTGTAAATGGTGATATATGAATCAAAACAGCAAACTAAATAAACTGAAGATAACCACATTGTTGTCTTGTCCTAGGTTTGTATTTTGCAAAGCGTTCATACAAATTCCAAAATTGATATTAATATGAAGAAGATTATTATTTATTTGTAATCTTTCTGAGCATTTAATACATTTATTATTTATTCGAAGACTATAATTAGAACTTAAAGTTTTCTATTCGCTTTCATATTTAATGAAAATTATATTATTTTCTGCTATTCCACCGTTCATTAAATACACAGAAATTAATTAACAATTTCTGCGCTAGAGAAGGACTCGAACCGCTATCTGCCGTTTTCTAGACGACTGCATTACCAATTAAGCCACCAGGCAGTGTAACTTCGAGTCCTTTAACACGCCATAAATCGCATTATGGAACAGATCTAATATTTATTTAAAACCCGAAGTCGGGTTATTAAGATGTCAATAATTATATATAAACATATAATTAAGTTAATTTGGTACGTAGACTTCCGCGGTCGTGGTCCATGCCATGTTCAGTCCAGTTTCAGTGCAGTAGTTTAGCCCTGAAGATATCCCATACAAATGGGTACGAAACGTCGGCAGATATACAAGAGACGCGGTTTCAGCCGGAAACGGAAAAGCAGTAGCATATAACTAAGTTTTCCACGATGGGAAATTTAATGAAAATTATATTATTTTCTGCTATTCCATCGTTAATTAAATACACAGAAATTAATTAAAAATTTCTACCCTGGAGAATTATATTTATTTAAAACCCTAAGTCGGGTTATTAACATAGGATGTCAATAATTATATATAAACATATAATTAAGTTTTCCACGATAGGAAATTTAATGAAAAGTATATTATTTTCTGCTTTTCCATCGTTAATTAAAAACAATTTAGTATTAAGCAGAAAATAATATAATTTTCATTAAATTTCCCATAGTGAAATACTTAATTATATGTTTATATATAGTTATTGACATCACTCTGCGTATTTATTTACACGTATAACTTTCAATATACCGAAACTTAATACCAATAATTTATTACATCCTAGAAATTTTTTCGCTAAATCAACGACACGAAATATGCACTTACTGAAATACAAAATACGTGTCATATAACGAAGGAATGTCTAAGGACGCGTGAAAAATATACACAATCCTGATTTATTGGCGTTCTTAACAATGGAAATATCTTATTTCGGAGAACGTTTCTGGCAATATATTTTGAGCTAGCTGTATAATATCGAAATTACTCATCCCTCTGCGGGCTGAAAATAAATACATATATGAAACATCAAGTTCAATAAAAAATAGTATTGATATGGTTTTTATGATAAAATCCTACTGCCAAAGCGTCAAATAACAGAAAAGGCTAAACGTGTATTTTTATAATTATTATTTCATTAATGGTTGACTATATTGGGAGTAAATTATTCTTTTAATTTTAAAAACACCGATAGATGATTGTTCTTATGTTCTTCATCCCAGTAACGTTGTAATTATTGTTAAATTAATGACCGTGTAGTTTTAAAAGATCTCCATAAGTAAATAATAAATAAAATATCTTTTGCACTTTTTACAAAAGCTTGTTAGTCAATTAATAAACATGTATATTAATAATTGTCTTGACTACTGAATATATTTTTAAATCATCGTAATCTAGCGCGTTGGAACTAAATGCTTTCGTATCATCGACAAAAATCACAAAAAGTAATGGACCCAAAATGCATCCCTGAGGAACATCTAACGTAGCAATAGATTCAGGCGATCCGTATCTATTATGGACTTCGTATCTATTATAGCATAAGTGTTTTATAAGTAGGAATTTATTAGATTCGGGGTTTCAAGAGCAAATCAAAAAATACTTAACTTTTGCAATAACAAATTATGGTAACTTTTGTCAAAAGCTCGCGATTTGATCAGTATAATTGTGATCAATATGTCCACCATTACCTAATACTTCACTTATAAACTTTGTTTTTATGGCTAAGTTAAAAAAAAATTGACTTTCCAGCTATGAATTCATGCTGATTTGTAGGTAGATGTGATTGGATCCATTCGTGGATTCATTGAACGTAATAATAGATAGTTGTGTATAGAGAAGCTGCTCAAGCTGGTTGTAAACTTTTGAAAAGTTTGGAAAAATCAGTAGTCATCGATTATTATCGAACACCTTTCCCTTCTTTAAAACCGATGTAGTTCTAACTCTTTTCTAGCGTTGAGGGAATGTGATAGTCTTCAGAAACAAATTAATAATTGTGCTTATAAGTTTTGCGAAAATATTTTCCATCCCCGGTTAAAGAATTGGGTAAAAAAGTAGTCTCATGCTATATTTATATTACGCAAACGCGCCATAGCTATCACTGCGTCATCTTCTATAATTAATTTTATAGCAAAAGTAGTTGTTCGATATTGATGAGATGCCTTTAATCCGATTTGCGTATTTCCAAAGTTAACTAGAATTGACTTTAATCGAATTTTGTATAAAAAAGCAGTACAGAGTCGTCTCTAGCTATATTTTTATTACGCGCAAACCTGCCAAACCAGGTCTCTTCTAACGAATTTTTACATTCAAAAGATCCAAAAGGTTACAATAATAATCTGAGTTTATTGTTTCAAAAATTTCGAAGAAATCCGCAAACGAAATTCCCTTTGCATCCCAAAAAGCTGATTCTGATCCCTTGGCCGATTTCTTGGCTGACTTCGAAGCCGAAGTACCAGGTTCACATCACTCTTTGCTTCTTGCTTTAATTAAATATCGTAGTGTTAGACTCAAGTCTCATCCAAGGTGGTGAAAAGACACACAAAATGGTATTTATTCTTTCTAAAAGGCTTTAAATGTTGCTAAAAAAAGTCGCATTCGAATGTGTTTTTGTTCCAATGTTAATGAATGCGGCACCCATTTTGCATACAGCTTTCGGAAACCCGAAACTTCAGCCAAAACATTGCTCACACTACCTAATAAAATACCTAGGGCTTCTACTAAATCTCTTTTGGTTAATCGACAATCTTCCAGAACCATATCCTATATTTTTGCTACGATATCCGGTGTTGATGCACTTCTTGGACGTTTTTCGCATGGATTGCCTTCAAGACTTGTACGACCTCGTCTAACTGCAGCGATCCATTTTCCTACTGTCCTAATTGAAGGTGAAGAGTCCTTATACACTTTTAACAATCGTTCATGAATTTGTTTTGGTACTACACCTTCCAAAGAAAGAATTTTATCACTGCATGATATTCAATATTTTCCATTGTAAAAAAAATACTGTGACAGTTCAACTATGTATACCAATGGGCAAATATAAGCTTTGTATGTGTTCATGAAAAAGCAGTATAATATTTAGAAAAATAAAACGTCGAACCTAATAGCGCCATCTCTTATCGAACGACAAAACTTATCGAACAACTCGGTAAGTGTTTTCACTGTTATCCGAGAAATGGATGTACAGTTCTCTCTCATTACTTTGTATTGTCGTTTCGATTAAGAGATGCATAAAACTGCCAACGAAGCTGGGCTACCACACTAGTAATTAGGTGAAGCAATCGTTGTGGTCATTGCCAGGTTTTTCAGTACTTATACTTATTTCATTACATATTACCGTTCCTAAAACATTTTTGATACTACTAAAAAAGACATTTCAAAATCTAAATTTAAAATCGCACGAAATAGCTCTAATATGCGAAATTTTTCAAGGAAATCTTATTCGGGTAAAAGTAAGATAAAAAGCCCTTGGGCACCGAAAAAATCGCCCGTTCAATCAATGTCGCGCCAGGGAACAAAATCAATAGTGACTTTCTGGGGATGCATCCGTTGAAAATCCTCGGATAATGCATTCCCTGAACGAGAAAAGTTTTCCGATTTGTTCATTTATCGTGAATTTTTTTTTTCTCTTGTTGCAGCAACAACACCAGAAATTAGGCCCTGTCAGATTAACATGACCGGAGAGCAGGGACTCCTGGGTAATAAAAACATCAGCGACGATATTTTGGCGTTCGTAAAACAACATAATATGCCTGTAGACTGCATATGGAACATTACCGTCAGAGAGGGCTGGAAGGTAAACAAATGACACTTTTTACTGACATCAATCAATCATTCATATGTACATACATACGAATTGTGTACTTAAATACGTTTAAAATATATCAACAAACTTGATAATGAGTGTTACAACTTCAATAATATTGTATTACATGTTTATAATTGGCACAAATACTTTGATACAATCATGTAATAAAAGAAAAATATGAAAATTCTAAAAATTTATACACTGCATCTCAAAAGTAAAGTACATATTTTTTTTAAGACAATGGAATTTCCATTATAAAGACAGCGTTATGACATAAATAATAATAATAATATAGATAAAATATTACAAAGATTAATAAGATGTTGAGATAATAGTTTATATTACCATTCAAACCATTCAGAAAACCTCTACACAATCATATATTTAAAAAAAATTGATCAAAGCCACAGTTTGTCAATAAATAACGAAGTAACAAACCAATTGAAAACAATTTTTGCATTCAATGTAATGTCACGATTTACTGGAAACGTTAAAGAAGCGTCAATTAATTAAAATTTTAACGTCAAATACGAACTAACATTTTTATTTAAATTAAGAATACAAAGTTAAGTATTATAGAAAACAATTAAGATTTACTTAAATACAGTTTGTTCGATAAAATGCTGCGGAGAAGCGACATGGAGTTAATTTGAAAATGTAAAGACTCCGGTAAAGCGGGAACACTGGGGAACATGCATAAAAGGGACGGGCGCCAGTTTGCAATTGGATTTTCGTCTTACACTTGAAGTAAACCAGACATGTTTTCTCAATAATAATCTCTCATTTGAATTGCAGAATTTGAAATACTTTATGAAGACGACGAGTATAATTTTATATATATATTTGGCCTTAATGAAAATGAAATTAATTTTTTAATTTAATTTATGCACATCAATTTTTCTTGATTTAAATTAAAACCTATAACATTAATTTTTAACATCAAGTTATACAGGGTGGTGCATATAAATTTTGGAAGGTCATTATATCCTCAAGTTCGTGTAGCATACATATTTACGTAACTCTTCGAATGCGTTGTAGTTATCACGTGCGCAAATATTTAATTTTAAAAAGTATTAATAACACGATCCAATAAACACCGTAGTAAAAAGAAACCAATTGAAACGGTTCGGACATTTATGCAGAATAGGTGATGGTAGGCAAGTGGAGCAGGTATGGGAGGCAAAAGTACAAAATAGGAGAGGAAGAGGACGGCCAAAGAAAACGTGAAACGATGAGATAGCGGCGACTCTCAAGGAAGGAAATGTGACATGAGGCGCAGCAAAGAAAACTGCCAAAGACAAAAAGGAATGAAGAAAATTTGTACATGTTTAAACTGAAGTGTAATACACCTGCGGGTAGAAAGGTTTTGATAATATATGTAAATTGTATATTAATAACACCAAGACCATCATCAGTAAATTGGCATCGACTTTTATCCGACTACACGGGCAAGAAATTACACGGAAAAATATATTTAATCGAGGTCACTTCATATTCCCAAGATCTCTAAACAGTTACACTTCGAATATTTCCAACAATTTAGTAGAAATGTCTGTAAGCGATTTCATAGATTTTTACAATATACGCTGAAACATTACGGACATGGAGATTTATTGTTTTGGGACCTAAGCGTTCAGTGGAAATAACGGAGGAAAAATGTAGGGAAATGTTGGGTATATTGTGCCGTTCAATAAATTATAGCGTACTACCCGTGTTAATATAAAAATACTGCTTAAGGCTGCCTTTATAGCAGTTAATATAAACTTCGTCTCTACCACGCGAAGAAATTACATGTCCTTTTTTTAGAAACCACTTTAGTCCCGCCGTAGACGATTAAAACGATGTCAAATTGAAATATGTGTTTGAAAATTGTACACAGTGCTTATGTAATTTACAGATTGTATTCGGATTGGCCGATTAGTTAAAGTGCTTTTTAATTTTAAGGCACATGTTTACATGGTAGGCTTCGTCTCGTGTAATTCCTGCTACAAGTAATGAAATTTTTATTTGTATCTGATTTGAAATTCTAATTATTGTGTTTACGCAAATAACAACTTCATAAATGAAGAAAGACCGAGAAAACTATGTAATAATGCTTTAAATTTGTATTAAAAGTATAAAATTATGATATAACAAAAAATAACATTGGCAATCATACACGGAATATCAAATTTATATTAGAAAAATTAAAATGTCAAAGTCGGTCTACACAGACATGGAAACGATCAAACCAGGGTAGGAAAAAAAAATTATATGTGGCTGATAATTATTATACATAATTCTGTTTATTGACTGTATTTGTATATTTACAATAAAGAATATGATGATGATAAAAAACTTGGAAAAAACAAAAAAGTCCTCCTTTCTTCTGGTTGATGTAATTCCAAGAAGGTCCTAGGTTGAAACTGAACGACTAGTAAAAATTCCGAAAGAAATATTTAAAATTATACCATACAAAGGGTACTAGGAAATTTTTGCAATACAGCTGTGTTTATTTAATTTTTTCAATGTCATTTCCTCTACATTCAATACACCTCCCATCCTCCGAAACCAATCTTTAAACCAGTTTTGCCAAGTTTCACTAGGGAGCAAAGCACACTCGTTGTCCCAAGCCCGCAGAAGGTCTTCATCACTGGAAAACCGCCTCCATTTTAGCTTCATTTTTACATGCGGGAACAGTGCAAAGTCGCAGGGAGCAAGATCTGGACTATAGGGAGGGTGATCGAGAAGTTTCAATCCTATCGTGGTTAAATATTCGGTGCAGGCTTTGGCGCGGTGAGCTGGTGCATTATCGTGATGGAGGAACCAAATGTCCATTCTTGACTTTGGCCGCAGGTTCTTCATAGATCCAATGACTTTAGGCAGGCACTATTCAGTATACCACTTAACTGTGACTGCCTTCTGTGTGTCCAAAACGACGCGTTTCACAATTCAACTCGATTTGAAAAATACAGCTATCATTTTATTCTTTACAGATCGGGATTTTCTGACAACTAAGGTGCGTCCTCATCATCGAAGACCCAAACATCATCAGAGACCCACACTTTGTTTTGAGCTTTGGTAGGCACATCGTAATAGTACAGCCAAGTCTCGTCACCTGTCACGATGTTGTTCACATATCGAGGATTGTCCCTTATTAAACTTTTTTAGCACCTGTCGGCACCAAGTCACACGTCGTGTCATCTGCTCTTCAGTCAGTCGATGCGGCACCTAGAGAGAACAAAGTGTCTTCACGTGCAAATGATCATGCAGAATCAAACGAAATGATGGTGCATTTAGGCCTGAAGTATCCTCTATCTGTTGGTAGGTCAGTCGTCTGTCCTCGCCAAGCATTTTCCTCACAGTAGTAACGTTTTCTCCTTAACTGACGTTCGTGGCCTTCCCGGCCTCTCAGCATCCTCAACAGCTAAATTTCCCCTTTGAAATTCTCTATACCACCTGAATATCGTTGTGCGATGTGGACAAACATCACCTAGTGCAAGAGTCATTTCTTCGAAGCACTGGTCTATGTTTAAACCACGCATGAAATTATAACGCAAAGCTGCCCTTATTTCGTGACCACGATGCCATCGCAAGCACTTTACATTCTCACTGCTAATGAATAACTGAGCCCATCGACACGGTGCGGCGGCTACTATGCATGTGTGAACATGTCTCAACATGCAGCAACAAGCAGCTTCCTACGATTCATTGTTGCGTCATATTGCAAAACTTTCCTAGTACCCTTTGTAATTTGATTTTTTTAATGATTGAGAACATTCTGAATTTTCTGTTACAGTTTTTAGTTCATTTTTGATTTCAAGATGATTATCATAACTAATATCTAATTTTGATTGTAAAATACCAGTATAATTCTATTCATATCTATCTACATTTGAGGAAGTATTCACACATCGAAGTACAAATGTAACTCAGTTTGAAAATAAATACATTTGCAAGGGCGACACTTCCAAGCAACCATCAATTCTAACAGGGATGTTAAATATGTTAGACGTCGGAATAGATTTGATTAATAGTTTCTTTTTTTTATGTCATACAGACGAAACTAAAGTTAGAGAAAGAATAAATAGTATTGCTGATAAACATTGAACTGAATATGATGTAATACCATTTTCTATCAAAAATAAATGAGCTCAATATATCACAAAATCCTTGACTGCATTAATTAATAACGTGGACGATATTCTCTCTGTATTGTCAACTACCGAACAACAAACACGCAAACTCTTGTAATGTTTAAAACACGCTTAATAATAAAATTAAATTTATCATAGTAACGGGAGAGATAAAATTACTTCCTCTAGACTTAACAATCGCTAAACAGAACAACAATTTAAAATTTATTATAATATATACAGAAAACCTACACAGACACTATCATACTTGCTAACTCTAAACAATCGTGGGGACTAAAAGCAGAAAATTTTCATAGTTTTGCCAACAGATTAATTAACATGCCATTTAATGAAAAACACTTCGATACAGAGATAAACACAATTAAAACTATAGCTAAAAATAATGAATATAAAAAAATCTAATATATAATATTATTAAATAAAGATAAAAACTTAAAGCACACTTTTACTCAAAAATAATCACGCAGTGGTACATACGTGGGCAAGGTGAAAAGTTCTCGGCCTGACAATGAAAGACTGCGATTTAATTTTAAAAAATGATTTTATTATTCTACATAATCTCCATTGAGTTCAACGCACTTGATCCAGCGTTTTTCTAACATCAATATTCCTTCCCGGAAGTGAGAGTCTGGAAGGCTGTCAAAATATTCTTCTACGGTCCTTTCAATTTCTTCGTTGGATGTGAATCGCTGTCCAGAAACAAATTTTTTAAAATTTTGGAATAGATGGAAGTGGTAGGGTGGCTGTTTTGGGACCCTCAGACTTCCATCTATAGGAGAATAGTGACGATGGCCGAGCAAATCGTACCCCAAATCCCGCAATTTTCCCATCGTCAACGCACCCTTGTGTGCGGGTGCGGTGTCCTGATGAAAAATGATGTTTTTCTTCTTCAAACCAGGTCTCTTCTCGCGAATTTTGGCATGCAGCTGGTCAAGAAGGTTAGAGTAATATGCGCCTGTAATTGTTCTGCCTTTTTCAAGGTAATCAATTAACAAGATTACTTTTACATCCCAAAACACGCTGGCCATGACTTTTCCGGCAGATGCGATCGACTTCGCTTTCTTTGGCGCTGAACCACCAGCTTCCACTCACTGCTTCGACTGCTGTTTCGTTTCTGGCGTGTAGTGGTGTACCCATGTCTCACCGTGGCGACAAATCGCCGCACAAAATCGGTCGGATTCTTGTTAAATTGGTCCAAAGTATGCTCCGAAAATTGTTTGCGCATTTGGTTTTGATCGACATTCAGCAAATGCTCTGCGATCTTGCGCAGAGCTTTCTCATCTCTAATTCTTTGTACAAAATGTTTCGCACCCTTTCTTCCGATATCCCCACAGCCTCAGCTATCTCACTCACTTTCACTCGCCTATCGTCCAACACAATACCATGTACTTTTTCGATTATTTCTGGTGTGGTTGCGGTTTTTGGCCGTCCTTCACGTGGGTCATCTTCGAGGGACGTACGACCACGTTTAAATTCAGCTGCCCACTTTTTAACGGTTGACATCGAAGCAGCAGAGTCCCCGTACACTTTTGTCAACTTCGGATGAATTTCCATAGGGGTTAAACCATCCAAAACAAAGAATTTTATAACAGCACGATATTTAAGTATATCCATTTAAAAAAATAACACGCACGACGCCTACTACAAAAATTCTTGCAAACAAACTACTTGAGAGAACAAGTTGAAAGTTTTCATATGAACTAAAGACGCATGCAGCCACGCAGGAAACATAAATTTCTGTTAATTGTAACGCCATCTCTGTGTCAGGCCGAGAACTTTTCACCTTGCCCACGTAATGCGGTACATTACACATATAGATTGTAAAATTAATTTGAGTAAAATAACAATGATAGAACTACGCTCATTAATAAATCTGGTGTATATCAAATTAATTGTAAAGATTGTAAGAAGAAAAATATTTGTCGTTAACAGAACAATAGATGAAGCAATTACGTATACGAAATTACGCTTTTAATTTTTAAAAGAAATACCAAATACAAAAAAATTTAGGAAATACAACATTTACAAAAAATTAAATTTTAATACAATCTTAAATTAAATAAGTGGTATAGTCACTAGTTAAGATTTGACGTAAACTGAAATGCCCATCTAGAAGAAAAAAAATTAACAATAATAAAACAATTTGTTTCCGGAACCGAGCGCAGTTTCGGTTAAATCAACTATATTTACATAAAATAAGACAATCAAATCAAAAGATCCTATCACACTGAAAAAATCACGAATATTCACAAATCACACTTTCGCAACAAGACAAAAACATAACCACGAAGAAATACAATACACCTTAAAACGAAATACACTAGCCTTCAAAAGAATGTAACAAGCAGATGAATTTTAATTTTCAAAAAATTATCAAGAAAAGTAGCCAGAGGATCTTAATTGACACAGAAAAATACAACTACATAGACTTCCACAAAAATGCAGAAGAAATATAACAAAGTCTATCGTAAAGCAAATAAAACATAACGACGAGGCAAAATTTTTAGGAATCAAATTGGATTGTGTTATCAAAAATTGAAATATGTCATTGTGAAGAGATGTTGAATAAATATGTAGAAAAACCATCGTTGAGTATCAGTTGGTTATGTAAAACGTAATATAAAGTATTGGATGGGAAAAATGGAACTTACTAACGTTTTAGAATTACTATTTATGATTTTTTAGATACTCCAATGTTTAAAATAGTAATAAATATTAAATAATATTAGGTATAACTAAGTTCTTGCTGTTTTTTTTTTTTTGATGAAAATGACACTTTATTGTGAAAAAATGTTTACAAATAAATCATTCAAAATATTGTCCATCGCTAGCGACAACTTTTTTCCATCTTTCTGGCAGAGCTCGAATACCGTCACGGTAGAAGTGTTCGTCTTTTGAGGCTATCCACGAATCAAGCCATTTTGAGATGTCTTCATATGAGCGGAACTGCTGATTAGCCAGACCATGTGCTATCGAACGGACCAAGTAATAATCGGACGGCGTCTGGGGAATATGGCGGGTGGGGTAGGACCTCCCATTTGAGTGTTTCTAAGTAGGTTTTAACGGGTTTGGCAATGTAAGGCCGAGCGTTGTCATACTGTAGAATCACTTTTTCGTGGCTCTGCTCGTATTGTGGCCGCTTTTCGCGCAGTGCTCGGCTCAATCGCATCAATTGAGTTCGATACCGTTCTCCAGTAATGGTTGCGTTCGGTTTCAACAGCTCATAATAAATAACACCACCCTGGTCGCACCAAATACACAGCAAAACCTTCGCAGCGTGAATATTCGGCCGAACCGACGACGTAGAAGCATGACCGGACAGTTCCCATGATTTTGTTCTCTTTGGGTTGCTGTAATGAATCCATTTTTAATCACCCGGCACGATGCGATGAAGAAAACCCTTGCCTTTTTGCCGCTAGAGCAGTTGTTCACAGGCGAAAAAATGACGCTCAACGTCTATTGGCTTCAAATCATAAGGAACCCAAGTTCCTTGTTTTTGAATCATTCCCAAAGCATGCAATCGCTGGGAAATGGCTTGGCGGGTAAATCCTAATGCCTAAGCAAGCTCCTTTTTCGTTTGGCACGGATTCTCATCGAGCAATGCCTCCAATTCAGCGTCTTCGAAGGTTTTTGGTCTTCCTTCACCCGAACGGTCGTCAACATCGAAATCACCGTCTTTGAAGCGACAGAACCAATCACGGCACGTTGTTTCACTTAGAGCAGCATCTCCGTAAACTTTTTGGAGTTCTCGATGCGCTTCAGCCGCCGTTTTCTTCGAATGACAGAAGAAAAGCAACACTTCCCGCAAATGACGATTATTTGGCACAAAATCAGACATTTTCACACAACCAAAAGTATATAACGCAAAAACAAAATCACTAGTGTGTCAAAGCGGTTTGTTTACCATATGTCTAAGCTTGGTTCATGATGTTTTGGTTATGTCACAGTCGACCAGCACTTACTACTGGAGCCCATCTCTTGAAAAACAGCGAGAACTTAGTTGCGCACCTAATACTATTATAAAATAATAATAATAAAATAACATAAAAAGTAATAATTAGGAATACAAAGAAGTATTTGAAAACTTATGAATCGCCATATTAAATCAAGGAATAATTCGTTTCGAAATCCATATATTTATTTGAAATAATTCCGATTTCCCAATTATAGGACAAAAACATGAAAAGTAAATATAAATAATTAAACATTCAAATTCTAAACAAAGCAACTAAATATTTAAACATACTTAATATAAAACTAGACACATAATATTCTAAGTAATAAAAAAATAGTAACGTTATTGGAATATTATTGGAATTTCAAAAAAACATCCGAAAAGTTTAACAGCAGTGCGACACATCAATGTTGTAGGTGTTTTTTGTAGAACACTAGTCGTTGCTGCCGTAAGGTGGAATGTGCTTTCATGCCTGACAGAAATTCTAGGAACGCGGAAAGCAACTCGCGACAGAACAAATTCACAGTCAACCTTGCCATGTAATAAATTCCACAAAAACTTCATATTATGTAGATTTCTTCTGTTAACATAATAAGAACGTAATAAAGAGATTTTAATACTCCATTATTTCTAAAGTACTTAGAAACACGCATAAAAATCCGAAAGATTTATAGGCAGATGCAGAGATTGCCAGGTCTAAACATGGTCTAAACGTCAGTTGATGGCCAAAAGTACGTTCTTAATATTATTTCGTTTTAGTATAGAAATAATAGCCAAAGGACTTAATAACTGATAGTATACTGTTAATTGCCCATGTTAAACCCATATATATATGTATGTATGGGTCGATGTAAATTGAGTCCGATATCTTCCTAATTACTTTAGAAAGTACGTAAATCGAGTCCCGCTTGTCGTTGAAGCGTTTGGTAAATTGAGCCCCAAGCACCTGCACTAATCCCAACTCACTAATCGTTTCTAATTATTTCTAATTATATGGTAACTATGTATTTCCGGGAAAAGGAAAATGAGGAGTAAGGGTGGTATAAGACTTGGTGGCGCACTTTAGATATTTCTATGTTCTGCTTGCTGTTACTCGTTAACATTCGTGTAGTGTGTTATTGTTTGTGTTAATTCAACATGGAAGTGATTCAAAGTGGAAAAGGCAGACTCCTGTTTGTCCTACAAGGATACAAATATCGCTTCCACAAATCAGTGGCAAATGAAATTGAACGGTAGGTGTGTTACAAAAGCACGTGTAGATCTTTTTTGAAATTGGGGAAAAATCAAGACATTTTCGAATTTCCTTCGGATCGCGATCACGAAAAAGTGAAAGAAAATGAACTACAACGTCAAAAGTTAAGCAATAATCTAACACGGAAAGCCGCTGAAGATATTTGCGCCAGGCCTACCAAACTTCTGCACCTTGCTCTGAAAGAGGGTGACATCGATTCACTTACACGCACCGATATTTTGTTAATCAAAAGAAACATGCAAAACGTCCGAAAATCTGACCATGTACAACCTAAAACCTTGGAAGAAATCGTTTCTACGCTAGAAAGTATGGAAATCAAGACTAACGCAAACGAAGATTTCTTAATTGTCAATTATTCCAATTCCGAAGTAGTTGGATTTTCGACAAAAAGAACCTAGAAACACTATGTCGTGCGTGCAATGTTTATGTAGATGGTACGTTTAAAAGCTGTCCTAAGTATTTTTATCAATTATTTACATTACATGCCTTGAACAATGATTCGTATGTACCCCTTGCATTTTTTCTGCTACCCGGTAAAACCGCGGAAACTTATATAAGTTGTTTTACTAACCTTATAAACTACTGTTTAAATGTAGGACTAACATTTTCCCCAATAAGTATTTTTATTGACTTTGAAAAAGCGATACATATAGCCGTGCAATCGATGTTACCGTAAACAACAATTAAAGGATGTCGGTTTCATCTAGGTCAAAGTTAGCATCGCAAAATTCAGTCTCTTGGTCTATCGCGGCAGTATAGGTCAAAATCAGAAAAGGCGAGTTTCCTGAAATTCTTTTTTGGACTTCCATTTTTAAATCCTGAAGATGTATCAACGATTTATGCGCGTTTCGTACATCGCGTTTCGTACACTGTCATAAAACCTTCTCGTTTTGTACACTAACCCGATAAGCTGTAAAATTTGACTTAATCATATTCTCGTTTCGTACACTGGCCAATATGGCGACAAAGCTGGTAAGTATAGCAAATTAAGAATTTCTTTCATAAAGTGATTTATTTACATTACATAATATTACATATATACATATATTGTCAAAAAATATTAGGGAAATAATAACTATATTAAAACAAGTTATAAAGAGCAGTTTTATAGAGACTTACACACGTTTCCCGATTAAAACAATAATTAGTCAAATTTTACAATATAAATTAGACGTTTTAATGCATCCAGAATTGTTATTTTGCCTTCTAAATAATCACTAACAGTTTTATTAAGAAGGTTATCTAAGTCACTATACTTTTTGCATCGTTTGCATCTCGACTGTAATTAAGTAGGATTAAAATATTTCGGACCGCACCGTTATTATAAATCGATTGGACAAAGTGTACGAAGCAAGAAACCATAAAAGTGATTATTGCTTCGGTGTACGAAAGAAGAAAATATCAGGTAAATTTTAATAGTGCACGAAACAAGAATGCACGAAACGAGAAAATACCGTATCAACAGTCTTCACTAACTATATAATGGCTGTACTTCCCAATGACCAGCAACTAACTGAATTTTGAGATTATGTGTTGGAAACATTTATATCAGAAGAGTGGGCTGAATTTTCGTGTTCTACAAACAGAACAACAAACACCTGCGAATCCTTTCATGCTAAACTTAATCGACAATTTAACAGCCCACACCCTAATATTTATACAGTATTAAAAGGCATACAAGCAGAGACATACATTCAACTTTGAAGTAAGCCGACTAAGAAATCTAAAATAATCATTGCAAAAGAAACCTACTTGAGAAAAGCAATGAATACTGTATGTAATAAGCAAATTACTCTTTCCCAATTTGTTAAAAACGTATCTTTTAGATTTCTTCCTGTTAGTTTTAAGTAACCCACTAGTTTTTTATACATAGGTATGTACAGAGAGATATTGTATGATACATAATTTTGTAATTTGTATCTAAATAAATTATTCAGTGCCAAGGAATGTTTTATTTGTATGATTTTATTTTTCTGTCAACTCTACGATTGGACTCAATTTACGCACCCATATTTAATACACCGGGACTCAATTTATGTTGAATTTTAACACTGGGACTCAATTTACGCTTACCGTATATGTATATACCGAAAGAAAAAGCAGCTAAGTAGTTTATAACATTTATAAGGAAATAGTAATTATGATAATGTAATGTATTCCCAGCAATGGAAACTAATAATAACATCTCTATAATCACCTTGAACATTTCTTCATCTTGTCCTCAATAATACCCACTCAATATGTTAATACCAGTATACACACATAAACTTCCTTTGAAACTATCGACGTTAGTTTACCCTATAAGGCTGAAAGTTTGAAGCCTCTGGGGCAAGAAAGACTTACCTCTAGTAGTAGAATAAGAAAACATATATCATACTTTGTTGCCCTTTGGAAACTCTTTCTTCATAATAATACCAAACAACGGCTTATTATTTATTAAATAACGAATTACTTCCTGTCCAATAACAAGGGTAAATAGAAATAGGGGTACGAAGCACAGTGTATAATTTTACGCAAGCTTTTAAGGAATATAATCGTGTTTTAATTAGTATAATGCAGTAATATTATTATTCTTTAAATAACAGATGGCGCACCAATTGTGCTACAATAAGAAATTCAAATAACTTTTTTTTTTAATCAATGTATTTCATTTATTTTTTTTATTGTATAGAAAATTAAATTTAATTTTATATAACTAATTGTTTTTAAAGAGGATAGACCGTGAATGACCTCCATGCTCATCCACGCATATGCGACACCTAATCGGAAAACTATTCATTGCTGCCTAAAGGGTTGAAGACTGGATCGCCTCAATTACTGTCTTAATGGACTGCTTCAATTCAGTCAAATTCTTTGGTGTCGTTTTGTATACCTCTTGCTTGACATAACCCCATTAAGAGTCTGGTGCAGTCAGGTCAAGTGACCTTGGGGCCAGCGAAAAGTGGTGTTTCTGGATATTAATTTGTTTGGGAATTTTCGTTGGAGCTCCGCCATAACCGGTCTGGCTATGTGCACAGTTGCTCCATCTTGCTGGAACCAAATGCTGTTGAAACGGATACGTCTTCGGCGCAGTTCTGGGTAAAAAAAACTCTTTGAATAACGGTCCCCGATGACAGTCACTGTTACACCGTTTTCTTCAAAGAAGAAATGCACCTTGATGAAACTGCGCACCACACAGTGACTCGTTCTGGATGTAGTTCCCTCTCATGAAGTATTTGTGGATTAGATTCACTCCATATACGGAAATTTTCCTTGTTTACATTGCCGTTTAGATGAAAACGGGCCTCATCAGACCTAAACAAGCAATTTATCAAGCTGTTGTCTTCTTCGGCCATTTTAATAATTTTTTGGCAAAATTCCAGGCGAATAGCAAATCCAGAGGGTTTACCTTGCATGTAATTTGGACTTTGTACGGAAACAAGTTTATGTCATCACGAATTATCCGTTGTAATAACCGTCTGCTAATTTCAATTTTCGTCAATAAGTTTCGAGTCGAAACGCTTGGATTTGCTTGAATTGACGATGCTACATGTAACGGAGGGCCGTCCGCACCAGTGTTACTATTTAAGGGATTCATCCAAGAAGAAAATTGTTTAAACCACTTTCCTGCAGTGCGTTCTTTTACCGCATCTTCTCCAAATGCCGTGCATATCTTACGGCTTGCTTTTGCAGCTTTAGAACCAAGTTTGTATTCATAAAATACACACGTTCGCACTACACAGGATTTGACCGACATGTCAAAAGGGTTTAAAATCACAATACAATAGTGCATACAATTCAAAATGTTACTAATAGACTGTCGCGCATTTGCGATATGCTAAGCATATGAAAGCTTGTACTCTGCAAGTCACGACAAGTTATCAGAAGTTGCTGGAGCAAATTCTACCGAAAACCGTACAAACTTTCTTAGTTACCTGATCGTATCTAAAACTGCTCTTATTGTTCATACTAATTTATTTATAACATACAATACGCACTAAAATCAAAAGAATTATTTTGAAATTTTTTGTTCCAGATTCAATTAACATTCAATAATTTCCACCTGCATAAGCCGAACGAATGCGACAAGAACTTTTTGGACGTATTCTCCAATCAGACGGATTTACCCAACAGGGAGAAGAATTTCTGCGGATCTATCGCTGATACCGTTAATTCAAAAGGCAATGTGATGTACGTGCGATTCTATACAACGCCAAGTGCCAACGAATCATACTTTGATGCACTTTTCACCGCCTACAGGGACAACAAAGGTAATACAATCAGATTCGCAATAATTAAGTTGTAATTGAGTTAGATTACTTTAAGATATACGAGGGTAGTTTAACAAGTAGCGAGAATTTAAAAGAGAAACGAATTTTTTAAATACAAAATAATTTTTATTTTTCAATATATTCTCCTAAAAGAGCAATACATTTATTCCAACGGTGCTCCAATGCCCTTATGCCATCTCTAAAGTGCGATTCCGGAAGGCTTGCAAAATACTCATTTACGAAGATGATAAGCTCGTCGTTAGAGAAGAAGAGTGGAAGTCTGTGGAGCTGCAAGAGGAGGCCACTTGGCAGATATTATTTTTCGCATATAAATGTCATAACTGATACTTCAATTACCAATAAAAATTTTTTGAAAGTGAATGCAAATTATGTGTTTTATTTATTCTTAAAGAAAACGTGAAATTTGAAACACTCCTTATTTTGATATTGCGATCAATTTTTGCCAATAACTATATATTCAGAAGCCACCAAAGATTCGACCAGCTCCATTTATGCTATTCAAAATATCAGTATACCCTCAGTATACCCTCAAATAACAGAACTTGTCGACTTGTTCTATCACCACTTAGTCTACACATACTTATGTGTCTGTCTATAGCTCCCACTTGCATTTTCTTTGTTTTGTTTGCATTAATCATCGATCCTGCCCCTTCAAGTTTCTTCTAGGACTAGTTTTTTTTTGTTATTTAGGCAGTTCCATGTAATACTATTCTTGTTTTTTATAACTTTCTCCAGGACCACGTCAAGACACGTAATGAAATGAATGAGGGACAGAACACATCCTTATTTTACTCCTTTCTCTATGACCATATCTGCACTTGTGACTAACCTCACAGGTGGCATGTGCATACATTAACTTTAATATCCCTAATATTTTGCTTGATGTACCGTCCTGCAACAATGTAGTCCATGAGCATCAAACTTGAGCTCATCATATATAATTGCTCAATATATAATCTTAGAGTGGTTATCTTATCATGGATAGATAAGATCTTCTACTTCTGAAATCTGCTCTTTTTGCCATTTTTCACGAGTGGACGCGAAATCCGAGAGTACATCTCAGTATCTACCTTCCAGAAAACTTCCAGTATACCATTTACGAAGATAGTTTGACAAGTAGTGAGAATGACACATAGGTGGCGCTCTAATTGGTAAAACAAACTCACTGTAATTTAGGTTGCCTATTTATATGTTTACATTCCGATATTTAGATAAATCGGTTGATTAGTTTATTTTTGACAGCTGATTTAAAAAGAAGCAACACGTCGTTTTGTTAAAATGGAAAAAGCAGAGTATCGTGCGGTGATTAAATACTTCGTAATTAAGGGTATGAAAGCTACCGAAATAAAAATGAGTTACGGGAAATGTTAGGTGAATCTGCTCCATCATCCGCCACAATAAGTAGATGGGTAAATGAATTTAAACGTAGTACAACAAGCTGTTTTGATGAAGCGCACTCTGGAGCACCCAAAATCGTGAATTCTAAGGAAATGATTATAAAAATCCATAATATTATTACGCAAGATCGACGACTCAAAGTAAGAGAGATAGCACACATGGTAAACATTTCAACAGAACGCGTACACCACATTTTAATGAAAGAATTGGGCCTTTCATAGCTTTCAGCAAGATGGATGCCGCGATTGCTTACGACTGGTCAAAAGTTCACTCGTTTGCGCATTTCCAATGAGTGTTTGGACCTTCATAAGCGGAATCCGGCTGATTTTTGTAGGCGATTTGTTACTTGCGATGAAACTTGGATACACTGCAGTACACCCGAAACTAAACAACATTCGAAACAGTGGTTAGAACGTGGTTCTGCACCTCCAAAGAAAGCGAAAACCACTTTATCGGCGAACAAGGTGATGGCATCAAGTTTTTGGGATTCAAAGGGCATTTTGCTCATTGATTACCTTCAGAAAGATGTCTACAATAAACGGACAATATTATGCAGAACTTCTACAAAAATTAAATGTTGAGATTCATGCTAAACGGCCAGGAATTGCAAAGGAAAAGATTCTGTTTCACCAAGACAACGCTCCCTCGCATACCAGCACAGTTGCGATATCCAAAACCCACGAGTTGCATTTCCAATTAGTACCGCATGCGCCTTATTCGCCGGATCTAGCCCCTTCCGACTTTCACCTTTTTCCAAAATGGAAAGCGGCTCTAGGTGGAAAGAAATTTTCTCCTAACGACGAGCTTATCATCTTCGTAAATAAGTATTTTGCAAGCTTTCCGGAATCGCATTTTAGAGATGGCATAAGCGCATTGGAGAACGTTGGAATAAATGTATTGCTCTTGTAGGAGAATATATTGAAAAATAAAAATTATTTTGTATTTAAAAAATTCGTTTTTTTTTCCATTCTCGCTACTTGTCAAGCTACTCTCGTTTGCTTGGTGTTTTACCATTTCTTAATACTTCCCTGTTTATATTTGAGAGTTTTATATTGAATATCTCAATAATAGTATGGATAATTTGTTATTAGTCTCTAACTTAAAAACGAATAAAAAGCCAATAAGGACGTTGGACTTTTTTCATTATTTTTATTGGAGTTTGGTATAATCGTCCCAACTCATCCTGTACATTACATGCACTTCTAAAATAATTTCGTTTCCAAGTGGTAAATAAAAAAATGGTTTAATGAACCGCCTAAATCAAATTTTATGTGATTCAATTTTTGTTTGGAGACAAGAACTAAAGTATCAAAACACGAAAGTAGCTTCTTTACTTCAATACGAAAAACTGTATACATATTATTAAGACTCATTAGTTACAAATGAGAATGTCTAAATTTTAAAAACTAACTAGACACAAGTTTAAAATAAAATTACACCGTAAAAATACACCTGCTCGTAGAGTAATATATTATTTAAGGGTATCCTTTTTAAAATAAAGAATGTAATAGAATCACGCGAAATGTATATACAGACATCCGGCAGTAGTAAGTTTCAGAGTATAAATTGAGAGTACTAGGCGTGGCTGCCGAGACGGACAGGAAGATATATAGCTGCCGGCGAAGACTTTATCGTATCTACTATGCATTCAAAAGTATCCGCCGAACTTGTACGCTTTGGTAAATGACACATGTTTAAAAGAGTTTTATTTTTATCGCTATCCACTACTCTAATGTCCAATTGAAGTAAGAAAAGAATGTCTGATTTATTTACTTGTGTTGGAATATTCGCATTCGCATTTTAATTTTGCATCGGCAAACCATAGTTTTGCTCATTTACATTACAATGGATGATTCATTATGATGTACCTTTTTCAATAGCGATTTTTGATAGATAAAGTGAATCGTGCAGAACTTTCACGATATTTTAGTTTAGTAACGGGTTTCAAACGCTTCCGATTTTTAAATTTAAATAAAACAAAGTGTGTGTAAGTTATCGAAATTTTTTATTCGTTTGACAGGCCTGTCGATGCCATTATGTATGGAATATAACATAGTGCAAATGTCTGCCGCGGCTTCGCTGGGTGACGCGCATCCGAAATGTCCTATTTTCCATGACTTTGGCGAATAAATCAGGCTAAATTTGAGCGATAGCATAGGTTATGTTGACTTTGAGGTCCGCTGTGGTTTGTGGCTTATTCGCATAGACCTGCGACTTAAGAAAACCCCACAAGAAAAAGTCTAACGGGTCAAATCGCATATGATATTCTCTCTACTTTCTAAGAAACACGGGGCCACTCGTGTTTCTTAGAAATATTTAGTTTAATTGTGTGGTACTCTAAGCTTTTCAGATACATTACGAGGCGTGGCTATTAAAGAACGAGACTGGTGTGAGATGATATTTATTGCAAGTAAACTTATATTTAACTTTTATCCTCTTCAACATATTCTTCTCCACTATCTATACACCGCTGTATACGTGTCTTTCATTGTCCAAAACAATGCTGCCATTTTTGCGTTTAATACACTTTGCACTTTGGGAACTGACAGAAGTCACATAGTACGAGATCTGACGAATACGGAGGTTGATCAAGCACAGCAATGCGCTTGTCCGCTAAAAACTGCTTCACACGTAAGGCATTGTTAGTTGGTGCTTTGTCCTGGTGCAGAATCCACTAGTCGTTCTTCCACAAATCCGGTCTTTTCTTCCTTACTCTTTCCCTCAGCTTGATTAGGACTTCTTTGTAGTATTTCCAATTAACGGTTCGACCCTCAGGCAACATTGCCATCAATTTCGACTTGCTCATTCATGCTTTTTCCTATCTTGGCAATTCGGCGGCCTTCCAGTGCATCGATTGACGCTTTGTTTCCGGGTCGTACTAAAAAGTCCAAGTTTCACCACATATGATAATTTTTGTGAGCAAGTCTAGTTCTTCTGTGAGTCGTTCCATGACATCAGAGCAAATGTTCATTCGATTGTCTTTTTGTTCCTAAGTGAGTTTTTTCGGCACCATTTTTGCACAAACTTTTGTCATGTTTAATTCATCATACAAAATGTGTCTTACTGTTCCTTTGTTAATGTTTACCATATCGGCAATCATCTGATTGCTCACACGTCAGTTTTTCCGCACAAATTCAGTAATTTTCTAAACATACTCTTCAGTTCTACGAGTCATCATCTTCGACCTCCTCCCGATCTTCAAAAAACCGTTTGTGCCGTTCAAAAACTCACGTACGTAACATAGCATTATCACCAAGCACCTCCTTTAACATTTTTAATCATTTTGTTGGCGATTTTTTTAATTTGGCAAGGAATTTCATGTTGATTCGCTGCACGATTTTTATGTCAACTATTATCACGGC
Organism: Dermolepida albohirtum; assembly: GCA_031893035.1. Lineage (NCBI taxonomy): Eukaryota > Metazoa > Arthropoda > Insecta > Coleoptera > Scarabaeidae > Dermolepida > Dermolepida albohirtum. Next base: position 336,635 of record JAVIWB010002838.1, on the reverse strand, counting down.
ACTACTAAGTAACAGTGCCCTCTACAATTAATGCTCGAAAATAAACTAAAACAGACACAGATACGAAACTACGAGTGTGAACTTAGGAAGTATCAAGATTAATGACATTCCAATTACAGCCTCGCCTGATGTCGCTACTCGATTCTGCACACAATTCTTTCCATTATTTCTATCTACGGAATGTATCAAACATTAAACTCGAGTATTATATCCCACAAATCTTATATATCTTTAACGCCTTGTTAAAGAAAAAGGAGTTAATGAGAGAAGTGAAGGCAATTAAAACGAAAATTACTTTCTCCTAAATTCGGAAAAATTTCATCGCTCTCTAGAAGTAGGGAAAGAAAATAAACGTTTACCACACATAAAGCTCGGTTTAATAAAATATGACATTCAGATGTCTGCGACTGACGACGATTCAGCCAGTATTTACGTCTTCCCATTTAACAGTTGTTGTTGTATTTGCACCTTCTTTTTATAACATTTTGAGTCGCCAGTAATCGTTGACGCCTTAATTATAGTGAATGTTATTTTTCAGTTCTGCTTAATAATTACTCGCTTTTGTGTATTGCAGATGATAACTGCAAGGAAAATGAGTTCAACTGCGAGGATGCTTGCATCTCGGATACTCTCGTCTGCAACGGCCACAAAAATTGCCGGTACCATTGGGACGAAGAGACATGTGGTGTAAGTATATATTATGTTTTCGTAGTATATGACCAATGTATAATGTAACACTTTATTTTACTTATAATCCATAAATTCAAGGAACGGTACAATTTAAACGTTTTGTAATTTTAATATCAAAATATGGGAGAAGAAAGCTGTCTTTCTAATATATACGATGATGACGGTCAAAGTACCAAATAGAGTCATTAATTAATGTACATTCCACAAATTTTCGAATTCGAAGTAAATTTTTATATTCGCTAAGATAGAAAAAACCGAGCGGTAATTACACACTTCACTATGAAAAAATTAACAGAATTGTCTTGTTAAAAATCAATTCCTGTAACAATAAGGAACAATTTCCTTTAAATAACACTGAATGGTCAAAATACTTCTGTTGAACATCAGACTATTTTTACACCTATCGAAAATGATGTTCCACACCATAATTCAATTTGGTGAATAGACATTTGAACAGAAAATTGAAAACAAAACTTTTCTTCGCATTTCCTCCTAGCCAACTAAGACTCTCGCGCATGCCAAAATCATATATAGATCCCTCATTGAAGATAAAGGGAGTTTCAAATTTTGAGGTTTCTTTAAAGAATACATGAAACACATAATTTGCATTCACTTTCGAAAGCCTTTTATTGGTAATTGAAGTATCAGTTATCACATTTATATGCGAATAATAGCATCTGCCAAATGACCTCTTCTTGCAGCTCCACAGACGTCCGCTCTTTTGTTAAAATTTTAAATGACATTTTGACATAAATGAGGCTCTATCTCACCAATGACACGAATAATTTCACCTTTCAAAACAGGAATTGATTGTGGATTGTTTTTGTAAATCTGACTTTCCACATAACCTCAAAGAAAATAATCTAACGGTGTCAAATCACATAATCTTGGTGGCCATTTAACATCACCGTTTCTTGAGGTTACACGTCCAGGAAATTTTTGTCTCAATAAATCAATTGATTCGTGTGCAAAGCGAGGTGTAGCGCCATCCTGTTGAAATCACATACCCTCTAGATCAATATTCATTAATTCAGGCCACAAAAGTTCGGTTATCATCAGACTATATCGATCACCATTGACAGTTGCAGCTTCACCCGCTGCATTTTCAAATAAGGAAGGTCCAATTACACCACTGACCATAATGCACACCAAACAGTAACTTGTTTAGGTTGCATAGGTTTCTCATGAATAATTCGTGGATTTTCCTCAGCCCAGATATGGCAATTTTATTTATTAACATAGTCACCAAATTCAAAATGTGCCTCATCGGAAAACATTATTTTTTGAGAAAAATCAGCTGGTTATTCATTGATGAAATTGACAAATGAACGACGTATCAAATGATCTAATGGCTTCAGTTCCTGTGTAATTTGAACCTTATATGCCTTAAGAGCTAAATCTTTGTGTAAACTACGCCATGTTGTTGATCCACTAAGTCCAAGTTGTGAACTTCATCTAATGGACATTTCAGGATCTTCAGCAACACTTTCACGAATCAAATCAGTATTTTATGTGAACGAACAGTACGACTGTATGTTTCACTTTTTTGATCTTCCACGGAACCGGTCTCTTAAAATTTTTTAATAATTCGACCAATAGTTATATATATATTATATTCACGTAATTTTCTAAAAATTCTTTTCACAGAACGCTGATTTTCATAAAATAATTCAACAATTTAAACGCGTTGTTGTAGCGTATACGAAGCCATTTTTATAAACGTCATACATCACGCTTTTTAAATGCCCACATACACGGACAAATTCAGTGCGCCCTCTATACTTTATTTATTCTTAGAAAAACTGCGCAATTTGAAACACGCTTTATAGTACTGCTCCAATCAATATTCGATTAGAGCCTCTACCAACACAAGCTCATGTGCGGCTGCTGAATTCAGTTAAGAACCTGGTCTACCATATACGACTAATAGATTTTTCGCACTTTCTCAGCCTAATGCTGGGAAATTTTTCACTAAACATGTCTATGATTTAAGCTCGGGCTGTACACGTCTGATATTTTACATATTATCACAAAATAGTAATTACTTCAAGTCGTACGATGTTTTATATGCCCCTTTAAAGCTGGTTACTATATCACCGCTTTTTTATCATATTTCTAGCTATTGGTGTTGTTTTTATAGTGACTGTATTTTGTATTCTTGAGTGTGTATGTGAAATTATTTATAAAATTTATATATCATGGAGAACTTGTTTTCTTGTAATACCTTTTAGTGAAGCAACATCAACAGGTGCTACTGATATTTGAAGTAATATCAAAAGGTGCTATTGATGTTGCGTCTTGATACCTCTTTTAGTTCGATTACAAGTTGTGTTTTAGTATTTTTCCTTGTTCTTTTTGTATAATTTTGTATAGCAGTATCTATGACGTAAGTTTTCTTTTGCTTTTTATCAATAAATGTAATGTCTGACCTGTTATCGATAATTCGTCTGCCTGTGGGTATTATCCTGTTCCAGTAGAGTTTGTAATCATTATTTTCAATAATACTTTTTGGAGTATATTTGTAATAGACCATACTGGTTTTTACTAGTTGATGTTTGGAATTTAATTTTTGCTGCGAGTAGTTTACACCTTCCTATTATAGGTTCTATACTTTCTTTGAATTGATGATATTATCTCCGGTGGCTGTTCCTTTGTGTCTTCGGGCTGAACCTAGTTCTTCACCCTGTGTCGTAATTGTACCTGTCGGGGGTTTAATAAAACAGTATTTAGTAGGTAACACATGATACATAGATGAATATAAATAAAACTGAACTAGAGTAAACTAATACTAGACTAAAATATAATGGAATGTTAGGTCCTTAGGGAATCTTGGGTTGCCTGAAACATACTCGTAAGTACTTCTGAAACAAAATTTATTAGTTATAAATTGTACAATTAAGAAAAATACGGTGTTTTGTAAAAAGTTTTGTGGTGAGTAATGTCATCATATTGATGTGTCATTAGTGTTATGTCAGAACTCTATGCGGGCGTTTGTGTGGGCTTGAGGATACTTGTAAGTTTATGTCGGAAATGAGGGGATTCTCGTGGTTCGGAAGTTCTGAGAAGTATATTCTTGATAGCTCAAGAATAAAGTCAGGAATTGTAGGGATTTGTAGGTCGTTGTGTACAGTGGAGTTTCTAGTGTACCAGGATGCACCTGTCATAACTCTGAGTGTTTTATTTTGGATAACCTGAATCCTCTTGATGCGTGATTTCGCAGCATATCCCCAGACGGGAGCTGCATACGTCGTGGTCATGATATTATCTGCAAATCATTTTCTACAGGTTCTTTGATTATGTGTTTTCCGTAATTCTTTGTGGCAATTATATCGTCTTACATTACTAAAGTATATCTTCCAGTTTCTGAAAACAATTATTCGACTTTTAACGGAGCCTGTAGTTGACTAACTTAATCACTAAAGGTCGATATACAACCCCTTTCCACATTAATTTTCATATTCTATATACGTACTTTGACGACTAAGTTGTCATCATCAGCAGATAATTAAACAGTGTCACACCTGGAAAACTACGACCAAATACCCGTACGAAAATCAAAACGCACACTGTGTGGTTGGGCTTTCAACGGTACGGTCCGTGTGCGGCATTTGTTTTCGTACGGATATTTTGCCGTAGTTTTTCAGGTGCGATACTGTTTAATTATCTGCTAATGATGACAACTTAGTTCTTGTAATATGTATACAGAATACGAAAATTAATGTGGAAAGGGGTTATATACCAACTTTCGGTGATTAAATTCATATAATGATCTTATTATTTACTATTATCGTTATTATTATTATCATTGTTACTATTGTCATACAAAACAAGTGGCTCTTGTCCTGAACGTGACACTTATCTGCAAAATAGGAAATTTTTTCATATCAGTTCGTTAACAGATAGACAAGTTTACCATAGAGCTTTCATTTTGATAAAATCAATTATAAATAAAATTAACTGCCAATTTTTGCTATTTAGGTTTAATCTACCGTGTCTGGGATCCAGATCTCCTACTACGATACCTTCTTCATATCGACAGTTTACACGAATTTTATAGCTAAAGCAACTGTTGCCATTGTATACAAGAATGCAAATGATTGCTTTATACATATTGGATTGGCAACTAAGTACTTTCGGTTTTGTAGTATAAAATAAAACACTTTTTTTTAAACAAAGAATAGTTTTTAATCAATTATATATTTTTCATTTTGCTCAATGACCTTTTGCCATCTTTCTTTCAGCTGCATGATTCAGCGCTCATAAAATTTCGGGTCCTTATCAGCAAAGAACTGAACCAGGTGCGAGTGAAGGTCATCGTCATTTGTGAAAGTTTTACCATTCAAAGAATTCTGCAAACTTCGAAATAAATGGTAATCAGATGGTACTAGATCAGGGCTGTATGGGGGATCACTTCCCAGCCAAGCTCCAATAGTTTCCCACCAGTTGCCAAAGATGTGTGAGGCCTTGCATTATCTTGGTGGAAAACTCCACCTTTCCGATTTGATAATTCTGGCCGTTTTTCTTTGATTGCTTCATCCAGTTTTTTTTGTAATCCCACCAAACTGACAGCATGATCTTTTTTGGATGCAATTCAGCTTTCGATGTGGTTTGAGCTGATTTATCGTGTTTGCTCCATGATCGTTTTCGAACTATGTTACTGTACAGGAGCCATTTTTCATCACCAGTGATGATTCTTTTTAAGGAAGGGTCGGTTTCATTTCGTCTAAGGTGCATATCGCAAAAGTTTATTCTTTGTGTTAAATGAATTTCTTTCAATTCGTGAGGTACCCAAATATCAAGCTTCTTAACTAGCCCAAGACATTTTAAATGTTTTTCAATTGTTGTGTGCGATACATGTAGCCTCTCCGCAACCTCTCGAACAGTTATATGACGATCCTCTTCAATTATGACTTTGATTTAGTCATCATCAACTTCAGTAGGCCGACCAGAATATTACTCATCTTTGAGGGAAAAATCTCCAGAACGGAATTTTTAATACCAATTCCGACACGTGCGCTCTGTTAAGCAATTAGCACCATAAACTTCACATATCTTTTTGTGAGCCGCAGCAGCTTTTTGTCCTTTATTCCTTTACGGAAATAAGATAGTAAAATATGTCGAAAATGTTCGTTTCTGCACTCCATTTAAAATTAACCCACAACTAATAGCTTTAATAAAAATCACGCACTACTTGCTTCTGAAGTTACGTCAATGTGACTAGTATCACGCGACAAGCGGTAAAGTACAGCACTAACATACGTTATACAAAAAATTAAGCAACGCTCTCTATCAGTAAAAACCGAAAGTACGAGTACTTAGTTGCTAACTCAATACATACATATGTACGTATATATTTTTTTTGCTTAATTTTTTGTGCTAACTTGTCTTTTTCCTCCGTCATTAACTTTTTTTCTATGATTATCATATTTGTTGTGGAAATAGTTTAAGTTGTTTTAATATAAGAGTGTCAGTACTTTGCTATTATTTCGTAGTTATTTTATTTTATTTTATTTCAATATTTGTTATTTTTTTCTTTTTCTTTATTTTGTAAATGGATTTACTTTTTGAATAAATAAAGATTATTATTATTATTCTTATTTTAACTACCGCATCATCGATAATAACCTTCATAAATTGCATCGGCATTTTAAAGTGTTTTCGCTCATTTGCAGAGCGAGCGAACGGCGATTGCTATACGCCATCTGCCATTAAGGCGTAATTAAATTAATTAATTGGAAGTGCAGCTATGAAGAATTAAATTTCCATATCTTTCATTAAAATTGAATTCAAGCGCGTAACTCGTCACTAAACTATATCGATTCGATATGCAATAATTCCAAATAAATCCTTTTGAAATGCGCTTTTTGCGAACGTAAAAGAGGAATTTTTAATTACTCTAAAAGACTTCTAAACTAAGTATGCATAGTATGATAGTAATGCATAAAAATTACACTAGCGGTACACATGTATTTAATAGACGATCAAATCAATAACCTAACTTAAACGATTTCTAAGCTTAAAAATTGTAATTTTTCCTGTTATTTACGAATACAGAAACTTTTGAAAAAATTTGCGACTCTCAGGTAAGAAGCGTACTCATACTCGACTGGTACTATAACTACTAGACTACAGGGGAGTGTGGTCTAATGTTCATGATACCAGTCGGACAAAATTTCTCTAAAAATTTCTGCATTTGTTTAAGCAATGGAATAGCAGAAAAAATTCGAAATTTCACATCGTAAGGCACATAATTATATGTTTCCTAAGCTTTTTTATTGTTAGCCCTACAAAGGGTACTAGGAAAGTTGTGCAATACAGCTTTGTTTATTTAATTTTTTCAAAGTAATTTCCTCTACACCCAACACACCTCCCCATCCTCCGAAACCAATCTTTAAACCAGTTCTGCCAAGTTTCACTAGGGAGTATGGCACACTCGTTGTCCTAAGCCCGTAGAAGGTCCTCATCACTGGAAAACCGCTTCCCTTTTAGCTTCAGTTTTACATTCGGAAACAGTGCAAAGTCGCAGGGAGCAAGATTTGGACTGTAGGGAGGGTGCTCGACAAATTTCAATCCTGTCGTGGTCAAATATTCGGTGCAGGCTTTGGCGCGGTGAGCTGGAGCATTATTGTGATGGAGGAACCAGGTGTCCATTCTTGACTATGGCCGCAGGTTCTTCATAGATCCAATGACTTTAGGCAGGCAATGTTCATTATACCACTTAGCTGTGACTATCTTCCGTGTGTACAAAACGACGCGTTCCATAATTCCACTCGATTTGAAAAATACATCCAATCAATACAATCATTGTTTGAATTTAACTTCAAAATATCTCATGAATAAACACGCTATAACTCGCTTTATTCATGAGTCATTTTGAAGTTGAATTTTAACATAACGTCAAATATTTTCCAAGAGTATGAATCAGGTATGTAAATTAAATTTTCAAGTTTTTTGACGCACGGTTTCGTTAAGCAATTATATCCAAAATCTCTGACGATCACGGTAGAGAAAGAAAACAATGTGCTGTTTCCTGCTTTAGATATCCTACAAAGTGTACTAGGAAAGTTTTGCAATACAGCTTTGTTTATTTAATTTTTTCAAAGTAATTTCCTCTACACTCAATACACCTCTCCATCCCCTGAAACGAATCTTTAAACCAGTTCTGCTAAGTTTCAGTAGGGAGTAAAGCACACTCGTTGTCCCAATCGCAGAAGGTCCTCATCATCGCATGCAAGAACAGTGCAAAGTCACAGGGAGCAAGATCTGGACTGTAGGGAGGGTGCTCGAGAAGTTTCAATCCTGTCCTGGTTAAATATTCGGTGCAGGCTTTGAGCGGTGAGCTGGAGCATTATCGTGATTGAGGAACCAGGAGTCCATTCTTGACTTTGGCCGCAGGTTCTTCATAGATCCAATGACTTTAGGCAGGCAATGTTCAGTATATCACTTAGCTGTGACTGTCTGCTGTGTGTCTAAAACGACGCGTTCCACAATTCCACTCGATTTGAAAAATACATTCAATCAATACAATCATTTTCTTCTATACACATCGGGATTTTCTGACAACTACGGGTATGTCCTCATCACCAAACTTTGTTTAAAGCTTGGATCGGCACATCGTAATAGTACAGCCAAGTTTCGTCACCTGTCACGATGTTGTTCACATACCGAGATTGTCCCTTATTAAACTTTTTTAGCATCTCACGGCATCAAGTCACACGTCGTGTCATCTGCTCTTCAGTCAGTCGATGCGGCAACCAGAGAGATCAAAGTTTCTTCACCTGCAAATGATAATGCAGAATCGAACGAACTACTGGTGCATTTAGGCCTGAAGTATCCCCTGTCTGTTGGTAGGTCAGTCCTCGCCAAGCATTTTACTGTTCGTGGCATTTCCGACCTCTCAGCATCCACCACAGTTAAATTTTCTCTTTGGAATTCTCTATACCACTTGAATATCGTTGTGCAATATGGACAAACATCACCTAGTGCAAGGGCCATTTCTTCAAAGCATTGGTCTATGTTTAAACAACGCCCGAGATTATAACGCAAAACTGCCCTTATCTCATATCGTAACCACGATGCCATCGCAAGCACTTTACATTTCACTGCTAATGAATAACTGAGGTCATCGACAAGGCGCGGCGGCTACCATGCATGTGTGAACATGTCTCAACATGCAGCAACAAGCAGCTTCCTACGATTCATTATTGCGTTATATTGCAAAACTTTCTTAGTACCCTTTGTACACTTGTGTGTGTCATAAATCGCCAAAATATTCATCTGCATTAATCCATACTTTTGGATAATATGTGACATGACATATGACCTTATGTTTAAATTCAACCTCAAAATGACTCATGAATGAATCTGCTATAAAGAGACAGTCAATAACTATTGCTGTTCCATGAATGGCTATGGCGCGCCGCAAGATTTCGCAACTCTAATTATAAATTATAGTAAACGGTCGTACGTTATTAAATACACTTTTCGTGTACAATGGAAGATAAATATAGGTAGTATTCCAACGCTTACTACATTAATAATAATGAAATTGAAACTCATATATGCTACAATAATGAAGACCTATTTTAGTTTTCCAGCTCGTCATTTCAATTACACCTGCAACTTGTTAAATTAATTTATGTCCAACCAGATCCGGCGTGAATGTATATTAAAAACATGATAAATCTTCATTTAGAAATGCTACTGTGTTTTGCGAATTTTTGTTAAAGCCATAAATAATATAAAAATAATTTGCAAAACCAGTTAGAAGCTAGCGAAAAATTAAAGTGTCGTCGTATATCTACTAGCAAATGTAATTTGGGTGGCAATGTAAATCTATTGCAAATTTGAATATCATCCAGTGAGGGCCGTTACGTATATATTTTTGCATTTGGAGAGTGTAACAATTCGTATACCGATAATTTAAATGTAAATTCAGTATAAAGATTCTGGTTTTATCTTAATTAGAAGGATTAATTTTAAAAGCGGAACAAATAGTAGCGTAGCGAACTAAAATATCTTTTTTGTTTTGTAATTTTTAAAATCAAACTTCACTTATATTTCCTCACTTTTTGAACAGTTTCAGCCCTCGGAAATATTTAAAAGAAATTGACTGAGATGAATTTAAAATTGCTTCACTGACACGTATGTACATCTCCATTATTACCAATAATGAATTTGAACACTCACTTGCTCAATGTTGATTCTTTTTCTTCATATATCGGAGCTGCCAGACAGTAAAACGCTTACAGTATAGTGGTATAATATTTATTTATTTGGAAAGTTTATATTTATATTTGAAATAGTCTGATATTGATTGTTCTTTTCTTAAGCAGCATGTAAATGTAAAAGATTCGGAGATGACAGTAGCCTGATTGGTATTGATTTGTCTTTTATTGAGAGACATGTATATGTAAACGAAGCATTAAATGATGTCTACAGGGTGATTTACTCTCTTTTAGATGCCGATGTATCATCAAAATTAGAGAAAATATCGACTTATCCTCCGTGTTTCTGACGACTCTCTATTTTGCATATGTTACGAACAAGATCGAATACGCTGATATTGTATGGTATCCTATCTATGCTTCTCACTGTGCGTGGTTGGATAGGATTCACGAGAGGTTTTTTGAGATACTTACCTCACAAGATGGATGAAATATTTCCACCTAGTACAACTTAACAAGCGTAATTACTTGCGCGGTACAATATAGCATTCTCTTTCTCTTTTTGAAAAAATAAATATTGTGTGAAGTTTCTTTGGAGTCTGATACACAACAAAATATTATATATATGATTATAGTTTAAATGTACGCTTTTTAATGAAGGCATCTGCAGTTCGCGTTCAATAATTTAATTTAGGACATACAATAGCGCGTTAGTTATTGAACGTATTACTTTGTTTGGAAAACGTTAAAGCATCTCGATGTTTGAATTACTCACTGCTCCCCAGAGCTATATACCGTAGGTCCATATAGGTTTCAATATTGCTTTGTACATTAAAAATTTGTTCAATTATATTGATTGGTAACTGTGACGTTCTTCACAATATCCAATAATATTTGCTATATTACATGCCAATTTATTTTCTCATTGTGAATATATGTTTCCGCCAGTTAAATTTTCTATCCAGGTCCATGCCAAAGTTTTTGACAAAATCAACGTCTTGTAAATGTTGACAGTTTAATGTTACAATTGTAAAATATTTCTGTTTGGTGATTAACGTTATATGAAATGATTTACTTTTATTAGTTTTTAACATTTACATTTTTTATATACATTTAAATGTTTGTGTAAGTTTGTTAAATCCGTATCAGGATTTGGATGGGACGACAGTACTACTTTACCATCTGTGAAAGTAGAAAATGTTGTCATTTTTGTTTTGGACATGTCAGCAGTATATATTAACTAGGGCCAAAATCATTACCTTTAACTATGCCAGACAATATAGGATAGTACATACCAGGTGTACCAGAAAGTCATTACCGGTTTTTCTAACAGATATATTTGACACATATATCATTTTATTCTACTGACCCAAGTTTCAAAGCATTACATGTTATATTTTGCGAAAGTAACACTGTTATAAAAGGCAGAGAACGTTCTGGTAGACTGAAAAAGTTTGAAGATGAGAAACTGCAGGATCTATTGGATGAAGATCCAACCCAAACCCAAAAAACAATTGGCAGAAGCGTTAAATGTGGCCCAAGAAACGATTATCTACCGATTATGAGCAATGGGAGAATCCAAAAGTTTGGAAAATGGGTGTCATATCAATTGAATAATAGGCAAGTGGAAAATCGTGAAATGCGATATGGTCGGAAGTAACTTCTGTATTCGAATAGTAACGAGTAATAAAAAATGGACTTATTTTGAAAACCCTAAGCACAAAAATCATGGTTATCATCTGGCGAAACCGGTCCATAGACTCCAAGGGCAAATCGTTTTGGTCCCAAGACAATGCTCTGTGTTTAGTGGGACCAGAGTGGCGTGGTATATTACGTATTGTTAAAAGCGGGTGAAAAAGGTGATACTGATCGCTACCGACAACAAATTATCAATTTGAAACATATATTGATAGAAAAACGTCGAGAATGGGCGTGTTCTACCACGTTTAAATTCATTTACCCATCCACTTATAGTGGCAACCTAAATTACAGTGCATTTGTTTTACCAATTAGAGCGCCACCTATGTGTCATTCTCACTACTTATCAAACTATCCTCGTACTCTTATTGTTATTCAGAAGTAACATTTTGCAATTAACAAGTACAAAAAAGTATCTACTAAACGCCCACACAAACACAGTGTTAATTACTACTGAAAATGAGAACTTAGCTGTTGAAATACACATCTAGTAGAGTACATATAAAACGCAAATATAATATTGTTATCATGTTGTTAAATTATTTTATTTAATTTTAAAATCTATGAGTTTTAATTAATCGATTTTAATTTGAAATCAATATTTCATTAAAATAATAATTTGTAGATTTTGTATAATTTTTATTTTCGCACTAGTGCGAGAAGCTTAACTTCGCTATTAAAAAGATATTTTGCTATTCTTCCTATCTCTAAAGTACGAAAAAGTATTTTCTACCAAAATCAAAATGTTCCAATTTGAGAATTATCATGCTGCCAACTACAAAGAAAACGAATTTTTGAGAGTGAGACAAGTAAAATGAAACAGGACTCGTATATTGTAGCCCAGTGTAACGGTACTAATGAATACGATCAATGTAATATTACGTAGTATTATACCATCTAGAAATAACGACGTTGTCTGGTCAAAATATTTATTTCATTATAATAACACTACAAACCTAACCTAATCCTCGTAATACGGATACAGATTAAGGCAACTCGTGTACGTATGTATTCCTCCTTAATACGACGATCGATGTCGGAATATACAACCTACAATTAAATTAATTCCCAAAACTCTCGAAATCCCTTCCAATAAACCTTTCCGAATTTTTAATCATCTTGAAGCTCTTGACCTATCTCATTAGAGATAATTATTTACCATTCGGCGAACCTTCATTAATTGAATTCTGAACATGACGCTCCCTTAAAAAGTGGAATACTAATTTTACATTAGGCCGTACTGCACTCTGTGGAAACCTCGAGGGAAGACTCGTATGACTGTAAAACATAAATAAAGTTGGTGTACTCCGGACCCATCAAATTATCTTTTAGAAAAAAAATTTAGTAATAAAAAGATATTGGAAAATTCGCAAAATTGACTAAAAATATTAACCGATACCTTTTTTTTAATATTTTACACACTTAATAATTTATATTGTTATGTAATCAATGAAAATAATTTATTACAATATCGATTAAATGACGGTGAAATCAAAATTAATGAAAAGTTTGCAAATTACGTTGGAAAGTAAAAAAAGGTAAAACGTCCTTGCCAAATTAATATTTGTATGCTACTAAATACGTATTTTGAGAACTAAGTTGTCTTCAGAAGCAATTAAAACACAGTATTGGACATGAACTCACAGTAAAGCTGTACAAATGAAACACGCGAAACAGTCTACTAAATGCCAACACAAACGCAATGTCAATTTTTCATGAAAATGATAACTTAGTTGTCGAAATACACATTTAGTAGAATACATATAGAACGCATACATAAAAATAAATTTAAATTTAAAGTTATTTTATTTAATTTACAAAATTATTATTAAGAAAACGTTTTAATAATAATAATCATAATATTCTTTATTACCCAACGGACAAGCCATTTACAGCACAAAATGCAATACATATAAGTATAGTAAAGCAAAGAAACAAGAAAATAAGAAAAACAAAAAAGCTAAACATACATAAGGACTTAATTAATACATACAAAATTAAATACATATATAAATACACAATAATGAAAGAACAGAAGCCGATGTGGACCAACACCCGATTCAAGGAATCAGGACACATCCCATTAGCGTTCCTGCACATACGAGGGAGCTTTTTATATTCGCGGAATGGGGGACAAGGGGTGGAAATAAAAAAACCAAATTATTTTTCTTTTTCAATATATTCACCTGCAAGACGGATACATTTTTCACATCTTTCAATTAATTTATTTATACCCTCATAAAAAAATGATTTCTCTTTATCTGCAAAATACGCCGAAACTGCCTCCTTGACTTCATCATCGGCAGTAAATTTTTTACCCCGCAGCTCTTTTTTCATTTTCGGAAACAGGTAATAATCACTCGGGGCCAGGTCTGGGCTGTAGGGTGGGTGGTTCACAATTTCGAAGCCCACCTTATGCAGGGCAGCTAACGCAACGCGGCTCTTGTGGACGGGCGCGTTGTCGTGCGAAAGCAGAACACCTTGTCAATTTTCCCTGTCTTTTCTCTTTAATGGCTTCTTTTAGTCGCTCTAATATTGAAGCGTAATATTCTCCGGTTATAGAAACACCTTTATCTTTATAATCAATCAACAATATTCCTTCCGAGTCCCAAAATACCGTTGCCATGAGTTTCCCAGCTGATTGTGACACTTTAAATTTCTTGGGAGGTGCTGTGCCCTTTTTATGCCACTGCATGGAGTCTTGTTTGGACTCAGGTTCATAATGATGAACCCAAGTTTCGTCTCCAGTAACAATTCCACTCAATACACCATCCTTGTCTTCATTACAGAGGTCCAAAATGCACGCGAACACTCCACGCGCTGTTGTTTTTGCGGCGGCGTGAGCATTCTCGGCACCCATCTTGCGCTGACCTTAGACATGCCGAGATGATCGTGTAGGATTTTAAAAATTGTTGTATCGGATACTCCAACCATTTCTGCGAGTTGTTTCTTCTTTAGTCGAACATCTTCGAGTACAATTTGTTCAACTTTTTGGATAAGTGCTGGCGTGGTCACCTCAATGCTCCTGGCCGGCCTCGGGTCGTCTTCCAGGGATTCCCTTCCTTGTTTAAATAAACTATGCCACTTGTACACCATGGTTTTTCCTGGACAAGAGTCGCCGTAAACGAATGACATCTCATTCATTATGGTCGCGACTGATTTTCCTTGCCTGGTAAGGAACTATAACGGCACGATATTCGATTTTTTCCATATTTCACTTTTCACTCCTGATTATGTTACTTGGTTGACGATAGCTCAAAGACTAACTGTCTAATAACAATGAAACTTCGTATTTACACTAATCATGAGTCGCTGCACAGGCGACGCTTCCAATGCGCCTACTCACCCCTCTACAACCCGCTCATTCCGCGAATATAAAAACGCTCCCTCGTATATTTTAAGTTAACGGTGCCGCCAGTGAAAAATTAGTCCTAGCTTTCGGAGTAACAAACGAGTCGCGAGAACTAGTGACATTAGATAAGACCAGTAAATAAACCTGAATCAACAATGATGGGGCATCCACACCACTATTAACCAAGTTAGTAAGTAACTTGGCACTTGCAACATCCCTTCGGCAAGACAAGGATTGGAAGTTATTCCTTTCCAGTAGGCCCTCATAATCTACTCCCCGCAGTGTGTATCTACCATCAAGACGATAGAATACATATTTCAAAAATCTTTTCTGGATTCTCTCCAGAAAAAGGCGCTGATAAATATATCGAGGGTACCAGAAAACCGAGGCATACTCCAGCTTAGTGCGGACAAATGCATAATAAATAGCCTTGAGAGCGTCAATATCACTGAACTGCCGATAGGAACGCACGAGGAACCCTAGAGCTTAGATGTAGAGGCATATACCGCAGTGGTGCGGTCCGTAAACTCCAATCTGGGGTCAAACATTACCCCAAGATCCATAATTCCCGACTTCCTTAAAACGGTAGTGTTTTTAACAGTAACGTTTGTGAGTTAAGGGAATATACGAATGAGAAATCCTTTTGTTTGAATCACGCTCTGTTAGGCTATCACAATAAAGTAAAAGTCGCTCCTCTCCTAGAGCAAATGTATTTGCATATCTAAACCAGTTCCCAGTAATATTCCATTTACGTTCAATATTATTGTATTTCTATTTTATCTAATTTCTAAGTGTATTTGTCATTTAATCATTTCTAATTTTTTACGTGCGTTTCCTGTTCTCTCATTGGTTCATTTCAAATTGACCGGTGCACTTACCCTTCATCCAGCCAATATTCTTAGAGAAGACTCTGTCTTTTCTTCTTTAGCAACTCTTAATACTCATACATCTTTCAACGTTAAAACACGTGCTTGTTCTGTGAGTGAAGTTTAACTGTAACTCCTGCACATAATGTTTCACGTATTTATTTCGCAATCGCGTAGTATATATAACATTCAGACTAAGGATAGAGACATAAACACGCAAATAATAATTCGATACCTACTCTTATATTTTACGCTACAGGTTTTTCTAACTTATTATTTTAGTACAGCATTAACAAATGCTGTATATTTCGCTTCTACATATTAATCTCGCTTATTAATTGTTTTTACTTAATATATTCAAATTTTAAGAATTTTTTTCATTTAAATTAGTAAATAGAATTTTAAGGACAACTTTGCTATTCTTTTTTCGCTAATAATCTTTCATTCAGCTTGACATATCCTCGACTTTTGATGCTCATCACAAACTATTATGAAATACTAACTTCTTTTTTATTTTGGCCCAAGAACCAGACCAGAACTCAACCATTTCCACCTTCAACCTTTACTTACATAATTTTAATTAACCACCATACCTCCATCAACGCCGAATTAATAATTTTGTCGCCCTAGAGCGAGAATGTAGAAAATTCATTAAAACCTAAGTAATCTGCAACCATTGAATGGTTGAGGTTCTACTTAAAAGAAAATTGATATTGATAACTATTAGTAACAAATACATTTGCTATTAATTTTGAATAATTAGTAATAGAAACTGCAATTGTTTTATCTGATACGCCAAATAATTTCAATCTAGAAGCATAGCTAGCAATCGCACTACAGAAGATGGGAAAAAGGTTTACATTAACAAGGAGAAAATAGTATTGTTACGTATCTGTCGGAATGATTCTTTACCAACAGTAAAATCAAACGTTGGAGTAACAAAAGTAACTTTCTCTGCTTTTATCATAATTTCTAATTACTTATAGTTCTAGTAACAAATAATTTCAAAATATTAGGTACAAACATCTTCTAATTAACACTGATTACTGATATCGATCTTCACGTACAAGTATTAGTACCATTAATGATCATCACGAGACCCCAACCACTTATACATAGGACTGGCAAGTCGCAGATGTTCTGAAGATCCCTACTTTCTCTCTTATGGGCTGTATAAGTTATCCTCTAAGTTTTAGCTCATCCCCTTGCTTAAGACTAGTCGTCCTAGTCAGACTACGTTTCAGTTCCATTGCATGGAGTTACACCATCGATATATACTGCTATTTACCCCAAAAAATTCTTTGTACCCGTTACACTACGTCGTTTATCCATGTGGTGGTAGTATATGGTCTCTACCAGGCCTTTTGTTCCTTTGCTTCTCTTCTAGAAATATTAACTCACTGATACTACAGAATCTTCAGAAATAACTAAACTATATCAACCCCTTCACTCCCCCACCAGCACCGTTTAATTTTTCCTTTGCTTTGAGTCCTCAGTCCTTTATTTACTGTACGATCTGTACAACTTCGGCAAAGAATTCCTATATCCGGCATCTTAACCAATAAAAACGATCGGTGTATTTTTTATAGTCTTATATAACCTCCACAGGCAAAGTATTTTTGAAACTCTTGCCTCGGATACAACTATTTGCTTGACCTGCTTCATTTCATAAACGTTTCCCAAATTTATTTCGAAACATCATTTTAACGAGTTCCACTCCTTTAATGTCCAAGTTTGTGCAAAATCTTCGTTCGTCATTTGGTTTTTCTTCACCCGATCTAACATTCACGGAAAGGTAGCTTCCGACTTAGTTCTGCAATAAATCTTTGCTCATTTTTCTTCTGCCTTCTGACAATGGATACCGTTCGTGTTACTCGTTTTTTCAGACAAGGTATCGACGTTAACTACTTGAACCAATGTTTTCTGTGATTGATCAGTAATCGTGTTAGAATCTGTTCTTTATATAGTAACTAATTAACAATAACACGAATTCGGTTTTCATCCTCAAACAAATAAGTATCCAGTACGTTATTAGCAAAAGGCACTATATATTGAAATAATTTATTTACAATTACGTTTGGCTACTTATTTAAGAAAATGAAGTGTATGTTAGTTAACAAATCCATGTGTATGAATATATGGCATTCGTTATAAGATCGTACATTCGACAGGAATATTGAATCATTCTAAAAAATATTCAACAACAAAACACATACTCCCATAAGTTTTTCTTCAAAATTCAAACGCCGATCTGTATTTTGTAATGGAACCCCTTATTTTGTTAAGCAATATTCTTGTAAAAATTTTATTAAAAATAATTTTCAAAAAAATTCGCCGGAACCTTCTGTTTGAAGATTGTAGGACTTGCTCGAATAGCTTTAATTATCAAGGTAGCAGAACGAACAGGTTTTACGTTGTGTTAGAATGCTTCCTGTGAGTTAAAATTTTTCGACTCTTAACGAATTGAGAGCAACTAACAAACTAGATCCGTTAGGTCACGCAGTTCAGTTTGAGCAAAATTAAAGTTTAACTATAGGAAAATATTTATTGCGCCGTTTAACACCATTTCGAATCCTTTTGACATTAGACTCAAATAAACATATAGTTTAGTTGCCATGACAATCACTAATACATGTATCACTTAACATGTTTTGACTTCTACCCTATACCAGACCAGGATTATTATATCAGAAAGTATTATGCAGTTATAATACAGAGTACTAGAAAATAATATGTGGAGTACCACAAGGTTCCACTTCAAGACCCATCCTCTTCGTAATGTATATGAATTTAGCAGACACTAAATCGGAACTGTAACTTTTTGCTTTACCCTTTATTAGGTGATAAAACTATTGATTACTAACATTTCATTGGATTAGTGTTATATTTATTATTATTTATAGAAACGTGATAACCTGAATGATAACAAATTATTATATATATCTCAGAACTATTGTCCAGCGTAATTTCTACACTATTGATGTACTAATTTTAAATGTTTCTCCTATTCTTATTTTTACATTTTATTTTATGTGTTTATATACCGGGTATCCAATAACTTGATTTCCACAGCTTGAGAATGTGCTACCGAAGCAACGTCGAGTTAAAAATGAACATATGCCCAGAACTCTATCGTAACTGAGCTACATCATTTGTAGCGTTAGATAATCCAACTAATGCAGGCATTGTGTAAATATGCAAAAAAATCTCAATAAAAATCATTTAAAAAGAAGAAACTTTATTCAATTAGTTGTTCAAAGTGTCCATCCAGTTTCTGCACGCATAGTTCACATCTTCTTATTATTGAAGAGATAACTCTGCTAATAGTCTCAGGATCAGCACAAGTGCTTTCTGCAGCATCTATAATTTTAGCAACAAGTTGTTCTACGTTTTTAGGTTGTTCTGCATAATCCAAACTTTTCAGCCTGATCCACAAAAAAATATTCTAGGAGATTTGAGCATGGTGAACTTGACAGCCAAGCAACTGCTAAACTTCTTTAATTCCACCGGTTCATATAATTTTTATTAAGAAAATCTGTTAGTTCTCTACCAAAGTGCGAAGGTGCTGAGATACGACACTGTGCTGAATCCGTTTCGTCGTCTTCCATTGGGTGGAACGTCATCCAGTAATGTTGCAGGACTATTTTCCAGGAAACGTAAGTAACAAACTGACACAAGAGATTCTTCGGTTATAAACGTACCAATGAGACGATCGTCAATATTACCACAACAAACATTCACCGAACAACCAAAGGGTGACATTTATATACGAAAAATAATATCTGCCAAAAGGCCTCCTCTTCCAGCTCCACAGACGTTCACTCTTTTGCTGAAATTTTCAATGACATTTTGACATAGTTGAGGGTCTATCTCACCAATGACACGAATAATTTCATCTTTCAAAGCAGAAATTAATTGTAGATTATTTTTATTAACAAGACTTTTCGCACAACCCCAAAGAAAATAGTCTATCGGCGTCAAATCACATGATTTTGGTGGCCAATTAACATCACCGTTTCTTGAGATTACACGTCCAGGAAATTTTTCTCTCAATAAATCAATTAATTCGTGTGCAAAGTGAGGTGTAGCGCCATCCTGTTGAACCACATATCCTCTAGATGAATATTCATTAATTCAGGCCATAAAAATTCGGTTATCATCGGACGATATCGATCACCATTGACAGTTACAGCTTCACCAGCAGCATTTTCAAAGAAGTAAGGTCCAATTACACTACCTGACCATAATACACACCAAACAGTAACTCGTTTAGGATGCATAGGTTTCTTATCAATAATTCGTGGATTTTCCTCACCCCAGATACGGCGATTTTGTTTATTAACATAGCCACCAAGTTTAAAATGTGCCTCATCGGAAAACATTACTTTTTGAGAAAAATCAGCTGGTTGTTCGTTGATGAAATTGACAAATGAACGACTTTTTAAATGATCTAATGGCTTCAGTTCCTGTGTTATTTGAATCTTATATGCCTTCAGAGCTACATCCTTGTGTAAAATACGCCATGTTGTTGATCCACTAAGTCCAAGTTATTGTGAACGTCGTCTAATGGATATTTCAGCATCTTCAGCAACACCACTACGACTGTACTTTTCACTTCTAATTCGACCAATATTGCTTTCGGATGGGCGATTATGGAAACCATAAAATTCACGTAATTTTCTAAAAACTCTTTTCACAGGACGCCGATTTTCATAAAATAATTCAACAACTTGAACGCGTTGTTGTACCGTGTACGAAATCATTTTTTAAATGCCAACATACCCAGACAAATTCAATGCGCCATCTATATTTTATTTATTCTTAAAAAAATGCGCAATTTGAAAGACTTTATCTTGACAATGGGAGTTCCTAGTAGGATTAAAATTTCAAATGCTCGTAGCTCAGTTACGATAGAGTTTTGGGTATACGTTCATTAAACATTTTTAACTTGAAATTGCTTCAGTAACACATACTTACACTCTGGCAATTATGTTATGAGACACCCAATATGTATATGTATGTATGTATCTCATTTACTAATAGAACAACTTTACTTTAAGTTATGTTTTATTGTTACAATTGTTATTGTTGATATTTATCTACAATTTTTATTCTTTCAGCTAGGGGTAAGCAACACAACCACAGTTAAGTTCAAAATTGAGTTTTTAGTCCTAAGCTTTATCTCCATTGAAAATACATAGACTTAGAACCAACGTGATATTAAAATCGAACCTTCTTTGTTTGCAGTGATTTTTTTTGTAGATTTCCAAGTAGACTAACAGACGTACATTTTTTAAGTATGTAACTTGTATAGAGAGAACCTTGAGAAATGTTAATTCCAGATTTTTATGCAGCTTGGTGGGGATGCAGAGTTTTTGTTGAAATTCGAAAAGTATTTTTATAGATTTTTAATTTAACTTCAACGTCTTTATTCCTTATGGATTTGTAAATAAAAACTTAGACAAATCGAGGAGTTTGCACGACAATACACTGCAAACAGAAAACAATAAAATCGAACACAGTCAATTGCTCTACAATCCTTACCAAGCATCATAAAGATCAGAATCTAACGCAATCCCTAATTAGTGACTCTCTGTTAAAAATTTTTCTAGCCTTTATTACACTTTTATTATTGTTTGTTGTTATTTTTCATTTGTTTGAATTTAGCTAAGAAGATGTTCCAACGGTGTGTTTATCACATTTTGTATTTACACAAAGCTTATTTATATATTGCTTTAACATGTTTTTGTGAGAGTAACACTGATAACTTTGAAATTTTATAATTAGCTAAATGAATTTGCTATTATCATCACAGTTTTCTTTTTCACAAGATGGAACTCTGGGCGAATCCAACATCACCATATGTTATTCAAGTGAAACTTTTGAAACCTGTTATTTTTCACCGTTTCATCAAGAATTTACAAACTCGTTTCCGTATGAAAACTTGTTTTAATCAATACAGAAATTAATGACAAAATGCTGTCCACTCGGTGAGGAATCGAACCCCAGTCGTTCGCTTTCCGGGAGGATGCTCTACCATTAACGTACCAAAAGATTTGATTCTTTAATTATGCCATAAATCCCATTACCGAAACAGACCTTTAATAAATATATTGCGTGATACGCTTTAGGAGAAGATTGTTTTAGTATTTTTCTAGTGTTAACCATATTTGAATCAGCATCTGTAACCAATACTACAACTTGGGTTGGCGATTTAGGAAATTTCCCAACACTGTTTCTTATACTATCTGTCTGTTCTTATACTATCTGCTTCTGGGTTTGCGGGCATGGACCACGACCGCGGAAGTCTACGTACCAAATTACTGTTTCTTATAGTTTGCACTACATATTCCATGTTTGCCTTTTTTGTAAAATTTTATCACATAAAAGAAAAGGCGACGGTATCATCACTTTCTAAAGTGCTAAACACTTCACAACACAATTTTCTTAAGATCTGTTGTTTCATCGATCGATAGCCAAATGCTTTTGTTTTCTAACTCCGTCTTTATAAGGTCCGTATTCGTGACTTGATGTGACAAAAGTACTCATTGTCTATTACATACTGAATCTATTACATATTGCATGTACTTAACGTAATATTAAAATAAAATGCAAATTTATAATAAGGTTGTGCATATAAATACTATATAGAATGATATTGCACACACTTTGCATTCAACTCGTTTATTCATGTGACTTTTACAACAGATAGTAACATACGATAAAATACGAGGGTAGCCGTTTATATTTCTGGAACTGACAACATTGTTAGTGTTGCCTCCGATCTGATGATTGCTTCGTGAAGTCATTTTTGACAATATATTTACCTTGACAGTTTTATTATCCGGTCACTATTTCTATTGTTGACAGTAACTTGAAAATTTTATGTCAGCGAAAAAATGGAATTAACTCACGAACATATTCGTGCAATTACTTTTCATAACTTCCGGCGTGGATTATCTCAACAAGAATGCATCGACGAGCTAAATTATTTATATGGTGATGAAGCACCGTCGAAAACTGCAGTATATCGTTGGTATAGTGAATTCGAACTTGGACGGCGTTCTTTGGACGATGAATTTCGTGAAGGTTGTCCCACAAATGTTGTTGTGTCGGAAAACATTAATGCAGTGTCTGAATTGATAATGTAAGACCGTCATGTGACATACCGGGAGATCGAGGCATCTCTAGGTATTAGTAACACCAGCGTGCATAAGATCCTGCATGGACATTTAACCGTTAAGAAGTTATGTTCACTTTGGGTACCACATAATTTGACAACCGCTCAAAAAAGACTCGATTGGTGTCAATAAATGCACAAAAAATACAATGCGGTGCTTCGAAGAACATTTATAAAGTCGTCACAGGTGATGAATCTTGGATCTATACGTATGAGCCCGTTAGTAAACAGCAGTCGACCGTGTGATTATTCCAAGATGAACCAAAACCAACAAATGTTGTTCGCGCTCGAAGCACATCAAAATAAATGGTCGCCTGTTTTTTCGGAAAAACCGTTCACGTTGCAAACGCTCCTTTAGAGAGTTGTAGAATGGTTAATTCCGAATGGTACACAACTATTTGTTTGCCAAAAGTTTTTGAAGAAATAAGCAAAACAAACCGAAAACCACAGATCATTCTCCGCCATGACAATGCGAGCTCTCACAGATCGGTTCAAACAATTGAATATTTGACCGGGCGAAACATCGAATTGATGAGCCATCCGCCGTACAGCCCTGATCTAGCACACTGTGATTTCTTTTTGTTCCCAGTGAAGAATAAACTTCATGGTCAACGGTTTTCTTGGCCGGAAGAGGCAGTTGAGGCATTCAAAACTCAAATTCTGGAGATACTGTCTTCACAGCGGCAGAGATGCTTTCCGGATTAGTTTAAACGAATGCAAAAGTGCATTGATTTTCAAGGAAAATATTTTGAAAAACAGTAAAACTATTCTATAATAAAAATTTTTTTTGTTTGCTATTCCCGAAGTATAAACGGCTACCCTCATACTACTGCTGCAAATAGCACGTTAATAGACCCTATATATTCTAGCATAGGAAAGCGATTTAGAAATTTATTTACACCTGTCGCAATTAACAATCAATTCTTGCGAGACATCTTCGCGTCATTAGCATGATGCAAGCAATCGGTAATGCCCGCAAGCGTTCGCTCACCATCGGTTCCTATCGCTGGTTACCCGGATGATTGTTTAACCTTATTTATAATCGATGTCCATGTTGGAATGGATCTACTAACGACAACAGTATCAGTTTTATTCTCACATGTATTTGAGTTACAGTGATTATTTTATTACATAATGTACCCCTATTTGTTACAAATGTAATAACGAAACATCGTAATAAACCAATGTTTTTCAATTTTACCTTCATTCACTGTTGTTTATTAGTTTGAGGAGTAGCAATAAAGCGTAATGGTCTGACTTAATGATGTATTTCGCATGTAGCAACTCGATTTGTTGGAAATATGTAGAAAAACATATTACAAAACACAGAAAGGATATCCGAAATTTCATCTATTACATCCCTTCTGTGTACAATATTAGGCAATAATAACACAAATCCGAGATATAAGGTGGCCGCCTAATGAAGTCACAAATATAGGAGTTTGCATCTGGAATATTCCGATCCGAATGTAACCGCAAATGTTGTAAAAGGCCTATACCCTCTCTTTGTGCCGATATATTAAAACGTTTTTGCCGGGTAACGGTAATCGCATTATCGCACAACTACTCTTAATTCAAATATTTCAGAAAATTCAGCGACTCGTATCGAGGGTGAAAATGGCTGCAAGAGGAAAAGATGAAGAGGAGGCCCTTTTCTCTCCTTTTCAAAAGAAAACAATTTTATGCTTAATGCGAGGCGATAATAAACCTCCTTTTTTTTCTTGGTCTGTTCCAGTCTGAAGATACCGTACTCGGCGAGAGCCACATCATTATCATTATGGTGATTTTCTCGCTAATCCTGTCCGGGATGTGCTTCACGTTCATCTTTAATTGTGTAAAGAAATTGATAAGGGACCATCGAGCTATTCAGGTAGGAAACACGTTTCAGATTAATAATGCAAGATAAAAAGAGAAAATCAAAGAAAACTTGTAAAACTAATAATGATAAAAACGATTCTTGACTGTAAAATTTAATGTATTATCCTTGGCATTAATACATTAGCTGATATACAACTGTGGGCAAAAAATAGTAAGACTTTTTAATTTAAATTTCGTGCCAAAACCCATTCGTCGAAATATTTTTTTTCTAGGTTGGTATGACTGTCAGTGACATCTGTGCCAAATGTCACATCAAAATAATCATTAGTGTTTAGTATACGCTTGCCTTTCTGAAGTACAAAAAGTGCATTCGGCGATTTTTAC
This sequence comes from Dermolepida albohirtum, assembly GCA_031893035.1. NCBI lineage: Eukaryota > Metazoa > Arthropoda > Insecta > Coleoptera > Scarabaeidae > Dermolepida > Dermolepida albohirtum. The sequence goes on along the minus strand of JAVIWB010002838.1, from coordinate 311,480 downwards.
AATGAGTGAAATTATTCAACAAAGAAGTTCCATTAAATTTTGTGTACGGAATCAAAACGGAATCGAAACGTTCAGAATGTTGCAAAAGGCCTTCGGTGATAATTGTTTGTCGCGAGCAAGTGTTTTTGATTGGTACAAATTATTCGAAGAGGGTCGAGAATGCGTTGATGACGAACCACGTCCAGGACGGCCATCAACGTCAACTGATGATCAACACGTCAATAGAATCAAGGAATTGGTGCTTGAGAATCGACGATTAATAGTCAGAGACCTTACTGGCATCGTTGGAATATCGGAAGGATCAGTGAAAACCATTTTAAAAGATCATTTTGGCCTAAGAAAAGTGAAAGCACGATTTGTCCCAAAATCACTCAATTTTTTCGAAAAACAGCGTCGCGTTGACGTCTGTGAAACAATGCTTTCCGACTATCAAGACAAAATGAAAGGCATCATAACTAGAGATGTGACTTGAATTGAAGGCTATTCCTGAAATTGACTTTAACAACTGTTTCGACAATTTGAAGAAACGTTGGCATAAGTGTATTAGGGCCAGGGGGGATTACTTTGAGGGGGACGAAATAGATTTGGAAGAATAAATTAAGAATTTAAAAATTATGAACAAAGTCTTACTATTTTTTGCCCACTGTAGCAACTAACTTTATTATTAAATTTCATTATCAAAGAATAAAATCGACACAATATACCAAGCACAGACTATATTTTTATTCTTTTAAACTACATATTTACAAAAACCAATTGAAGTGAAACCTTCAACCTTAATTATAACTTATTTTATCCTTCAGTAATTATTCGATATAACTATGTGCAGACTGCAATCAATCTCATTACTGCAGTTCCATCGATTGATATTGTTTTATGTGTTACACTTTGCATATATTTAACATCTTTTATAGTGCTTTTAAATTATTTTATTTAATTTAAATATGAATATTAAATACGAAAATTATTATCAAAGTTAACGTTTGTAATTTACGAATATTCGAATGAGAAATCCTTTTGTTGAGTCACATAAAAGAAAGATCCTTTTTCGTTTTCCAAGAATCGTATTCCTGCATGTAGAACCGTTCTTCTAGGAGAGCCCTTTTATATTCCATTTAATATTAATCCTATTTTATCAAATTATTTTAATTATATTAAATAAAAAATTCAAACTTTAATCCCTCTTCACAAAAAGTACGCATTTATTATTCTGCCCAATTGTATATGACATCAACTGGTCACATACACACACACACACATTTGTATATATATATATATATATATATATATATATATATACAATTTTCATGCAGCTGTATTGAAATTATTTAAAATTTCTGAATACATGTACATATATGGTTTCCGGTAAAGTATCAAATATCAAGAAGCATTACTTAGTTGTCTAGTCATGCGCTGTTTTTTTTGCCTGTGCATTAAAATAGCAGTACCATAGCTGGCGTCACTAAACGCAGATATATAAAGCTCTATCTGTTTGCAGAATAATTCGAAATTTTTTAATCATCCATTTCTATTGTACTCGTAATTTGGGCCGAGCAAAACTTTGTTTCTCGGAAAAAAGGAGCAATTATACTCGATCTACTACAATCTACTACAATACTACTACTACAATAGAGGCAAAAGCTACAAGTTTATACAAAATACACTCTCACGTTCTGCGAAAATGATTGCAAACGCAAGGAACTAAAGAAAAGTGAGAGAAAATCATGATGGAAAAAAGAAAACTAGACCTACAGAAGACAGAGACATTATATTATAACTTGCGCGTAAAAGACACCGTTCTTAAGTTGAACTACAGTTTAAAGTGAGTTACACCTTTGCATAAGCATCTCTACCATTAGATGAAGGTTGATTCAAACAAAGCTGCATGCGAGAAGGCCTAGTAAGGTATCATTATCAAAAAAAGCAAATACAAAGTAGATTGTCGTCTGCTCATAAACGTACTATGGAACGAAAAAGAGTGGTCTAGTGTGCTGTGGTCCGATGAATCGAAAATAGTTTTTTTTAATTCTGTACGAAGACCGCCAATGACAGTATTTCAACCTCTCTTTGGTACTAAGAAACCTATTTATTTATTGTCATAGTTAAATAACGTATTGGAATAAATAGTTCGATAAATTTTAATTTCATTTATTTAAAGTATAAGTTGATATTTCAGCAAATTTCAGATCATTGCTATTTTCGTTCACATGACTGTATATACATATGTACGTAGATTGAATTCTAGAATAAATGATTTTTTTATAATAATAGTTCAGACATATTCTCTAATTTTATATTTAATTCTGAAACTTGGCTTAATAATTCTGTTTATTCTATAAATTATTCACAGATAGCTAGTGATAAATAACAAGAATTTTTTTCGTGTAAATAGACAAGGTGGTGATGGTTTACTAATTGCTGTTAAGCATGCAATTTCCTTTACTATATCTGACACTGCACATATTATTGATCTTGTACCTATTATTGACTTAGCTTTATGCATATTTTAATTGGACAACCATTGTGGTTGCTACCGTTTATATCCCCTGATATATATTGCAATGAATTGGAGATATTTCCCACATCGTTAAATGCTTTGATTCTCCATGATTGCTTTATACTTATTAATGATTTTAGTATCCCAGATTTTACAGACATTTATAATTCATCGTGTAGTAGATCTTGGATTTTATGTGACTATGAATATTACCCAGTTTGAATAATTTAATTACAACAGAATTTCTAATAATAAAGTTTTGGATTTAGTTCTATCTAACATTAGGACTAGTGCAGTAGTTTATCCTACGAATAAACCCAAGATGGAACCTCAATCGTCAAGATGTCCTGCATCTAACTTACAATATAGTTTTGCTAAAGCCGATTACATCTCTTAATAGTAGCCTGGTTGATACTGATTATTCTTTTCTTGAGAGACTTGTACACCGTGATTTACTTTCTATTAGATGCTCATTTACCATCGAACTTAGTGACCCCATCGAATTATTCTCCGTGGTTCTCATTAGAAATTTGAAATCCACTTTTATTTACTCTTTTTATGAATGACCTTTTACTAAAAATGGATTGCCCCAATTTAGCTTCTGCCAACGATATAAAAATCTTTTCCCGAAATTTTGTATTATTGATGATGATGTTTCCAAAGAAATCTTGATTTTATTAAAACCTAGTGTAATGTACGATCAATTGAAAGTAAATGTCGATATGTGCTGTATTGTTATTTATTCAAAGAATACTCCGCTTTTACTAATTTACAAGATTGGTGACAATATTTTGCCTAAACACTTAGTTATGAAGGATTTCGAAGTCACTTTTGATTCACAATTCACCACATTGAGCGAGTACCTGCTTATGTGTATCCCATGGCTTTATTATGCGTAATTCCAAATAATTCACAGATCCCGACCTTTTAAAGTCTCTCTATTTTGCATAGGTTATTGGCAAGACTAAATTTGCTAATATTGTATGGTATTACATTTATGCTTCTCACTGTATGTTGCTGGATAGAATTCACGAGAGATTTTCGAGATACTTTGCCATACAAGATGGATAGAGTATATCCACTTATTCGAACTAGTCAAGTGCTTTTATGGCACAATATAATATCCATTTCTAATAGAAGAGATAAACCGTGTACGAAGTGTCTGTGGAGTCAGTTGCACAAGAAAATTGAAATATTTTTCCATGCGCCAAGAGTTTCCGCCCGATTTGAACGCACTTTCCATTTACCAACTGATAAGACTGCTATAGTACAACGTGCACATTTAACAATTATCAGGATGTTCAACAAGTTTTGTCGTTCGATAATATATTTATTATTTTTGTAATAAATTCTACTATTTTATGAACACGTGCGAAGTTCTCTCATTTTATATTTACAGGTGTTCAAAGTTGACGTGTCACAGTATTTTTTTTTACAATGGAAAAAAATTGAATATCGCGCTGTGACAAAATTCTTAATTCTGTAAGGTGTAGCACCAAAATAAATTCATGAACAATTGTTAAAAAGGTATAAAAATTATTTCCCTTCAATTAGAACAGTAGAAAGACGGGTTACTGAATTTAAACGTGGTCGTACAAGTTTTGAAGACGATCCACGTAAAGGACGCCCAAAATTTCCATCAACATCAGAAATCGTAGCAAAAATACAGGATATGGTTTTGGGATTTAGAGGATCATCGATTAACTGAGAGATTTAGTAGCAGCCTTAGCCACCTCATTAGGCAATATGAGCAATATTTTGACTGAAGTTTTGGGTTACAGAAAGCTGTGTGCAAAATTGGTGTCGCATTCGTTAACAGTGGAACAAAGCAACATTTGAAGTGCTTTAGAAAGAATAAAAACAATTTTGTGCATCCTTTCATCACTATGGATAAGACTTGGGTCTGCCACCATAATTCTCAATCAAAACAAGCGACTGAGGAGTGATGCAAATCCCTATACTTTGGCCCCGAAGCTTGTTTGGGTCCAGAAATCGACCAAGAAGGTGTTAGAATCAGTTTTTTGTGATGCATAAGGAACTTTGTTTGTGGATTACCTCCAAACTGGTAAAAAATGAACTCAGATAATTATTGTAACCTTTTAGACCAGCTTGATGTAAAAATTCGTGAGAAAAGACCTGGTTTACAGAAGAAAAAAGTACTTTTTCATCAACGCAACGCACTATGTGAGAACATATGTAGCTCAAGAAACCATCTCAAAAATCAGTGAATTCAAGTACGAACTGTTACAACATCCACCCTATTCGACAGATTTAGCTCCCTCTGAATTCTGGCTGTTCTCACATCTTACAAAATAGCAACCATGGAAGCGCATCTCGACAGTCCTCTAGATTCTCACTTCGGGGATGAAATTCGTAAATTAGATCACTAGAAAAAGTAAATTGAAGTTCAGGGTGCTTATATTGAATAATAAAATGTATTTCAAACCAAAAATTCGTGCTTTTCTAATCGGACGACGAAACTTGTACAACCTATGTGCAAAAATGCTTGTTTCTTATGTATTTTTCGAGCTTAAATGAATATTTTGTTACATTTTTATGATTTAGCTGCAATTGTGTTTCATTTATATTTATTATTGTTCTGTAAGTGGGTGTAATATCCGTTGGACAATAAAATTATATTAATATCATTATAATATTATTAAAAGTTGACACTACTACATGTGACAAATTAATCGCCGTTCGTCATTGACCTTCACTCCTATGTAAAGTGTATAAAAATCTCGCATCGTGATTTACCGTGAAATTATTGAAAATATAATAACTATTAAGGATATATACTTCCTACTTCTTTCTATTTAAAATGAACTTTGTGTGTGGGATTTCTAATGGAGATTGTATCAAGGTATCCAGCTCCATAATAGCACGAATCATCAATGTACGCATTATCAAAAAGAATGCGTACAAATAGTCTTATAATAGCACAAGGACACAAATGTACTTTTTACTAATAACCAGATTAACTCGGATCCCTTGTTCAACCATTCGTTAATTAAGAGCTTAAAGAAGGCTTGGTTAGACCGAAACCCGGAAGGATTTCCGCATTACTTGAGCAAAATATCTTCTATAAGATTAATGAAAAGATTCTCTGCTTCTAAAGAATGACAATTACGTTTTGGACACGCCAATAAAAATGATATATCTTACCTGAAAATAATCTCCAACAGATAGGGGACCATTTATCACGGCGCGCTGTTGGTTGCCGCTTTTTAATTAAACAGATATTATCTCTGTTTAATTAATTATAGAGTAATTATTGTATACACAGTCTATAAAAGAAGAATTTAATATTTGCGAATAATTTAGGTTAATTGAATTAGTTGATGAAATAGCTTCAATGATATTAAATGAAAATTAGGTATGTATTTCAAAGTGAAACCATTTCAATATTTAATATATCAATTATTTGTTATTGAAACTTAAAGCGTTGATATTCTATGACGAAAATATTTTTAGTCTTTTGAGAGCACGACAAGAACAAGAAATATCGTGAATTTAACTAGTGCTGGGCATTGCTTTGCATGGTATGCTTCTACGAGGGTAGTTTGACAAGTACTGAGAATGGAAAAAAAAACGAATTTTTAAATACAAAACAATTTTTATTTTTCAATATATTCTCCTAAAAGAGCAATGCATTTATTCCAACGGTGCTCCAATGCCCTTATGCCATCTCGTTGTTAGACGAAAATTTCTTTCCACCTAGTGCCGTTTTCGATTTTGGAAAAAGGCGGAAGTCAGAAGGGGCTAGGGGAGCGTTGTCTTGGTGAAACAGAATCTTTTTCTTTGCCATTCCTGGCCGTTAAGCACGAATCTCAAGATTTAATTTTTGTACAAGCTCTGCATAATATTGTCCGTTTATTGTGGAACCTTTCTGAAGGTAATCAATGAGCAAAATGCCCTTTGAATCCCAAAAAATTGATACCATCACCTCGCTTGCCGATAAAGTTGTTTTCGCTTTCTTTGGAGGTGCAGAACCACGTTCTAACCATTGTTTCGACTGTTGTTTAGTTTCGAGTGTACTGTAGTGTATCCAAGTTTCATCGCAAGCAACAAATCACCTAGAAAAAGCAACCGGATTCCGCTTACGAAGGTCCAAACACTTATTGGAAATACGCAAACGAGTGAACTTTTGATCAGTCGTAAGCAATCGCGGCACCCATCTTGCCGAAAGCTTGAAAAGGCCCAATTCTTTCGTTAAAATGTGGTGTACGCGTTCTGTTGAAATGTTTACCATGTCTGCTATCTCTCTCACTTTGAGTCGTCGATCTTGCGTAATAATATTATGGATTTTTATAATCATTTCCTCAGAAGTCACGATTTTGGGTGCTCCAGAGCGCTTTTCATCAACACAGCTTGTTCTACCACGTTTAAATTCATTTACCCATCTACTTATTGTGGCGGCTGATGGAGCAGATTCACCTAATGTTTCCCGTAACTCATCCTTTTATTTCGGTAGCTTTCACACCCTTAATTACGAAGTATTTAATCGCCGCACGATACTCTGCTTTTTCCATTTTAGCAAAACGATGTGTTGCTTCTTCTTCAATCAGCTGTCAAAAATAAACTAATCAACCGATTTATCTAAATATCGGAATGTAAACATATAAATAGGCAACCTAAATTACAGTGCATTTGCTTTACCAATTGGAGCGCCACCTATGTGTCACTCTTACTACTTGTCAAACTATCCTCGCATACGAGAGGGATTTGACGACTAGAAGTGAAACAATATATTTAAAAGATCCTTTAATTGCATACGTCCTGTATACTATATCATAGTTGACTTTATACTACCGCTAATTTTGACTTTATTTATAAAGTGTTTTCTAATAGGGACACAACAATTTCGTCTTTTATTACGAACGCACCCTTGAACGTTTTTCATGATTTGTCAACATCAAAAAATTAATCAAGGTTAACATTTTTATCGGGGGTAAAGTTCACAAACAAGCAACGGTTGGAAATTATTAAAAATTACTACCGCAATTCTGAGTCGATGGTCGCAATTTAAAAACCGCTTACTTCCATTCTGTCTGCTTCTGGGCTTCCGGGCTGGAACCGCGTCACTGGTGTAACTGTCGTCGCTGCGTACCCACTCGTATGGGACATCTTCAGCTTCAGTGCGAGAGACAGTAGCAGTAGTTGAGCACTGAATGCTTACTTCCATTTTCGATCGTAATAATCGTTCCATCAGACAGGCTGTGCGTGCTATAGTGGATAAATTCGAGTCAAAATATTCACTATTGGATGTTTTTTAAATAACGCGCTAGTCGAAGTACCGAAAATACAACAGCAATAAGTGCTTAAGTTCAAAATAAACCAAATCTGTCGATTCCGTGCCGCTCATAAGAATTGAGAATCTCTCAAACCACATCGTGGTGAATTTTCCATAAAGATCTTAGCTACACCTTTACAAGATCAAATTAACTCAAGAATTGAAGCCTATTGATCATTCGAAGAGCGAAAACTTCTCCGATTGGGCTCTGCTAAAGTTTGAAGAAATTCTATATTTCATCCTAAGATCATCTTCAGCGATGAAGCTCATTTTTTATTTAATCGCTTTGTCAATCAGCAAAATATGCGTTATTGGACAGAAACAAACGACATATCCTTCAACAGACTCCATTACAATCAAAAGAAGTGACCGTGTGGTGTGGATTTCATTCATAAATATATCAGAACACAATTTTGTCTGCATTTCATTTCATCATAAATGCAGAATTAATACTATAAAGCAGTTTACAAACTTAACAAATAAACCTTAGCTATAATGGTTGATAGTAGAACTAATATTGACGCAATTTCAAGAATTGTTTGTGATTGTTTTGTGTTATTTATGGCTTAACAATCGTAAAATTAGATCTAAAAATGAATACGATTTACGAATATTTATACAATAAGTTATTAGTAAAGAGAAGAAATAACAGTGGTCTCAAATTAGATTTTTATGGAACAACAGTTGAAGAACATTAAAATAAAATATTCAGTGTAATAAGTCTTATTTAACCTGTTATTTAGATACGATATCAGACGTACAAGAAGAGAAGAACTTAAACTAAACGCTGACAGTTTAGCAAGTAAAGTTTCATGGTCTACTATGTCAGTGTAAATGACATAGGATGACTGGATCATATTTTTTCGTCGATGAAAGTGATCGCCATGTTACGGTCAATAGAATTCCCTATCGTGGCATATCGAAAAACTATTTTTGGCCAGAATTGGGTCAGCTTGACATCAGTGATATGTGGTTCCAACAAGATAGTGCCTCATGCCATACGCACATGCTACAACAATTAATTGATTAAAGGGGAAGTTCGGTAACCGTGTAGTCTCGAGAAATGATCCGGTTGAGTGACCACCTCTCTCATACGGTTTAGCGCCGTTGTATTTCTTCTTATGGGGTTAGGTTAAGTCGCTCAATACCGAACGTGAAATTGCCAACGTTCTGACCAATATGTGTGAAAGAGTGATGTAAAATTGGCTCCAAAGAATCGATCGCCGCAAACGTGCTCGCGATGGTCATATGAACGAGATCTATTTCCATAGTTAAGTGTAATATCTGTACTGCACCTGGAATAAATTTCAACCCAATATCTCAATCATTCTGTTTTACTTCAATACGAAATTGTTATGTCCTTGCTATCCGCTTCTGGGTTTCCGGTCTGGGAAACCCAGAAGCAGATAGCATGGACCACGTCCGCGGAAATCTACGTACCAAATTGTTATGTCCTTATTGAAAACCCGATACTTCATTTACGATTTTTAATGTTTTACCAGATTTATTGTAAACATTTTGATTAAGTAATAGATTTAGCATATTTTTCCTTTACAACTTTAATGTTAGCATCGTATATCCATCCTTTTCTAGAAAGCGACATTTTCATATCTATACGCATTTCAATTACTACGCCTAAGTGAAGAATCTAAAACTTATTAGTGGCGTAAACGTCGTCCGCACATATTCCCGTTTTAGACAAGGAAGAGCACGTCGACCACTTTAATGTAAAAACTCGTGCTGATTTGGGCTTGCATAGGCCAGAATTAGTTTTGACAAGCATTTCGTAATTCATACCTCTATAGGATCTGTGTTGTTTTAACAATTACCTTTTTATTTGGCAGTTTTTTTACTGATTTTGTGTGTATTTTAACTGACGTTAATACGTGGCGAACACCCTTCAAACATTTGAGGGTCTTATTCTTATTGTTATTTTTAGGCTTTGTGTTATCATAATTTAATTTCATGAAGAAATTATATGTTCCTTACTACTGGTAGTATTAACACTTCGCGCGTTGGGGTGCTGCTGGTATGTGAATTAAAAATTGTAGTAGTACTGGGAAAATAGCGGGCTACTCCAGCGTTACAATAAATAACAGTTAACAATACACTAAATTTGATTTGCAATAATGCCTCAAAAGTCCAAGACGTGTGTCAAGTCGAAAGAAATATTATTAACACAAATAAAACAAAAGTTATCCATAATATATTATTTACTAATTTGAATAAAAAGAATTCTTTAAACTTGAATATATGAATAAAACATACTCCTCCGGTGTTTGTTTGCTCATTGTGGAAAAACTTTCGTATGTGTTAGATCTTCTTTGTGTGTAGGGCTTGGTTATCTATCATGCCTCTTCCTCCTTCCTTCCTTTCTACTTAAGGTGACTTTTTCTTTACAGAAGTTTAGATGAAATTTTCTGTGTCTGGTGAACTCTGCTCTTGTGAGAGTGTGTATACTTCCCAGATGTATTTGTATATATTTGATAATAACAATTATATATTTTATTGTGCAACCGGCGAATGCAATTACACAGTAAGAATACGTAGTATAACACGTACAGGAAAGAATAATTTGCAAAAGTAAATGAAATTGTTGAAAAGAAAAAATAAAATTCATAGAAATTAAATAAAAATAATTGAAAACTATAAATCGGCACTACCCATAAAAATAATGTATATGTTGTTCGTAATTCTAGACATATGAATTAAAGGAGAGGAAAAGTAGTTAACTGGCGGTAAATACAACACACAAAACCTTTATCGATGTTCAAACTAAGACGATTAGACTTAGACCAAGCTGAAATTAGGTTTAGACTCGCTTGTAGCTTTGTGACATCTTCAATAGAAGAAACAGTACATCTTTACGTCATCGGTATAACACAAGACAGGAGAAAGAAAGCTATATAACAAGTCATTTATGAAAAGTATAAATAATAGTGGGCCTAGGTTTGATCTCTGGGGAACACCAGATGAGGAAGCAAATCCTGTTGAACTGAATTCATTGTAAAAGACACAATGAACTCAGTCCTCGAGATAGAACTGTCTTAACTTAAGAAGGTAAGGCACGAAACCATGAAAGGGTAATTTATCTAGTAATATACGATGATCTATTTTGTTGAATGCAACCTGGGCCTGATCGTCCATAATTTTACTAGTAAAGTGCATAAAATAAATTAGATTAGTCCTAGTAAATCTCCCAGGGAAGAAACCGTGCTATTGAATTGTATAAATATTGCTCAAATATCTTAGAAAGTTTCGAAATAATTGCCACAGGACAATAATTGAAGAAAAAAGAAAAACTGCAATAATTTTGGCCCACTTTCAGGTAAAAGAAAAGACGGAGATGGAAACATGCCAAAAGAACATGTGAGCAATGATATTTCGCGAGTGTTGACGGCTTTAAAGAGGTTGCGGAGATAAACTGACGTTTTCAGTATAAAATCCTTGTATTATTTCTTTGTGTTGTGAAGTCTGTGTAACTTATTCCAGTTCTCTGTTTGAATCCTAGGTATTTTTAGGGTTCGTCTTTTGTTGTTGATAGTTTTTCTGTTTTGATTGTCTTTCCATTTGTCTTTCTCTATGTAAAGTACTTGGTATTTGCTAATTTCAATCTCCATTTGGATGCCTGTAACCCTTCTTATTTTGAGTGGTATTTTGAACTGTGTTTGTGTGAAAGCATAAGCCTTTATATCATCTATATAAAACAGGTGCTTGTAATTGTGGTGTGTGGCTTTTTGATAACTAAAATGAAAGCTATATTATAATTATTATGGCGTACAGTTCAAACACTTCCTCAATCTAACGCCGATAAACTTTTGCTCAATCCACATATCTAAGAATTTGACCTTCTTCACTACAAGACTGATATTATACAGTTTTATTATCCATTTCAAAACAGTACTTACTAGAAATTTTATAATGTTTTTTATGCCCGTTTAAAGGTGGTTATCAGAGCAACGATTATGTCGACTATGAGATCTTTTATAGTTGACTATTCTTGAATTTTTAGCGAAAAAACAAGTCTATGTGCTTTAACATCTTTCGTATTCGCCTGCTTTGTCTACGTGTGACCGTTTTCTGTTCTTGAAACTCAAACTGGCCATTAAAAGAACGTTTTATGACAATGTTACACAAGTCCAAGAAACCGTGACGAAGATCGTTAAGGCGAATCCGAAAAACAACATAAAAAAGTTTATGCTAGCATTAATTGAACGTTTCCAGGGGTGTATTGATGCGGAAGGAGATAAATAATTTAGGCAAAATACCTAATTGTTTTACTTTAGTTTACAAAGTTCCGTTATTTTTTCGATATACTGTTTATCTTCTAGTTCGTTGCACAGAAAGTGTAAATTACGTTGTTCATTCAAACTGTGGTTTTCATTATTATTTATTTAGTATAGTACAAAGGGTACTAGGAAAGTTTTGCAACATGTTGCAACAACGAATCGTAGAAAGCTGCTTGTTGCTGCATGTTGAGACATGTTCATACGTGCATAGTAGCCGCCGTGGACTCAGTTATGGGCTCAGTTATTCATTAGCAGTGAGAGTGTAAAGTGCTTGCGATGGTCACGAAATGAGATAAGGGCAGTTTTGCGTTATAATTTCGTGTGTGGTTTAAACATAGACCAGTGCTTCGAAGAAATGACTCTTGCACTAGGTGATGTTTATCCACATCGCAGAACGATATTAAAGTGGTATAGAGAATTCCAAAGGGGCAATTTAACTGTGGAGGATGCCGAAAGGCGTCGGTTACGGAGAAAAACGTTACTATTGTGAGGAAAATTCTTGACGAGGACAGGCGAGTGACCTACTAACAGATAGAGAGTACTTCAGGCCTAAATGCACTAGCAATTCGTTTGATTCTGCTTGATCATTTGCACGTGAAGAGACTTTGTTCTCTCTGGGTGCCGCATCGACTGACTGAAGAGCAGATGACACGACGTTTGACTTTTTTGCCAGGAGATGCTAAAAGTTTAATAAGGGACAATCTCGGTATGTGAACGACCTCGTGATGGGTGACGAGACTCGGCTGTACTATTACGATGTGCGGGCCAAAGCTGAAAACAAAGTTTGGGTCTTTGCTGGTGAGGACACACCCGTAGTTGTCAGAGAATCCAGATGTGTAAAGAAGAAAATGATAGCTGTATTTTTTAAATCGAGTGAAATTGTGAAACGCGTCGTTTTGGACACACAGAAGACAGTCACAGCTAAGTGGTATACTGAACAGTCTTTATTTAGAAAAGAAACTTCGATAATTAACAACAATTATCCTAGAATCCGGTGCTCCGCCTGTGGCACTACACAGGATGAAACCTAACCTTAATCTTTAATTACTACAAAGCTAACTATCTAAATCTAAACTAGTCTTATGTAGAGCTCTAAGTGGGGCCTACCCCGCGTCCTGCTTAAATATTATTCACAATTCCGCTCCTACCCTGCGGTAGTAGTCCGCTACTTATAAATCTCATTCACTAGAATGTCCAATATTCTATCATACACATCCCTTCAGGTCGAGAGGCCGACGAATCATTCTTCACCGTCGTCTTGTCTCCGCTCTACAGTCTTGACCTTCCTCTTCCCGGTGCAATCTCTCCGCCGCTTCTCCTCCTTTAAGGGATTTTGGGCCCCTGTAGCAACGGAGAACCCTGTAGCTTCTCCACTCAATACATTCATTCGGACATTCATTCCGTAGATCTATAAATGCTCACCCTGTATATGTCGCGCAAGTGTTTGAGCGTGTTAGTGTGTCGCTCGTACTCGTGTTTGTGCCGTGTGCATCCGTATTGTTGATGTATGTGCGCGCTCGTGTGTGTCTGTGTGTGTGTGTGGGCATCTCTCTTATTCATTCGTGCTCGCCCGTAAATAAAAAAGAATTATACTTAACTTATCCCACTTTGGCCATGGTTGGTCATCGTGGTCGTCCTCATGACTTGCGTGCCTATGAATGTTGGTGTGATTGTAAGCACGCCTTTCTGTGTATAGTATGTGCTGGCGTGCTCATGCTGTGGGATCTCGCCGCCATCGCGCTTCCAGTTAGAATGCCAAATCCTCTATGCAACATCTATGCAACTTCCTCCGTGGTCGTCGTTCTAATCCTTCCAGCAATTGTGGCTTTGTATCCGTGCGAGCAAGCGTGTAGGTGTGTATTGTTTGCATGCCCGTGTTTTAGTGTAAGTGCGGGCGCCTCTGTGTGTAATACGTGCTGGCGCGCTCGTGATGTGTATTCATGTACGAACGTTTCGATCCTTACTTCCGGAGTACCACACGTAACGCCTTACAAGATAAGTTCGTTCGCCCTCCCCGCGTTCGCGAACTCACTATCATTTTCTTCTAACGGTGGTCATTCTTAAGCCGCTGAAGTTTTTCAGCCGCAATACTGAAAAATCGCCACCATCCTTCGTGTGCCTCGTCCTTTATGTCTTCGGCACGACGAGGCCACCTGTGACCGGCCACAGTAGCGGTCCTTGCTGTGACTTCGCGCCAGTCTTCGGTGTCTGGGCATTCGAAGAGGACGTGTTCCGCCGTATCGATCGCACCACAATGACAATTTGGGTCGTCTCTCTTTCCGATCTTATGCAGGTACGCTTTGAAATTCCCGTGCCCGATTATCAGCTGCACTACTTGGTACGACAAGGCGACGTTCATTTCTTTAAAGTTCTCAACGCTGCCTATAAATCTCTTGGTCCAGCGTCCGTTCTCTGCGTCCTCCCATCTCCGTTGCCGTTCCTTTTCGCACTTCCGCGCTATGGCGTTCTTTACCGTCTTTTTCGATGCGAGCCTATATGAAATGTCCGCATTCTGCGTTGTAGCTGCCTCTTTACCGATTTTCTCTGCCCTTTCATATAACAGTGCCTGCCTATGTCATTGGATCTATGAAGAACCTGCGGCCAAAGTCGAGAATGGACACCTGGTTCCTCCATCATGATAATGCTCTAGCTCACCGCGCCAAAGCCTACACCGAATATTTGACCCGACAGGATTGAAACTTCTCGAGCACCCTCCCTACAGTCGAGATGTTGCTCTTGCGACTTTGCACTGTTCCCACATGTGAAAATGAAGCTAAAAGGGAGACGGTTTTCCAGTGATGAGAACCTTCTGCGGGCTTGGGACAACGAATGTGCTTTATCCCTAATGAAACTTGGCAGAACTTTTTTTAAAAATTGGTTCCGGAGAATGGAGAGGTGTATTGAATGTATAGCAAATTACTTTGAAAAAATTAAATGAACAAAGCTGCATTGCAAAACTTTCCTAGTACCCTTTGTATATTTGTAATATAGCTCGCTAATTTATAAATGAATGAAATTCTAGAAAGTAAATACCTTAATCTTTTTGAGAGTTTAAACAAATGAGAAAGTATAAGTTGAAGTTATAAGAGATGACTTTAAGACGAAATAATTTCATTTTATTAAAAAAATTATTAATTTAATTAAATATTTTCAGAACAATATTATGCATACCATCTTTAAATTTTAAAACATCTAAAATGAAATGAAAAGCATCAACTGTATCTCTATATTTGTTTTTCATATTAAAATTACAATGCAAATACGGTTTCTTAAGAACAAGAGTAATAGCCAAAAAGTTGTCTTTAAGAAACTTTAAAATAACACGACGTTTAGAGCACGTTGAGGCACTAAAAACTTTTCCCTACTTCCGCCATATTTTCATCCTTTTTGTTTTAATATATTCTCGAAAAACTTCTTAAGATAACACTCCGTAAAACATCCAGTTTTAACAAAACCTACATTAGCGACTTTCTTTCCACAAATGAAAATAATATGGAATAAACTTGAATAGAATTTACACCTTTCATCATTTACCCCTGACATCCATCCACATTTTCATTAAACGTATTTTTTCATATAAAAAACGAACAATTAAAGGCTTCTTACCACAAAAGAAGAGCGCAATCAATTTACATTAGTCCTCTGCCAGTACGTAGCAGTGAAACTTTCGCGGCGCCTTTGTTTTACAGTTCTTTTTCAATGGATTCAGTAACCCGTATTTTTTGACGTAAATTTGATGAATTACCGGAGATGTAACATCCCGTGTCACTAGCAAATAAACAGACGGGTTCGGTTCTTTCAACGCCCGAAAATATAACCCTTTTGTATCCGAATTCTTGGAAAATTATTTTAATGGATCCGAAATTAATGTTGATATATGGCTGTCTGGAAATAGGGCAAAAAGTTCATGTAAAAAAGCTATAAAACGGCAACTATAGGAGATAAATCTCTTCCCTATGTACACAACACTGTATAGAACTTATAACAAACATGTTGCAAATGTAGATATGTGCGTTGTAATTATTGTCCTGTTTGAACTGGTAAAGGATATAATCAAGTAAAAGAAGAAAATAAGCGAAGACAATAATTAGTTGTTGAATATTTAGTTTCAGTCGAGAATTGATTAATAAATTAATGAGTAAATAAATTTATTCCATCGTTATCAAAACTATTTGTTGCTACGAGAATAGTCTGAAAAATCCCAGCCTAACACAGAGACAAGTATTGTTTTGTCCAATTCAGTTTTACTTTCAACATAGTCTCCTTGTAAGTCTACACAGGTTTTCCAGCAATGCTTCCATCTTTTTAATAAGTCCAAATAATACTTGGCATTTTGTTCTGCAAAATAAAGGCATTTACGAAAGTGATGGCCTCCTCAATCGATAAAAATCTCTATCCTTCGAACGTACTTTGAATCTAGTAAATAAAAAAAAGTCGCTGAAAGCCAGATGGTGAATACGGTGAGTGATCAATCAATTTGAACGTTAATTCGTAAACTTTTGCCATGGCAACCATCAAAGTGTGTGACGCTGCGTTGTGTTAGTGGAACAAATCTTTTATTTTCTTGAAATGCGGCCATTTTCCCGCAATTTTTGCCTTCAGTTTGCCAAATAATTTTGAAGATAATCGCTTTAACATAACTCCATGGCTATCCCAAATAACAATCGCCATCACTTTCCCGACTGATGGAACAATCTTCTCTCTACTTCGCTTGAACTACTTCAGCAACTTTTCATTCAAATGTCCTTTTGATCCTAAGCGAGCAAACGCGCCCAACGCGCGGTTTACTTTTTAATGTCCAAATCTTCAATCAATATATAACACAGATATCCGCAACCTCTGCTGTTCCTATAATCTTAATTTGTAGATCGTCAAGTACTAGTTGAAGTTTTTGACCGCCTCAAACGTTAATTAACCAAACCGGTACAACAGCGTTTAAATTCAGCTGCCAAAAATTACGATGCAGCAAATGATGGTGCAGAGTTCCCATAAAAAGCGTCCATTTCGGCTTTAATTTTCATAGGTCTATTGTCCTTCAAAGGGATTTAATGACGGCTCGATATTCGACTTTTTTTCTATTTTTACAGAAACGCTAACATGGACTGACACAAAAGACTATTAAACAACAATTAAGCATGCAACGCAGTTAAAATTTTCGTAAATGTCTTTCAAGGCATGCGCAATTATATTACCAGAATATTTTTGACGAAACTCTTCACTCTCGTATACTATTATAACAAAAAATAATCCACTGCTTAGATTGCTTTTAATAGCCACTTTCCACATTGGTCTTCACCTTCTCTTTTGAAGTTTGTTCACGGATTTAAAGAATTCAAATCATGTTCCACGAAGTAAAAACTTTGAATTTCGGTAATGCTTGTGGGTGACTTGTTTTCGAATAAACTGACTTAGCGCAGTCCTCTTGAACGTTTTCATTGATTCAGTAAAAGAAATTTGAAAAAAATTCAAGCATATTCTTTGATTAGTGTTTTTAAATGAAAAATTTGCGATATTCCTTTAATAGAATGCGCTTCATTTTATCAAAGAAATATGGCACAGGCACATATGAATCAATCAAGTAAGACGTTTAAAACAAATACTGTATTTATTTAAAGTTTGTGAAACCCGAAATAAAATTTCTAAATGTATTAATTGTACCACACTAAATTCTACTGGTTTCAATTGTATCAAACTTAATCATTGAAGGTTGATATATAACCCCTTTCCACATTAATTTTCGTATTCCGTCTAGGTATTTCGACAACTAAGTCTTCATCATCAGCAGATAATTAAACAGTGTCGCACCTGGAAAACTAGACAAAGCAAAAATACCCGTACGAAAACAAATTCCGCACACGGTCTGTACCGCTGAAAGCCAAAACACACACTGTGCATGTTCACAGTGTACGTTTTGACGGTACAGGTCGTGTGCGCAATTCGTTTTCGTACGGGTATTTTTGCCGTAGTTTTCCAGATGCGGCACTATTTAATTATCTGCTGATGATGACAACTTATAACAGTGTGCGTTTTGGCTTTCAACAATGCAGACCGTGTGCGGAATTTGTTTTCGTACGGCTATTTTTGTCGTAGTTTTCCAGGTGCGACACTGTTTAATTATCTGCTAATGATGACAACTTATAACAGTGTGCGTTTTCCCTTTCAACGCTACAGATCATGTGCGAAATTTGTTTTCGTACGGGTATTTTTGCCGTACTTTTCCAGGTGCGACACTGTTTAATTATCTGCTGATGATAACAACTTATAACAGTGTACGTTTTCCCTTTCGACGCTACAGACCGTGTGCGAAATTTGTTTTCGTACGGGTATTTTTGCTGTACTTTTCCAGGTGCGACACTGTTTAATTATCTGCTGATGATAACAACTTATAACAGTGTACGTTTTCCCTTTCGACGCTACAGACCGTGTGCGAAATTTGTTTTCGTACGGGTATTTTTGCCGTACTTTTCCAGGTGCGACACTGTTTAATTATCTGCTGATGATAACAACTTATAACAGTGTACGTTTTCCCTTTCAACGCTACAGACCGTGTGCGAAATTTGTTTTCGTACGGGTATTTTTGCCGTAGTTTTCCAGGTGCGACACTGTTTAATTATCTGCTGATAATGACAACTTATAACAGTGTATTTTTTGGCTTTCAACGCTACAGATCATGTGCGAAATTTGTTTTCGTACGGGTATTTTTGCCGTAATTTTCCAAGCACGACACTGTTTAATTATCTGCATATGGTGACAACTTATAACCGTTGAAAGCCAAAACGCACAGTGTGCGTGTTCAGTGTGCGTTTTGACGGTAAGACTGTGCACGGAATTTGTTTTCGTACGGGTGTTTTTACCGTACTTTTCCAGGTACGACACTCATTAATTATCTGCTGATTATGACAACATATAACAGTGTGCGTTTTGATTTTCAATGCTACAAATCGTGTGCGAAATTTGTTTTCGTACAGGTATTTTTTCCGTAGTTTTCCAAGTACGACACTGTTTAATTATCTGCTGATGATGGCAACTTAGTTGCCGAAATACGTGTACAGAATACGAAAATTAATGTGGAAAGCGGTTACATATCAACCTCCAGTGTTTAAGTTAATCAACCACAGGCTCCATTAAAATTACCTGTATCAAGCTTACTAGTTTTAATATTATTTAAGAAATACTAATGCGAACAAATAGTAAATCAGATTAACTCTTTAAGTAATTCAATGTATTTGTAATTAATATATTAATAACTGAAAACTTTTAAATTTAAACTTTTAATTTAAAGAAGAAAAATTAAAACTCAAAAATCTATAGAATCTTTTAACCTGAGGATTTTATTTCAACCCTTTCAATCCGCTTTTGTTAAAGATAAACAATCCAGCTTGTACTTAACTTAATCCATGGGCTAATACTTCTGGCGATTAACGAGTAAATTAAAGAAAAACACATGGGCGCTTGGAAAATGTGTTTTTACACCTAAAAACTGCAAACATGACGGGGTCTTTAAAGAACACAAGTCTTTTCATTTTGCTATGCATACGCTTTACATAATCGTTATAAGAGTGAAATTTGCCTAATTTTTAAAAGGGAATGGGAGCTTTAATAGCTTTTTCTTATTAAAAACTGTCTACTCAGGTCCAGATAGGTTAAAAAATCATCTTTGGTGTCGGCAAAACTGTAAATCGGTTCATCTGATTCAGGTAATAGATATTAGATAAGAAACAGGAACCCAGACGCTATCTGTTACTCCAACGTAAAACTTTTACGGGTAAAAATATAAAAACTATACAGATTTACTTGTGTAAATGTAAACTTCAAGACAAAAGATTTAGGACACTTTATTATCCTGAAATTTTAAAATAACTTAAGGACTCCCTATGAAGGATTTTATTTTTTAATGAATGAAAGTAGTAATATTATTTTATTGATTTCTTAATTAAATATTACAATATTTATTAACATTAAATAAATAATTTTCTTAATGTATTTAATTGTACTATGTATAATATTTAAAAAGTAATAGAATTATGAAATTAAAGGATCTTCGTTTCTCTAGAGTCGAAAGTATACCAATCTACTCTCAAGCTTTATAATAATAACAACTAATGCTTTCACATCCCCAACGGTTTAACAAATATTAAAGAGAACATCGGCAGGCTATGAGTTATAATTTCGTCCGCGCTCGTAATACAACTTAAGGTCTTTGGCTGTTGGCACTCACTTTAAACGATAGAAATGATGAAAAACCTTTCCTTATGATTTAACACCTTTAGACTTTTTTCTTTGGAGCTACGTGAAAGATAAGGTCTATGCTAATGGCCCATAATCGATTCAAAACCTCAAAGATGGAATTTGTGAAGTTATCGAGGACATACAGCCGCAAATGTGCGAATTTTATAATGGAAAATTTTATGAAAAGAATATGGTCATACAAGTGTAGCCGTGACGGCCATTTGGCTGATATTGTTTTCCATTATTAATGGCATCCCCTCCTCTTTACAATTAAATAAACATCCGATGATGTCGCTTAAAAATACTAATTTTTTTACATATCAAAGCGAAACCTCTTATTGGAAGAGCTTTTGCAACTAAAAATATAGTTCACCAATGTTCGTCTTTTCGTTCTTTCAGGTAAACAGTGATAATAAAATGAATACTTGTATAGGGCGTAGAAAACAATTGTACATTTCACTTATAACCTGACATTTTTAATAACAAAACTGGCAACAGAACAAAGGAACTATTCTAACGAAGACGCAGATAATGCAGTGTAGTTATTCAAGCATTTTGTTTACATAACTTCTACTTAGTCATGGCTTTGGGTCCTTGGCAGAACGGAGGCGGAATGTCAGTGCTACGTTTATGTCTGGCTTGATTTCGGGGAAAATTGATGCGCCTGAGCTGTTGGCTGGCGTAGGTTTTGCGGTTCCACGCCTGGAGTCGCGGTTCGGTGATCCTTTGGCAATGGGAACGCCAAGGACCAACATTCTGTTTAGGGCTCCACTTACGCACGCGGCTAGGAATTTCAACCAACTGCATCGTCGCGGTGTTTGATTGGATTTAATTTGATTTATTTATTTATTTAACTTACATTCAGTTCTATTATTTTGTTATTCATTTTTTTTGTGTTTTTGATTTTTCTATATGTATTATCAATGTAATTGTAATTTTTGGTTTGTATACCCTATAGGAGTACTCTGTTGGGTGGTTAATAAATATTATTATTATATTTCAGACAACTTCATTATTATATTGAGCTGACAACTAAGTACTTTCGGTTTCGTAGTATAAAATAAAACACTTTTTTTTTAAACAAAGAATAGTTTTTAATCAATTATATATTTTCCATTTTGCTCAATGACCTTTTGCCATCTTTCTTTCAGCTGCATGATTTCGCGCTCATAAAATTTCTGGTCCTTATCAGCAAAAAACTGAACCAGGTGCGAGTGAAGGTCATCGTCATTTGTGAAAGTTTTACCATTCAAAGAATTCTGCAAACTTCGAAATAAATGGTAATCAGATGGTGCCAGATCAGGGCTGTATGGGGGATGTGGCATCACTTCCCAGCCAAGCTCCAATAGTTTCCCACGAGTTGCCAAAGATGTGTGAGGCCTTGCATTATCTTGGTGGAAAACTACACCTTTCCGATTTGACAATTCTGGCCGTTTTTCTTTGATTGCTTCATCCAGTTTTATTAATTGTTGACAGTAAACATCAGAATTGATCATTTGGTTCCTTGGAAGCAGCTCAAAAAACACAACACCTTTGTAATCCCACCAAACTGACAGCATGATTTTTTTGAATGCAATTCAGCTTTCAATGTGGTTTGAGCTAATTTATCGTGTTTGCTCCATGATCGTTTTCGATATGTTACTATACAGGACCCATTTTTCATCACCAGTGATGATTCTTTTTAAGAAAGGGTCGGTTTCATTTCATCTAAGGTGCATATCGCAAAAGTTAATTCTTTGTGTTAAATGAATTTCTTTCAATTCGTGAGGTACCCAAATATCAAGCCTCTTAACTAGCCCAAGACATTTTAAATGTTTTTCAATTGTTGTGTGCGATACATGTAGACTCTCCGCAACCTCTCGAACAGTTATATGACGATCCTCTTCAATTATGACTTTGATTTGGTCATCATCAACTTCAGTAGGCCGACCAGAACGTTGCTCATCTTTGAGGGAAAAACCTCCAGAACGGAATTTTTTATACCAATTCTGACACGTGCGCTCTGTTAAGCAATTAGCACCATAAACTTCACATATCTTTTTGTGAGCCGCAGCAGCTTTCTTTCCTTTACGGAAATAAAATAGTAAAATATGTCGAAAATGTTCATTTCTGCACTCCATTTAAAATTAACCCACAACTAGTAGCTTTAATAAAAATCACACACTACTTGCTTTTGAAGTTACGTCAATGTGACTAGTATCACGCGACAAACGGTAAAGTACAGCACTAACATACGTTATACAAAAAATAAAGCAACGCTCTCTATCAGTAAAAACCGAAAGTACTTAGTTGCCAACCCAATAGTTTAGTATTTTTTTATTTTGTTGGATCTATTATTGTTTCTACATCTTTTTTTCTTGTTCGTTCTCTGTATTTCGTGTCTATAGTATTGGCATAATCCAGTTTCATAGCAGTAAAATGTTTTCTTGTAAATTTGCGATGTTTTTCATTTTATTATTAAATTGTCATTAAATTTCTTAAACAAGTTTAAACTGCTTAAAATATGTTCTAGCGTACCGCCAGCTACCCATGTCGGCAATACAATCATAAAAACAAATTAAATCCTTAACTTATAAGTGACCCGCTTTTTTGCCAATGTGTGCCTTAATTGTTATTTTTCTCATGTTAATAAATGACAATGAAAAACAAAAGAAATGCGTCGTGACATTTCCACCAATCCAATTGAAACTAAAGTCCATATACGACCAGGATACAAGCGTACAATAATTTTAAGTAATTTCAACGATTCATTCACCACAGCACGTACTATAACTAAAGTTGTTTCCAAACTATTCCAATTTTCCGGTAGGTACATAATTAAATTACAAATCACATAAATTGCACAATACGGGCGGCTTGTGACACTCCGTCCCTTACCAGTATTTCACTTTGATCACGTTAGAGAACCGGTTCGCAAATCTAATACGTCACACCTATCTATTGAAGGAATATTCGTTAATTAACAATGGTAGAGAGACAAGGTCCGGGACTCCCCCGTTTGACAATTATCAGTAAAATTTATGACGTTATTCGCCTTCTGAGAGTTTTCTGTCGTGTTTTCTATAACAAGACAACGCGGCAAACTAATTAAATGAAGTACATGTACCTATTGTTTTGTTAGTTTAATTAGTTAGTTAAATTAATAATGTTAACTTTGTTTAGGGTGTGAAACGCTAACAAATATTCAACATTGCATGATAATAAGAACATTCGTGCTATCAAACGAACAACTAGATTATCGAAGCTTAGTACAAGAGCACGTAGATATTCTTTTAAGTGAAAATATATGTAGACAAAGTTTAGCGTATACACGCTACAAAATATTCTCAGATCGTACATCAAATTTCAATAAGAAACTTTATCTAGATACATAAATAGGAACATAGATATACACGGCAATCGTCAGGTAGGACGAGTCTATCATTAATTTTGGGTTCGCCATCCTACTACAGAAATGTTGTATTTTATATTATATTTATCTTTGATAGCTGATTCAAAAAGAAGCAACACGTCTTTTTGTTAAAATGGAAAAAGCATCGTGCGGTGATTAAATACTTCGTAATTAAGGGTATGAAAGCTACAGAAATAAAAGATGAGTTACGGGAAACATTAGGTGAATCTGCTCCATCATCCGCCACAATAAGTAGCTACGTAAATAAATTTGAACGTAGTAGAACAAGCTGTGTTGATGAAGCGCGCTTTGGAGCACCCAAAATCGCGACTTCTAAGGAAATGATTATAAAAATCCATAATATTATTATGCAAGATCGACGACTCAAAGTGAGAGAGATAGCAGACATGGTAAACATTTCAACAGAACGCGCACACCACATTTTAACGAAAGAATTGGGCCTTTCCAAGCTTTCGGCAAGATGGGTGCCGTGATGGCTTACGACTGATCAAAAGTTCACTCGTTTGCGCATTTCCAATGAGTGTTTGGACCTTCGTAAGCGGAATCCGGTTGATTTTGGTAAGTGATTTGTTACTTGCGATGAAACTTGGATACACTACAGTACACCCGAAACTAAACAACAGTCAAAACAATGATTAGAACGTGGTTCTGCCTCCAAAGAAAGCGAAAATCACTTTATCGGCAAACAAGGTGATGGCATCAATTTTTTGGGATTCAAAGGGCATTTTGCTCATTGATTACCTTCAGAAAGGTGCCACAATAAACGGACAATATTATACAGAACTTCTACAAAAATTAAATGTTGAGATTCGTGCTAAACGGCCAGAAATGGCAAAGAAAATGATTCTGTTTCACCAAAACAACGCTCTCTCGCATACCAGCACAGTTGCGGTGTCCAAAATCCACGAGTTGCATTTCCAATTAGTACCGCATGCGCCTTATTCGCCGAGTCTAGCCCTTCCGACTTCCACCTTTTTTCAAAATTGAAAACTTCACTAGGTGGAAGGAAATTTTCGTCTAACGACGAGCTTATCATCTTCGTAAATGAGTATTTTGCAAGCCTTCCGGAATCGCATTTTAGAGATGGCATAAGAGCATTGGAGCACCGTTGGAATAAATGTATTGCGCTTTTAGGAGAATATATTGAAAAATAAAAATTATTTTGTATTTAAAAAACTCGTTTTTCTTTTCTATTCTCACTAGTTGTCAAACTACCCTCGTACAAGCATCGTGAAAATTTTCTATAGGTAGCTTTAGTTAATTTTGTATTATTTAAGAGCGAATAATGAGTGTATGAATCAACGCATTTGGTACAAAAGACCACCTGTATTAAAACGAGATTAATGCTTATACACGTAAATAGAAAAACATAATAAAATAAAAAATTGTTTTTGTGAATTTTAATGTTAATTTTGTTGTGTTTTCTTTATTATTTTATTCCTGCATATAGTTAGATCACATTGTCATATTTATTGTCTTTAATCATTGTTAACTTTATGTTATATACTGCAAAAAAATATGCTTGTAAAGTGATTCTAATTTTCATTGAATGTACATTTTATGAGATTTTTCGGATATTCAAATTAAAGGGTATTGGACAGTAGGAAGATGTGAAAACATGAATGGTTATTATTATTAATGTTGAAATTAACTAACGTTTTTGTTTTTATTTAAATTACTCATAGTTCGCTTTGTTTCCTTCAAGCTAATTTCTTTGTTTTCCCACATTCCTCGACCATATGTTGCGTGGGAAAATACATGAAATTTAGAGGTTATAATTAAGTACAATATTATTGCGTTTAGTTCCGCGCGAGTTTAAAAGCATTTATGTTAATTGTCCAACTAATTATATTTTCGCGAATCTTCAGAAGTGGTAAAAATCATTAACTTTTCTTTTGTCATGAATTGAAGAAAACAACACGAGAAGCAGGCGTCAAAGTGACCTATTCAAAATGAGGCACTAGCAAACCAATATAAGACTTTGTACTGGTGCCGCTTCATTCACGCAGAAGCGAATTTGAGCTGTGCGCCATAGGCGTTCACTTGATAGTAGGTACAAAAGTTAAAGCAAATAGTAAGTAGTAACTTATAAAACGTAGCGAAACACCGTTTTAAGTACCTTGTATGAAGTTACAAACTGGATAGGACCTGTTAAATATTTGAAGAGCAAGATATGTTATCACTGCTGTTTCACAAATCAAATGCGCCGTGGGAACAAAATGTTTTTATATGCAGAAAACAACCGTTCTACATCTAATGACGTAATATTTGCATAATTGACATAACCTTTGAAACTAATTAACGAATCTGTAAAGGCGCCTTCACAAATTTGTGGTAATATGGTAAAATGCGATTCCTGGTTTAAAGGACTTTCAAACTTTTCCGTCCAACACTTGAAGCATTTGAATTTTAAAGAATAGTAAATGAAATATGGTAAATTTTTAATAAACTTATTTACTACGTACGATGATTGTTTACTCGAACTACGTAACTACGACATTATTACATACAACAGTTCATACAAAAGTCCACATATCTATACTCAATACGTTCATTCCAGTCGGAGAAGAGCATGTCGTGAGAATCGAGCACATTTTCGGAGCTTTGCATATCCACGCTTATGACTTGCAAGCAATATTCGTAATAAAAAATCACAAGTTAAAGTTGTACATTAAGATATTTTGATGTCAAACTCTCTACCTCCACCTGGTGACTTTCTGAAGGCGATGGACAACGTTATTCAAGTGATGAATTACATAAAATCACATTGCACACCCTTGCATCCTTATCTGAGTGAAACTACGGATTCTGATTTTAAGTGCTGTTTCCTGCAGAAGTGCGATGACTTCCAAAAAAAAGTTATGGGATAATTTATCCCTTTGTGAACTCAAATATGTTTCTTTGACATTACAAATGCTGTATTTGAATTTGTGGACGATAATAAATGGTTAGAAAGTAGAATTTCTCAACGATGTTTTTGAGAAGGTGAAGAAAATATCATTACAATTACAAGAAATCACCATGTTTTTCATCGACAAGAGAGCTGTGATCAAGTAAAGTTAAAAAAGAAAACTATCTTAAAATAAATATCAAACAAACAAACCTTTCGCAAAACCAAAATCACATTTTGAGAATAACATATCTTCAACAAACAATTAAAATAGGACAGTAAACAATTATTATATTATTCGTCTCTCTGAGATTATCCCTTTAGTTGTTTATGTAAGCACGATTGTTCGTGAGTTTTCCTATTTTCCATAAAATATTTCCAGAGTTTGGAAATAAACGAACATCCATTTCTCTTTATTAGTGCTGCCAATAAATAAACATAAAAGCACGTCCAATTATCTCTTTAATTGAATTCTAAACAAGAATGTAAATAGAGAAATATTCTAATTTGGCTCGCCGTGTGTTTATATATTTAAATACGCAGTTCAAGCTTGTTAAGCATAAATAACAATATTATAATGAATTTATGTGCATATTTAATTGTCCGAAATAGATGTTTCTATTCCTTGGGTGGTCTTTATTTAAATTTAAGACAAAAAAACAGTATTAATTGATGATACCAAACAAGAGCTTTTGCATGGAGAATCGATTAAAAGTAATAGAATAAAACAATATGTTTTTCTCATATATACGAGGTTCGAAAATTAAATTTTTAGAATTTCCGCGTTGTATCGTCCGTAACACCAAGAAAAGACACTTAATCACTTAAGGTTAATATATAACCCCTTTCGACATTAATTCTCGTATTGTGTATACGTATTTCGACAACTAAGTCGCCATTGTCAGCAGATAATTAAACAGTGTCACACTTGGAAAACTACGGCAAAAACCCGCACGAAACAAATTCCGTACACGATATGTACTGTCGAAAATCAAAACAAAGGTGCGTTTCCGCTGTCGACGGTACAAATCGTATACTCACTTAGTTGTCGAAATACGTATACAGTATACGAAAATTAATGTGGAACAGGGTTATATATCAACTTTAAGCGATTAAGTTAATCAATCACAGGCTGAATCAAAATTACTTCCAAGAAAAGACATATTTGAGAAAGTAAAAACTTTTGTACACTTAAGGGAAGGAATATAAGAAAGAGGACGAACAAGAAGGAAGAGCAAGAATTGCAAAAGGAAATTAGAAGTATGGAATACTAAGGACACCAATAAAAAGACAATATGTATGAAGAAAGACAAAAATTAGAATATAAATAAAACTATTAGCCAACAGTGAGTATATGCAACCGAAACCTAGCTATTAAGTAAGATTATGGAGATTCTTCCGAAAAGAAGTCTATGTACGGGGCAGTAAACACACGAGAGGGCTGGAGTAGAACAGAGAGAGAGATAGAACAAATGTACAATGAACTCAGTATAGTAGATTAAGCTAGTTGGATTATACAAAGAGAATGATCAGAGATAGAAGAGCAAAAATGTGTCCAAGAGACCAATGGAAAGGAAAAGAGGAATACTAAAAGAAAATAGTATAGAAGCATACAGAAGGTCTAAGGAGAATACAAACCACAGATTGGAAGAGGATAGTGACGAATAGGAAAGAATGAAGAGGTATTAGGCGTTTTGCGGATTCTTCGTAAAGTGTGTTTTGTTCTTATTTTGTTATACGCAATGTTATATTCCCTAAGCCTTTAAGGCCTGTAAAATATATAAACTGATAAATCACAGTATTATGCATGTACTACTTGAGGTTCGCAAACAAGTTTTTGGTGAAAATTATTATTGTATTTTTAGAAAAGAGTATTTATTTTGAAGTGTGTACCTGTTCCATTTCTTGGAAAGATTAATACACCTGTCCTTGTCTCGCCTATGGAAATGCTGTCGGCAAGAGATATTTGGGCAATTTACCTCTTTCAATTTAAAAAAGGATTAAATGCAGCTGCAGCAACGCGAGAAATTAATCAGACGTTCGGTGAAACCACATGTAATGAACGCACATTCCGGCGATGGTTTAAAAAATTCAGCGAGGAAAATTTTGATTTGGAAAATGAGCCTCGCGGATATGCGCGTAGCACCGTTAATGACGACGAGCTGTTTGTAGAAGTCGAAAGTAATCCGTCGACAACAGTGCGTAGCCTTGCAGAAACATTTCCATATCCATTGTCACCATTAGTCGTCACCTTTCTTCGATTGGCAAAGTGAAGAAACTCGATCGATGGGTGCCGCACCAATTAACGGATGCCAAAAAGCTCCGTCGATTAGAGGTGGCTACCTCTTTGGCTAATCGACAGAAAGTTGAACCGTTTCTTCATCGAGTGGTAACGTGTGAAAAGTTATGATAATCGGAGACGGTCAAGACAATAGTTAGATCGAGGTGAAGCACCAAGACAGCATGCACGAGCATCACTTCACCCGCGAAAGATTATGGTGACTGTATGGTGGACCAGTAAGAGTATTATTCACTATTCATTTTTGCAACCTGGTGAAACCATCACGGCAGCGTCTTATTGTGCCGAACTGGAAACTATGCATGGAAAATTGAGCCGCTTGCAGCCCTCACTAGTCAATAGACATGGACCCATACTTCTTCATGATAATGCAAGACCTCATGTTGCACGACAGACAATCCAAAAACTTTCGGAATTTGGTTACGAAATTCTCCCTCACCCACCTTATTCACCTGACCTTTCGCCAACTGATTTTCATTTTTTCCGAAGTTTAGACAATCACTTAAAAAATAGGGACTTCCCTGACCGGGAGTCTGTAATAGCAGTGTTTTAGCATGTGAGCCGTCAAAACCTAGATTTCTTTTCAAAGGGAATTTTTCAGCTTCCAGGCCGTTGGCAACAAACTATTGATGTAAATGGAGGCTATTTTGCAGAATAAATATTTATATTTTTTTAAATTTAGACTTTTTTTATTCCTTACAAAAGCGGACATTTCATATGTAACAACCTGATATATGTCTGTAAAACCTGGGTACCATCTAAAGATATAAAGACAATGGACAAATAGAAAAATGCATTGGCTATACACGGAGAAGTAAATGCACCAGAAAGTTGGAGAGGAAGAACAAATATATAGACTAAACGAATATACAATGAACCCAGTATAACAACATATAAGGTATAGAAACTCAAAGACTAAGGGGGCTAGGGTATGTAGAGAATGACAAAAGTAGAATGACAAAGATGACCATGTCTAGGAGGGACAACAGGGAAAACAAAAAGGGGACACTAAGAAAATGATGGCATGAAAGCACACAAAAAGACAAAAATAATAGAACGGAAGACAAAAGAGACGAATAGGAAAGAATTGAGAGATATTATTAGGCGTTCTGTGAATTCTTTGTTCTTGTTTCATGTTATACGCAATGTTGTATATCTTAGGACTACAAGGCATACAGAATACCTAAATAAATATCATTCGTATCATATGTAATTGTATCAATAGATAATAAGATCTAGGGCAAATATTTAATGCTACGGCAAGACCTATTTCTACGAAATTTTATCGAATACAAACATTATATGAAAGTACAATTATATTACTAATTATAATAGGAAAATGCATGGTCAGATGGTGTGGAAATGTAAATCGAATTAAAAGTTGTCTCCAAAATATTCAGTGTTATATGTCAAGGCTATATATCCTACACCTTTTCTGTTACTTCCGGAGAACCTCAAGGCTTCAATATAGGACCAATCCTATTCTTAAATCTTCTAATGATTTGCTCAATGTTTTGGAGTAAGAAAAATGTACTTTTGCTAATAACTTGAAAATATATTGCGCTATTTCTACGACAGCTGACTGTCTTTCCCTACAAAGACAACTGGGTAAGATCTCCGAATAGTGCTTAAAAAAGCTATCTATGAACGTCTAGAAATGTAGAATTGTGACTTAGTCGAATAAAAGTATACCTATAGTTTACAATTATACTCTTGAAGACACAGTGTTCGCGAAAATTGAAGACCTTGATATATTCGGTTTTTCTAACCATATTGATCAGATATGTAGGTCTGCGCTAAAAACTTTGGAATTTACTTCACAAACTGAGCTTTCGCGGACCCGCATACCATCACAATTTTATATTATACATAAAACCGATTAATACTGCGTATTTCGCATCTTTGATAAGGAACCCTTGCGAATCCTACTAAATGCATAAATTTACTGTTGAAAGAGAACAGCGAAAGTTTCTGAAGTGTCTATGTTGTACCGTGGACGGCGTATGTATACCTTCCCTGGGGTATTGATTATAATATACTACTTGCTAGAATTAAAACAACTTCTCTCGAATGCAGGCGCGGGTTGGCTTCCGGAAAATTTTTATATAATTCATTACGCAATAGGATTGATTGTCCACAACTTCTCTCTCAACTTAATTTCCTAATACGCAGACCATCTGTTCATTCGCGTCGCATTTTCTGTCAACCAAACGTGAGCACTAATGTTGGCAATTCACCATTACACATAATGTGCCATACTGTAAACTTGATTGTTGATCATTGTGATACTCACCACCGCTTGAAGAAGGTGATTGAGTGCACGACAGATTATTTTTGTCATAATAGTTCTTAAGTTTCACTTCGCTGCATGTTCGGTTAATGTATTTATAATGGCAGCTTTTTAGTTCCTAAGGTTAAAGCGAATGCTTTATGTGAAGCTCTTCCGTCGCGGATAGGTCGGAATCCTCATGCTTTATTTGTAAATCCATTCCAATAGCTTTAGTATTAATAATTAGTTCATTTGCAAACCTAATGTTTATTGACTTTTCTTATTTACTTAGATTTAATTTAATTTTTTATATGGTTCCTTTACAATTGCTTACGTTTTATTTGTATCTTTTGCCCTGTACGATTTCTTTTATTTTTTTTTTGGTCTATAATTGGTTACCAGTTGAACAAATAAAGATTTTTATTATTATTAAAATGTAACTATCCTTTCTATTAGTTTTTAACGATAATTTAGATGATTTACCTACATTACTTAGTTCCGAAGTCTATCTTTTACGTTGCCACGAAATGAAAAAAAAACAACTAGTAGATTTGACGAACATACAAGCCACAGAATGTCATTCTGTACAGGGGTTAAATGGGCTGGAAACGATTCTCTCAAAACTTCGAGTTCGAAAATAAGTAGGTGCAGTTTCAACAGGATAGAGGTAAATTTCATACGGCGAGAAGATCGATTGAAGTTTAGAGAGAATTGAGGCCACTTAATCTCAGTACGTGGCGACGTTTCGTGGCCCTCACTTTGGCCTTATTTCGCTGTTCGTGATATTTTTCTCTTGAGCTACCTAAAGAGGGAAGTTTGTAAACATGAATCAGGAATTATTATAGTACTAAAACGTTACATTTTAACGGACTATAAACGCAAATGTTTTCCCTAATTAATGTTACATATTTCATGTTAATTATTACCATATATAGTGAATGATAGTAGTGATTTACGTCACCACCAAATATCAATATTCAATCGGCAATTTCTTTAGTAACGTCTGCTACATCTCAGGTAAAGAGTATACCTCCAAAAGTAATTCAAATGTGGTGTTATTAACGAACGATTCTTTGTTGGTTTATCAAACCTTTTCGATACAGTAAAATGATGAAAAAACAATATCCCCACTCCTGCCCAAGCATACGAATTCTTGTGCTTGAGTTTCAAGAGTTGAACTTCCCGTCCAGTTGGCGTACTGGTCACACAACATCAAGAAATTTTTTATTCTACGGTTGCTAGGTTGAAATTTGGGCACTTCACAAATTAGTAGACACAGCTGTCTGTAGCTGTTGACGTGAATTTGGAGATTTGGGTCATGTCAATTTTGGGATGTTAACTCTTATTAAATTAAAGGTTGCAGAACAGAAACGATAACTTTGTAGGAAATTTTGTACGTAGACTTCCGCGATCGTGGTCCATACTATCTTCTTCTGAGCTTCCGGGCTGCAACCGCGTCACTGGTATAACTGAAACTCAGTTTCAGTGCGACAGACAGTAGCAGTAGCCCTAAAGATGTCCCATACGAGTGGGTATGAAACGTCGGCAGTTATACCAGTGACACGGTTCCAGCCCGGAAGTCCAGAAGAAGACTTTGTAGGAAATTGATGACGTATAAATTTCTAAAGCGATTTTTGAGAACCTACGAAGTACATCACTTAGAATATAAAATATGGCTGTCTTATCCTTTGTAGTTTGTCCTCTATATAGATCCCTTTCTTCAGGTGGCTGACTTTTATGTATTAAGTCATTTCGATAGGCCCCGAATGTGTATTTTTCATGTTCCTGATCGTTTTTTTGGTTTCTATAATTCCGTTAATGTTAATCCATTCAGTTTCTATAATTCCATGATAATAATGTTAATAAGCACGTTAATGCGGCTGATGGGTTTTGATCCCGTAGAGCCAAATTGAAACTATATACGAAATACATTTAGCGAATACTGAATACAAACCAAAACTCTTTTAACGAACAGGTAAACAAATGTTTATATTTTTTTGTATTTTCGGGTATTTTTAAAGTAATGAGAATTGAAAATTCTTCCACGGTACGTTCATTTTATATACGCCATAAAACTAGTGTTTGACGATTACGCGTTCTATTTTATGTTAAATGTTCCATGAAATTAAATGACTTGACCAACGCGTAACGATAAAATGTTTTATGAACTCGATAAAACCCGTTTCATTCTCTTGTCTCCCGTTGTTCCAGGAGTACATCAGGGAAAGTCGAGAACAGCAATTGAATGAGCTGGGCAAGCAGGAGCAATTCGAAAAGAAAGTCACTAAATTGAGCCTGTCCAGATCGAACAGCACCCAATCGTCGGATTCGCAGAGGTTTGCGGTGGCAAACGCGATGCCCAACACACCTTGCTACGTCCCGGGCGGTGAATTATTGCCCATTATGATACGCAACGAGCACACCAGCATCGGCGTTAGCGCGAACGGAGACACCTACAATCAGAACACACATCCGTACGACAACGAGAGTACGCCGCAACCGGAAATGTGCGACAGTGCTTGTCAAACGAGGGAGAGCCTGTTCCATCCCCACGGTTCGGAACATAGCACACCTATTCACAGTATACATAGTAAGAAATATATTTTAGTATTCTGTTCTTGTCTCTTTTCAACATAGTAATTATTATTGAAAGAATTGATTATAGGTACTTTGAATTCACTTCACGTTGACATTCGAGTAACGCAATGAAATACTAATAGATTTCGACTAACTTTTAGACATTACTCCTTATACAGTACCGTGCAACTGAATTAGAGCCACATATAGTTTTCAGATATACATGGGCAAGGTGAAAAGTTTTCGGCCTGACAATGAAACACTGCGATTTAAATTTAAAAAATGATTTTATTTTTCTACATAATCTCCTCGAGTTCAACACACTTGGTCCAGCATTTTCCCTTCCAGGAAGTGAGAGTCTGGAAGGCTGTCAAAATATTCTTCTATGGTCCTTTCAACTTCTTCGTTGGATGTGAATCGGTTTCCAGAAACAAATTTTTTTCCAATTTGGGAATAGATGGAAGTCTGAGGGTGCCAAATCAGTAGAATAAGGAGGATGGCCGAGCAAATCGTACCCCAAATCCCGCAATTTTCCCATAGCCAACGCACCCTTGTGTGCGGATGCGTTGTCCTGATGAAAAATGATTTTTTCTTCTTCAAATCATGCCTCTTCTCGCGAATTTTGACGTCCAGCTAGTCAAGAAGGTTAAAGTAATATGCGCCTGTAATTGTTCTGCCTTTTTCAAGGTAATCAATTAACAAGATTCCTTTTGCATCCCAAAACACGCTGGCCATGACTTTTCCGGCAAATGCGATCGACTTCGCTTTCTTTGGCGCTGAACTACCGGCTTCCACCCACTGCTTCGACTGCTGTTTCGTTTCTATCGTGTAGTGGTGGACTCATGTCTCATCCATGGTGACAAAGCGCTGCACAAAATCGATCAGATTCTTGTTAAATCGGTCCAAAGAATGCTCCGAAAATCGTTTACGCATTTGCTTTTGATCGACATTCAGTCAGCAAATGCGGCACACATCTTGCGCAGAGCTTTCTCATCTCTAATTCTTTGTGCAAAATGTTTCCTACTCTTTCTTCCGATATCCCCACAGCCTCAGCTATCTCACTCACTTTCACTCGCCTATCGTCCAACACGATATCATGTCTTTGGCCGTCCTTCACGTGGATCATCTTCGAGGGACGTACGACCACGTTTAAATTCAGCTGCCCACTTTTTGGCGGTTGACATCGAAGGAGCAAACTCCCCGTTAGGGGTTAAACCATCCAAAACAAAGAATTTTATAACAGCACGATATTTAAGTTTATCCATTTAAAAAAATAACTAAAAACTACTTGAGAGAACAAGTTGAAAGTTTTCATATGAACTAAAGACACATGCAGCAACGCAGGAAACATAAATTTCTGTTAATTGTAAGGCCATCTCTGTGTCAGGCCGAGAATTTTTCACCTTGCCCATAATAACAAAAGTTGTATATTAAAGAAAATATCAAGTTACTCATCCTAATACCTTCTTTATTGTGTTGGCAATAATCGTTGACGACGGGTATTAAATTCTTATTATCTCAACCACCACCAGGTGTCCCTTATTAGTGAGGGTATGGAAATTGCGCTGGGCACCATAGGCGTACGCATCGAAACAAATGTAATAAAAGCAATTATACAAATTAACTAGTAACAAACGCATCAAACTGTTACGAATAATTATAACAGCGTATACAATACTCTGTTAACACATTGTTGACCGGCAATTTTACGCTGAAGCTATCTCATATCACCGGCTATTATTTCGTAATTCAATGTGGAACTGAAACAATATAAATAACCTTCAATAAACTTTATTTATACATAATGAATTGAAATGAAATTTTGTACAGATCTTTTATATAACTTTTAATATTTATTTTTAGTATGGCAATCACCTACGTGTAATGGTACACAGCAGGTTTTGCA
This sequence comes from Dermolepida albohirtum, assembly GCA_031893035.1. Classification (NCBI taxonomy): domain Eukaryota; kingdom Metazoa; phylum Arthropoda; class Insecta; order Coleoptera; family Scarabaeidae; genus Dermolepida; species Dermolepida albohirtum. The sequence continues at coordinate 275,819 of JAVIWB010002838.1, read as the reverse complement.
AATATATCTTGTTTCGAATCGCTTTCCTTTTGAACAGCATACTCTACACGTTCTAGTTGGATTAATTTTTACATCGGTGACTATTGTTTCTAAAACGTGGTCTTCTAGTTATCCTGGCAGCCTGAAAGGTGGATCATTGTATGGAGCCTTTTTAGATGTACGCGAAGAAGTGCCAGATACAAAGCTGCATTCATTTGAATCTATAGTTATCCATTCCCAATCTACTTCCAATAGAAATTTTTTGAATCTAAGTTTATTTTGTAAGTTAGAGTTTCAGTAAATTTTAAATGCATTAAACAAAGTACAATTAATGAGAAACAATGCAACTTTTTTAGACCACTTTACACTTTTTCTAAAGATGCTGCTGTTTGTCAAATACTGGTATGCGCGATCGACTTTTGCTGGTTTAATCTCAGATTTATAACTGTCTTCCGATAAACTATCACTTTCCGAATCACTACAATTTATTTCCAAATCACTCGAACCATCAGATAAGTCATTCGCGTATAATTCATTGAAACATTCTTCGATATCAAGATCCGCCATGGTTGCAATTTTTACAGAACCAAAATTGTTATAAAAATCTGAATATCTAGGAAAATATTTTTTTTCATAATAAAAGGGACACGTCTAAACACGATGAACAAAGCTTTTGCAGTATTCTATATTGCCCCGGGTTTTGTAAATTGAAATTGCTAATGCAAGTGCAATCACGAGTTAACTCGTGGCCGGACAACAATGTGTTAACTAGCGTGATGAACAAGCATCATCATTGTCATGAATTGGAGACGATCTGTAAAAACTTAGCCGCATCAGATATGTTTACATACCTCTCTCAGAGAGTTGTTTCCTTTGACAAAAATATGTTATTATATGTATTTGCAGAAAAGGCGTATGTAAAATACTCTTTCCACTCACTTAAGGAATATGTATTGTAGATGAACTATTTCTATTTGCAATATTATCACAAACTTATCTTAATCCGTTAAAATCGATGCCTTTTTTTAATATGCTTTCGAACCTTCATTTGACGCCCTCATTTTTTGGATCATCTACAGCCTCTAGCAATGAATTTACTTCATTTACCATTCGTTAGGACGCCGACGCGCCATTTTATAATTTCTCTATTACGTCAACCACTCCTTTATAGTTGATATGAATAGCGTTCTAAATTAGTTTCAATGGATATATAGTATAGTATCGAAGAAGTGTACATCTCATAGTTTTCTAAATCAGTTTCAATGGAAATATTTCGAGATTGTGTCTAGCTTTCGTTATATAACATATCAAAGTATTCCTGAATACAATTTATGATTCTCCTCTGGATAAATGTGAGTTGTTTAATAATCTAGGTGTGACGTTTGATGCAAAGGTAACCTTTAATTTGCTCACAACCGTTTAAAATGCTTAGATTTCTTACGAGAACTACTAAATATCTCGTAAATGAAGTAATCATCAGTTTTTACAATGTAGTCATCTAGCGACCGGCAGATAGAAATTTTTAATTAATTTCTGTGATTTTAATTAACGATGCCCTAACAGAAAATAATTTTGATTAATTTCCCATCGTTCCCATTTTTCTATAATTATTAACATGAACATAATCTCAGTTTTCTACCTTTTAATACGTGTGCTTAATACAATAACTAGTTGCGGTTGTAAAAACTTTCCCGGAAGTTTTATAATATTTACTTTTGGTTTATAATTTGAAAACTATCAAAAAAATACTACAGAGTTCGTCGAAGAAGTGTACATCTCATAGTTTTCTAAACCAGTTTTAATGGAAATATTTCGAAATTGTGTTTGCCTTTCGTTATATAACATATCAAAGTATTCCTGACTACAATTTATGATTCGCCTCTGGAGAAGTGTGAGTTGTTTAATAATCTAGGTGTAACATTTGATGCAAAGTTAACCTTTAATTTGCTCACAATCGTTTAAAATACTTATATTTCTTACGAGAAACACTAAATGTCTCGGAAATGAAGCAATCATCAGTTTTTACAATGTGTTCATTAGACCTAAACTTGAATATTTTCATTTAGTTTGCAAAGTACTATAATATGATTGAAAAAGTACAGAGCAAATTTCTTAAGACACATTATCGCACTAATCACGTATTTTTGTCACTTCACTATCCATAGGACATGTTATTGGCTCAATTTGAGCTGAAGCAGCTAATATAAACATATCGCAATTTTATATAAAAACTGTTCTGATATTAAAGGTGAGTTACCTCGACGAATCCTGTCCTACGACATGCAGAGCCCATTAGCGACTTTACTTACTAGCAATAAGAATACACTAGTAACATGAAAGGGTACTTTTACCTGCTTTCCATCGCTGTATGTCTATCGTTGGAAGTGTTAAGGTGAATGTTTTATAAGATTTCCAATTATTTGTTAAATATTTAGTTATTTTCTATGTTTTATGACTTTCTAAGCTTTCAAAGTTTCTTGATAGTGTTAAATTTTGTACAATTGCGAAACGCGAAGACAATTCAAATGAAAGAAAGAGACTCTTCTCTGGAAACTTTTCTCATCACGAAATATCAAGGAAACAATGTATTTCCCGTCATACGGTAAAAAGCGAAATTCATTTAAGAAATCTTTCCCTCTATGTCAACAGGATATACTTGTTGCTGAGGAATTAGAAAAATTAAATTATTATTAAAAAAAATTTGCAAAATCGACAGCGACCTCTTAGAGAAGTGCTACGCAGTCTATACGAACCTAACAAAAACATATCGCTATGAAGACTAAGTTCGCGTATGTTCAAAGAAAAAATTTATAATCGACGCCTAACGAAAAGAATAAAATTGACAGAAAAAATGAAGAAAGCGAGGTGATAGTGGACGGAGCAGCATAAAGACCACATGATTGATGATTGGAAAAAGGTATACATCATTAATTTTATTAAGTACTTAAAATTTTATACGTTATTGATAAATTCGAAATTTAATCGGTGTTCTCAGTGATAAATCGCAGTTAGAAGCGGCAAAAAAGCTTCTCGTTTCGGTAGGAGGGGTTCATCTGAACGTTTCCGTTAAAGTTCCGTCGTCGAAACCGTCAAACATAATTCAGCCGTAATAATTTGGTCCTGCATAACAGAAGAGGGATTTTTGGAGGGAAGGAAATTTTTTATTTCGTTATTACTGGAACAATGAACCAGATTCAATATAAAGAAGTGATGTTTTTGTTCCATATTTGTATTCTTCAGATTCTGGTAATGTTGTCTACACATTTATGCTAGATAGGGCACCATGCCATATGGCAAAATCTATCAAAACTTTTTCGGAAGAAATTTTATAGTTCTTCCTTTGGCCAACTAATTCTCCAGACCTAAACCCAATCGAGCACTTCTGAAGTAGTCTAAAATGGATTATTTATTCATTTAGAACTTCAACATAAGACATTCTAGCATAAAATTTGAAGAATATCTACAGACCTAGAATTCAGATTTGTGATAAGTAACAGTATCATGTATCGGAAGTACATAGTGAAGTATGAAGTAATAAGGCTAAGGGTCGATTAACCATAATTAATTAATATATATATATATATATATATATATATATATATAGACAGGTGGCGCAAAAGTAATGTCATAATTTTAATTGGCTGCCATTCTTTAAGATGGCGCCAAATGTCACTGTGCTTTGACATTTGTGATGTAGATATATAGCGAATTATTTGTCAACAGGTCATGGAATGATACACACCTCAAGAACGTGGAATTATTGTTACCGCTTGTTTGACAAATTTTCAGTCTGTTGCTTTAGCGCAGCGCGAATTTCGTCGTCGTTTTCCTTGTCGTCGTGTTCCATGTGCTCAAACAATTAAGCGTTTGGCTGAGCACCTCGTGCAAACTAGATCCACTTGAGATGTCGCAAGAAGTGACCGGCCTCGTATTGCTCGTTCGACCGAGAACATCACTGCTATTGCCGACGACGTCAGAGAGAATCCACAAACATCAAGAAGACGACGATGCATACAATTAGGCATCAGCAGACGTTCGTTGCAACGAATTTTGGTGGAAGACTTGAAAGTGTTCCCCTACGAAGTGCAAACTGTTCACGAATTGCTGCCTGCTGACCGTCGGAGTAGATTATCTTATTGCCATACTCTGTTAAACTTGGTGCTAGAAGAGGACAATTTCGTAACAAAAATCATAACGAGCGACGAAGCCCGTTTTCATTTAAGTGGTTATGTTAACAAACAAAATTTGCGTTTCCGGGACACAAAGAATCCACATAAAATGCATGAACTCTCAAAGTGACTGTTTGGTGCGGCATTTACCGTGAAAAATTGATTAGCCCTTATTTTTTTGAAGACCGTAAATGGTGAGCGTTACAGGTAGATGCTAAACAATTTTTTTTTGCCGCAAGTTGCCACATTGAGTCTCGGTCATTGTTGGTTTCAACAGGACGGAGCAACCGTTCACACAGCTCAGGCAACGATGTAGATTTTGAGACATCAATTTCCAGGTCGAGTAATCGCCCGTTTTGGGTATTTGAACTGGCCGTCCAGATCACCAGCTCCAGCAGTACCAGTCTTCTTCCTTTGGGGCTTTTTAAAATTTAGCGTTTACCACAACAAACCACGAACCTTGCCAGTCTTGAAAGCTAACATTGAAGAAGAAATCCTCAATTGGAGTCAGATGTTTTTCGAGCTACAATTCAAAATACTCGTAAAACGAGCGCAATTATGCATCAACTCAGGGAAGGGGGGGGTTGTTTTGTTGTGGTGTCATTAAGAGAACGCGAGAAGATTAAATCTATACGTATTAAAGAAAGATTTGAATAGTCATGAAATATTGGCCAATACAATGTAAAATTCTCGTTTATGGAATGCCCAAATGTACGTCAAATAACACAATAAAATCACCTGAGAAGTTATTTTATTTAAGGTATTATAAAATATGAAATTTATATAATAGCCCTAATTCTGTTGCACGGTAGCGTAAAATAGTAATTAGTAGTAGTATTAGTAATTCTTATAAGAAGAAGTGACTATTATAGCTGCTTAAAATTCATCTTATTTTGACTTTTGATTAATACAAGAAAATACTAACAGATTTTTACCGAATTTCATGTGTGAATGTTCACGTGACCATCTAAATTAAAGTAGGATTCATCGGAAGAAACGGTCTTTGCCAAACCACCGTTGTTCTAAAAGAAGTTCATCATGGTTTCGCATAATCTTTTTCTTCTAGAGTAGATTGAGGTTTAGGAAATGCACAAGCTCAATTGTGCCCGAATAAAATTGCAGGCCCTTCTTTAAAATATATTATATATTCAAGTTTGCAATGTCCGCAAATTTACACGTCGATCGTAGATTTTTTTAACGTCCATGCTTCTGGCTTTCTGCTAAGTCTGTATCTCCAAACATGTTTACTTACGCTTTTACCAAATCTTTTGGGTGCTTTAGTTGCACCGAATATTGTACGGGTAACAGGACTGTCACATTATCACTGTGTAAGAATCATTGCTATTTAAATAATTCTTATGTTATTATAAACGTATGTTGTTCGCCTGACGGTCGTCCCATGATTACAGATCCGTATCTCTTCACTGTCTCATGTCAACTCTGTTTTTAACGTAGTGTTACGATTAAAAACAAAAATCTACCCTTGGTCACTTGTATATTATTGCAGATATCTTCTTCTTAATTCGAATGACAGAACGCTCGACCTTGTTCTGTCTAATATTACGAGCAACATTGAGGTTCTACACGATTCACTGCCGCTTCTTCCTGAGGACGCTCATCATCCTGCCTTGGATATTACTTTACCTAATGCTAAGTCATCCAAACCAACCATTTTCCCTACCAATAATAACATTAGGTACAACTTTCGCAGGGCTGACTTCCGGCAGCTCTATCTTGACTTCTCTGCGTCGGATTGGTCCTTCCTGGATGGCTGGGGGAGTGTGGACGAGACTCTTCGGGCTTCCTACAGTAGGGTGTATGGTATATTGGATTGTTCTGTCCCTAAGTCTCGTTCTGTTCGTGGTCATCATCATCCTCCTTGGTTCTCTTCTACTATCAAAAGGAACCTTAAATTGAAGTTGTACTATCACAAAAAGTGGAAGTCCACGCGGCATGATTACTACCTGGTGGAGTTCCAGCGATTGCGTGGGTTGGTTAGAAGGGATATTGGTTTGGCCTATGAGTCGTACCTTCGCAGGACGGAGTGTAGCCTGATCGAGGATCCACAATCCTTTTGGCAGTTTATTCGAATCAGACAGGGTGTTCCCAGAATACCTGGCAAACTTCATGATACTGCTAATGAGTATACTCACCCAGAGGATATTGTTAACGCATTCGCTACGGCCTTTTCTGGAACTTTCCTGCCTGCATCTACTGATTCTGCACTGCCTGATTTGGTGTCTGGTCTTCCTCCTCTGAGTTTATTATCTTTCTCTCCGGCTGAGGTTGCCCAGAGTATTAAAAGGTTAAAAAATAAGTGGAATGCTGGGGAAGATGGCATTCCCTGTTTTCTGGTGAGGGACTGTGCCCATGTTTTGGCCGTTCCATTGTGCAAAATTTTTAATCAGGCCATCCGCGAGTCCGTGTTTCCGGATGTCTCGAAGGTCGCTAGGATATCACCTGTATTCAAGAGGGGGGACAAGTCTGATGTCCGGAATTATAGACCTGTCGCAGTGATCTCCACTTTTGCTAAAATATTTGAAATGCTGCTCTATAGGCGTGTGTCTGCTGGCACCAGACCACATCTGTCCATCGCACAGCATGGCTTTATGACTCAACGGTCTACTACAACTAATTGGGCCATTATATCCCAGGAGATCGCTCAATCTCTCGATGCTGGTAGTCAATTGGACGTCATTTATACGGACTTTTCCCGTGCGTTTGACTTAATTGATCATCGACTTCTGCTGTGTAGACTGAGTTCCTTTGGTATCGGTGGATCGCTGTTGAAGCTGTTCCAATCGTATTTGAGCAATAGAATGAATTATGTTTATTACAATGGGTTTAAGTCTCGGTTCTTTCATTCTTCCTCCGGTGTTCCACAGGGGTCTAACCTTGGACCACTTTTGTTTAATATTTTTGTGGATGACTTGATTAGGTCTATCGACTGCCCGATCTTGGTTTACGCCGATGATATTAAAATCTTTCATCGAATTGACTCGCTGTCCGACGTTGATTTGTTGCAGGCCAATGTCAGCAAAATCTATAACTGGTCCTTGTGTAACCGCTTAAGTTTAAACATTGAGAAGTGCTTCCTAGTGTCTTACTCTAGAAGGATTTCTAGAATAGAATCCTGTTACTCAATTGGCGGCGTTACGATTTCCCGTAAGTCCTCGATCAGAGATCTTGGGGTAATATTTGACGAGAAATTTACTTTCTCCGATCATGTTCTTGGTGTGACGGCTGCGGCTTCCAGATCTCTCGGTTTTATAATTCGAACATGCCGATACTTTCATAATATGGACACTTTGAAGACTCTTTTCTTTGCTCATGTTATTTCCAAACTGGAATATGCATCTATAGTCTGGTACCCCATCTACAAATCTCAAACTAGCCTCCTGGAACAGATACAACGCAAATTTCTGAAATACCTCTCATTTAAATGTGATGGTCGATATCCTGCCCGTGGAGTGAATTACAACAAGTTGTTGGAGCGACATGATATCGTATCGCTGTCTGATAGGAGAAAAACTCTTAGCGCTTCATTTATGCAGAGTGTCGTTACTGGGAGTGTTGATACGCCGGATTTACTGTCGCGTGTTTATTTCATTGTTCCACGCCTGGGATCTAGGACAAATCAACTAATTTATGTCCCTACGGCAAGGACCAATATTTTGCTGAAGGCCCCTTTGGTTCATTCGGCGGTGAATTTCAACAATCTGCAGTACGATTTGCTGTGACCACTATTTGTATGAATATATTTTGTTTTAAGATACATATTTCATTTTCACAATGTAACTATGGTTTAATTTTTTTTTGTATTTCTTTATTTGTTACCCGTTTTGGAGTAATAATCTCTGTTGGGTAACTTAATAAATTATTATTATTATTATTATTATTATTATTATTATTATTATTATATCTAAATTTTCATTTCTTACGCTTTTTGTTAGTAAACTTATTTGATTATTTACTATTATTTGTCCATATTTTATCTGCGTACGTTGTTGAAAATCTGACAGGACTCTTCCAATTTCTTTAACTGATATTTTACAAACGAGTAAGCATCTCTTGACCGAGAACATGACTACGACGACTCGTTCAACAAATATTGACGCTGCGGTCATCTAAGGTGACATATATAACCCTATAAACTCTGTGGTATCTGCAGTGTCAAATAAAAGTACTTTAACATTTCAGAGATGGAGATCCAATCTTTTCAATTATTTACTGATATTTTGTACCGAATAATACTAACTACAGTTTACTTTCAAATAAACGTCGGCCGTGTTCACTGCGAAACCAGTTCAGAATGTACACAACGAGATTTATTTTGAAAACTAGTCAGTAGACAGTTTAATTGAAATCTATTTGCTTAAACTTCCGCATAGTCAAAAGCGATTTATTCCCTAATGGCAGCTCTGTGCCGTACTTCTGGTCCCTGATGATACATAAATAAAATAAATCGATCAATCAACTATCGTAATTTATGTACTTTTCTCTAGTATTGCTCGATATATGTGATACCTTTGGGACATATATGTGTATTAAAACTGTGGAGACTTAAATATGAAGAAAATGAAAAGCAAAGTTCTTTGCTTCTATAAATAAAAACAAATATTGCGACACAATGGGATAATATTTGATTTTAAGACAATAATAGTTTCAAGACATTTTTCCAATGACAATTCGTTAATCTATAGGACATGGAGCTCATCCAATGTCTTCTCCAAAAATGAGATACCAAACATTTCACTCTTAATCAAAAATAGGTTAGGAATGGATCATGTCTATTAACTTAGTTAACATAAGGTGTCATCTTATATACACGAGGATTAATTGACATGAGCCACCTATTTTGAAGTCACAGAGAAATTTTTGGTACCCTATTTTTGGACGTAGTCTCTCTGGACTAGTATGCACTAAATCCTCCGATGTCACAATATTTCGAAAGTTTCCTTATAGAAACTTTTCTTTGATCCCTGCCAATCATTCAAAGCAAGACCTCATTGTCGTCCGAAAACTTCTTTTCACACAAACGTTCCTTGAATTATGGAATAGCTGGTGGTCGTTAGAATTCGAACAGGATATGAGAGGTGTTCAACCAGTTCGAACCCTACTTCAGGAATCGGAACGATGTAGGCTAACGTCTTGCGCTTTGAAGCACTGTGTTTATTAAACAGAACACTCTTTCTAGTCTCCTTTCACAATTTCTGTATCAATTAAGAGAAATTTGTCTTTGTTTTTATCCATTTGGAGGTAATCAAGTAATAAGCAATATTCTGCATCCCAGAGGACTGAAGTTAAGATCTTATCGGGTGAATCCTGAACCCAAAACTTACCGAAAGATGGAGATGCTTTCCATTACCACTCCATGTTGTAGACTCTCAGGGTCATAGCAGTGAAACCATTCTTCAACTATGGCTACATACCGATCGAGAAAATCCTGTTTATCTTGCTGATAGATATCAAGAAGACGCTTCCAAGTTTTCAATCGATCTTTAGGGTGTGCGTTAACTTGTTTCATGTCCAAAACTTATGTAAATGCGCGTTGGACGGCCTAATACAATACACTCCCTTCTTCGTTTAAGAGTTATAAATAAGGCTGTTTTTCCACAGCTACTATTTTGAAACGCTTGGATTACAACCATCTAAAGAAGTCGAAATTTCATCAGCAAACATGTTTTTAATAAAATGATCTGGCTTGTAGACTTCCGCGATCGTTGACCATTTTGACTTGAAGTTTGAAATCCCGTCCTCGATACTTCTGCTGCTTATATATCCCAGGCTAAAAGTTTCGTTCGAAGGACAGAGGTTTTCATCGAATGAGGAGTCATCACTTTCGTAAACGCCTATTTGCAGTACTAAATGCCAACTATTATACAATTTGGTTGGATTAAAGATATGGAAGCTTTGTTGTGAGTAGTATATTAATTTATAAAGAGACTGTGTAGAGAAAAAAACATTTGACAAAAAAATACTTGCTTCTGTACTGGGTTGGACATTTTCGCTCGTCCGTTTTATAATCGAGGTTCACAATATTGTATCAGTTCTTCGAAAGTCATTTAAATATCATAGTTATTTTTTTAGAATAAATGTTTAGGTCAGGATAATAAATTAAACGAAAGCGACCCAATAGAGTTTAACGATTACTTAACACGTTGACGAATAAGTTCGCGATAATATTCATAGTAGTGACAGAGAATTTGCGTATGATTTTCTAACAGACTTTTTACCGGAATCCTTTATTTATTTTATAGAATTATATTATATATTATATATATATTAAATATTTATATATATATTAAATATTTATTTGAAGGAAAATTTGGGCAAATTTTTTCGATGGTGAAAATTATTATAATTATTAATTACAGAATGAATTTTGGTGTTCCTCGTCGCTGTAATATGTATTATGTTTTGATTTCTAATAGTGGACGTGCCCCAAATGATCAACTGAATAAATGTGGATTGCCTAGTACGACAGAAGGAATTTTATGTCGCATATTGGTGAGAAAGTTATGGATTCTAAATATAAACTTGTACTAAGTTGTAATTAAAAATCAATTCATTGACAAAACAAAGAATAGCAACTTTCGTGAGTCCAGATGAATCTGGGACATCATTTATAAATACCAATTTATATCGCCAGCTGAAAAAACAGCAAATTCTTTTGGCATCAATAGATCCGTGCCAAACTTATAAACTCCATAATAGAAATGTTAGGCAGACAACCATTCGTCCACCATATTTCCGTGCATTACCTGTTCCTCAACTTAATCCAGCAAAGGACCAAAATGCATTTCAAAATACTTATACCTATTAGTCTATAAAAACAGAATTGATTCTAATTATTAATGCTAAGTCCTATTCTCGTGGTGGGAGCTTTAATAATTTAATAAATTATGTTTAAAGCTAAAGATGAACTTTTTGGGTCGAGTAAAGCATATGTGTATCTCCACTTCTTTTCTTGCGAACATTACCGAATATGTGCTCCTGACCACAGACTAGCAATTTTTACTTTGTAATTATGCACTTGTGTGTGCGTTGAAGAGTAACAACACTTCGATAGACCCCGAAGCGTGAAAGGTATGCCCTTCTGCCATCCTCAAGATCGAAGTTCTGAAGTTATTTAATTATTGACACAAGGTTTGTTTTAATACAGTATACATTAGACTTATGGGCAAGAATCTCGAGAAAGTAAATAAAAGAGTTCCTGTATGTGTATTTTTTACTCAAAATAAATAGGCCTGATATAATTTTCCTTAGAGATTAATCAATTAAGGTTAAAACAAAGGGTACTAGGAAAGTTTTGCAATACAGCTTTCTTTATTTAATTTTTTCAAATTAATTTTCTCTACACTCAATACACCTCTCCATCCCCCGAAACCAATCTTTAAGCCAGTTCCGCCAAGTTACACTAGGGAGTAAAACAAACTCGTTTTCCCAAGCCCGCAGAAAGTTCTCATCACTGGAAAACCTACTCTCTTTTAGCTTCGTCTTTACATGGGGGAACAGAGCAAAGCCGCAGGGAGCAAGATCTGGACTGTAGGGAGGGTGCTCGAGAAGTTTCAATCCTGTCGTGATCAAATATTCGGTGCAGGCTTTGGCGCGGTGAGCTGAAGAATTATCGTGATGGAGGAACTAGGTGTCCATTCTTGACTTTCGCCGCAGGTTCTTCATAGATCCCATGACTTTAGGCACGCACTGTTCAGTATACCACTTAGCTGTGACTGTCTTCTATGTGTCCAAAACGACGCGTTCCACAATTCCACTTGATTTGAAAAATACAGCTATCGTTTCCTTCTTTACAGACCGGGATTTTCTGACAACCACGGGCATGTCCTCACCATTAAAGACCCAAACTATGTTTTGAACTTTGGTCGGCACATCGTAATAGTACAGCCAAGTCTCGTCATCTGTTACGATATTGTTCACATACCGAGATTGTCTCTTATTAAACTTTTTTAGCATCTCCCGGCACCAATTCACACGTCGTGTCATCTGCTCTTCAGTCAGTCGATGCGGCACCCAGAGAGAACAAAGTTTCTTCACGTGCAAATAATCAAGCAGAATCGAAAGAATTGCTGATGCATTTAGGCCTGAAGTACCCTCTATCTGTTGGTAGGTCACTCGCCTGTCCTTGCCAAGCCTTTTCCTCACAGTAGTGACGTTTTCCTCCGTAATTGACGTTTGTGGCCTTCCCAACTTCTCAGCATCCTTCACAGTTAAATTTCTCATTTGGAATTCTCTATACCACCTGAATATCGTTGTGCGATGTGGATAAACATCACCTAGTGCAAGAGTTATTTCTTCGAAGCACTGGTCTATGTTTAAACCACGCACGAAATTATAACGCAAAACTGCCCTTATCTCATTTCGTGACCACGATGCCATCGCAAGCACTTTACGCTCTCACTGCTAATGAATAACTGAGCCCATCGACATAACGCGGCGACTACTATGCACGAATGAACATGTCTCAACATGCAGCAACAAGCAGCTTCCTACGATTCATTATTGCCTCATATTGCAAAACTTTCCTAGTACCCTTTGTATAATTCCTTTCCACAATATTTTTCATATTCTATATATGTATTTCGATGAACAAGCTATCATCACCAGACAATCAATCACAGTGTCGCACATGGAACCACGGCAAAACCCACACAAACGGAAATCCGTAGCAGACTCACACCGTCGAGAGCCAAACCCATACTTCAGCGTATGTAATTGATTGATTAATTTTATCATCTACTGTCTCCATTAAATTTACCTTTCGTTAGAGAGTATTTAATAAGTTCTGATTGTAATAGACGTAAGATATCTAAATTGTAAGATAAATAGCGTTATTACCAGTTCCATGTGGGACACCAGATGTAAATATACTTACTCTTTTGTTAATCATTGAATTGATTGAGTAATAGGCAATTCATATTTATATTGTAAGGTATTATTCCATTCATTTCTTGCAGAAACAAGTATGATGTAATAAAAATTGCGAGGAAGTGAAACAAAACTGTAAAATAAATTGTTTGATAAAATTTAATGAAACCAAAAATCAAATCATTTTACAATATTTCCCCAAAGTATTAACAGTAAATGGAGTGTGAAGAAAGCACACTCTCAAAATGAAAATTGGAGTTTTTAATAAATTCGTTTTTACGTCTCTTTGTGCAGGTTCGACCAATTCTAAACCGAGTCCGCCAGCACCTTTCAGCACATTCGGCTACAAGAAGGAGAATAAATTCAGAGCGGAGGCAAAAATCGAAGTGGAGAGAATCGAGTCGAAAGGTAAATACGAAGAGAAACGCAGACCGTACAGTGTTCAGACTACGAAATCCGCGCCCGATGTTATCGTGACCCACTGACACTTGTGCCAGGCCGACTGGGAGCCATACAGGAGACGGCAACCTCGGCATTTCCTTCGTACTTCATCCAAAGTATTAGAGACCAATAATACGACAAGCGACTGCGGTTGTATCATCCCTAATACCGATACTTCTGACACGGATCTCGTTGAAGCCACAACAGCATGTTGCGATAATGATGTTCAAACACAAACTGAAGAGAACGAATTCGATAATACGTGATATAGCGCTCTAGTTGACTATTGCTATTGCTATTGTGAACGCGGAGGTGACAGTGAAATAATATCGGATCGTTACGATCTGCTGTTGAATCAACAAGAAACAAACGAAAATGAGTATATCGAAACGAAAAACTTTGTAGACAATCTCGATTTACATCAGTTATCCTGACGTGCAGTTATCAAATATTATTATTATTGTAATTATGGTTATTATGGGTGAATTTGGATTGTTTGATTTTACCGAGAATTTACGAGAAATTGTGTTATGAATGCACGATTTTATATTTACGTAATTTCCAATGGAAAAATTCTTAATAAAATGAAAATGAAAACTTTCATGTTGTTGTTTGTTATTATTAGTACTGTACCGTTTCTAATTTTGTAGTCGTCCTATTTTAAAGTTGATATTTTAATTGAAAAGATATCTTTGACAGGCAAGCAACTCTTTGTCAATTTAGGACTAACATGAGTGATTTTATAGGAAGAACGTGGTTGTTATACGAAAGCCGAGAAACCCTTCGGCGCACATCGACGTCGGCGACCCGCTAGGAAACAATTTGATTTCAGACATTTTTGGGTATGGTTGTGTAATAAGAATGTCGCGTGAACGCGGAAAAGTTCCTTCCGTGACGTTCCTTACTTTGGAGTATACTCACAGTAAAAAGGTGGTCCTAGAAGTACCCGACCCAACAAAGAAAACACAAAAATTTTGGAAAGAAATATATTTACTTTTCAACATAATCTCCTTTCACCTCTATACACTTTTCCCAGTGATGTCCAATAAGTTCGGTACCCTTTTTATAATATGAACTGGCTTGCTACTCAAAACAGCCATTAACTGCCGATATCCCTTCTTTATCGTTAAAAATCTTTGACGACGGAGCCATTTCTTCAAGTTCGGGAACAGAAAATAATCCAAGTCTTCCGAATAGGGTGCATGAGGTAGAAATTCAAACTCTAATTCATTAATTTTGGTTATTGCAATAACGGATTTGTGAGCTGGTGCATTGTCTTGTTGGAACAACACTTTCTTCATAGCTAAATGCGGCCGTTTTAGCTTAATTTCTTGGCTCAAACGTTGCAATAAATTCGCATAATACTCGCCGTTGACAGTTTTTCCTTTTTCAAAATAGTCAATGAAAATTATTGCACGTGTATCCCGAAAAACCGATGCCATGGTCTTGCCTGCAGATGAAACGGTCTTCGCCTTCTTTGGAGCTGGTTCTCCTTTTTGAGTCCATTGTTTTGATTGCTCTTTTATCTCGGGTGTGAAGTGATGGACCCATGTTTCACCCATGGTTATGAAACGGCGCAAAAATTCTGCTTCGTTGCTGTGAAAGTTCGCTAAACACTCCATTGAAACATCTTCACAACACTGTTTTTGTTCGAGTGTGAACAAACGCAGCACCCATCTTGCACACAGTTTTCTCATGACCAAATTTTCAGATAATATGCTATGTACCGCACTTTTTGAAATGCCTGCCATGTCTGCTAGCTAGCGCACTTTCGATTGACGATCATCCAGTACCGCTTCATGGATTTTCTCCACCATTTTTGGAGTTGCCACCTCATTTGGTCGACTACTGCGATACTTGTCTTGGCAGATCGTACGGCTTCGTTTCAACTCTGCTAGCTAATATTTCACAGTTGTAAACGAAGGAGCAGACTCGCCCAGAGTAGAATCCAGTTCTGCTTTTATATCACGTAACGATGACCAATTTTCTCCATTTTTACAAATTCACTGAAAACATTCACTATTGATGGCTGCCAAACAAGTACTAGACAACGTGAACTTGAAACATATGCTTTATAGATTGCGTACTTTCTAATACAGTGATAATTTTCAAATAACTACCCGCATCTCTAGGTCAGGCCGAGTACCTATGGGACCACCCTCGTAACATTCGAAACGTGTAATGCAGACATTGCAGGCTACAATTTAGTAGTCTAAAACTGTGCCTTAATTTTGAATTCGCAGCATGCCATGGCTCTACAAGGTCACTCACTTTACATCTACATTAGCCAATTTTATTTTTCCAAAGAAAATTAATCATAATAAATTATTATTTTAGTCTTTTACAATAGTCAATATTCGACAGAATATAAATTTTTAGTGATTACATATTTACATATAGGATCACAGAACTACACATCCGTGCAACTTAGAAAAGGCGATGAAAGTAAGTTAGAAACTTTTTATTGTTGTTGCCTTCAAGCTAGTAAAAATTTAAGAGAATTAATAGCATTAACAAATATGAATTGAATACATACTGGGTGTCCCATGACATCATTTCCACAACCTAAAAATGTGTTACTGAAGCAATTTCAAGTTAAAAATATTTAATGAACATATGCTCTGAACTCTATCGTAACTGAGCTACAAGTATTTGAAATATTTGATAACCTTACTAGGGAATCCAATTTCGAGATAGATTTTTGACGTAATATTATTGACGACCATCTCAATGGCCGGTCTGTAATCCAGAAACGTCCCACGGGTTCGTTATTTACCTTTCCTGGAAAATTACCTTACAACATCACTGAATGACGTTCCTCTTAATGGAATAAGACAAATGAAGATGCTTTGCTTTTTCCAAAGTTATTGCTTCCGAAATTATGTATGTCTTTGCCTTTGTGGCAAAAATTATGAATAAATTACTTCTTGTACTCCAGAAAATTCTTTACCAATTACGCATAGTTTTTCGCATAGTTGGATCTTTTTCTATCTAACTTTAATATCTCCTTATAATTAAAAATATTCGTAATTTCAATTCAAGATAAATGTATCTTCTTTGTTGAAATAGTTTGAATATTCATCTGATTTTAACATAATTGAAATTCTTTTTTTGGGAAGATTTTTTATTTTGTCAAGTTGTTGATTACGTCGTAAGACATCATAAATACAAAAAGAGTTGAACCTGCAATATTATCATAGTTCGTGGGCAATGGGTGCCGAAAATTTAGTTCAAACAAATGGAAATGCCAATTTTTTCCTCGCATAGGTAGCATTACATCCCAGAAAGTATAGAAAGAGACCACTCGAATTTCTTTCTTTTTCCGTCTGCGAAATAGACCGAAAAATTTCATTTTTTTATGACCACTTGTTAATTTGTCAATAATGAAACATTTACTTATTGTACTGTATGGCATATAAACATACAATTGAATAATTGTTTACCTATTAGTCAAAGGAATAGTAACATGGTTTCTCTTTGGTGCCATTTTTATTACTACAAACGAAGTACACGACGCGACGACGCTAAGAACAGCCAATTTATACGAGGTGTAGCAATTAAATAATTAGGCTGGTGTGAGAAATGTTATTTATTGCAAATAAACTTATATTTAACTTTTATACCTTTCAATATACTCTCCTCCCCGATCTATACACCGCTGTATACGGGTCTTCCATTGTGCAACACAATGCTGTAGTTCATCAGTTGTTAGCCCCTTCGACAACGCTATCGTTTTTGCTATTACAATAGACCGAAAACGTATTCCCTTTAATGCACCTTTCACATTCTTATGTCAACCATTATCACGACACTACTACGTAACAGTGCCCTCTACAATTTAAATTCGAAAGTAAACTAAAGCAGACAGAGAGAAGAAACTACGGGTTGTTGCTTGGGAAGCATCAGAGTCAATTACATTCCAATTACAGCCCTACCCGATGCGTCTGTGCGAAGGAAAGAGTACAGTCTCGTTATTTAATTTCTATACCTCGTATATACGTTATAAAATCGTTCAGATTGTGGGTATTATTCTACACAACTAGATTGTGTAATATTATAGATGAGTTTGATGTAGAAGGGGTTTAGAATATTCAAACATTACTATAATTATAAAATGCAAGCAATATATAGCCAGTATTTTCATAAAAAATACTTTTTAAACCCAACTTCGTTCTAATTACATCAGTTGATTAACATTTATATAAATGAAAAGAATGGAGAAATTATTACGTTTATAAACAATCTCGAAAGATTATTACCTTATGACCTATACATCTTTACAAGAAAGCCATTATTTTCAACCTTAATGGCTTCCTTGAAAGGTTGAGGTTGAAAGCACTTAACTTGAAATTATGCAGAATATTATTTTTCAAATTGAGTGACTTAAAGATAATTGAAATGTTATATGGTATATACAATAATTAATAAAGTGTGCGCAGATCGACGAAAGCCTAAGTGAGATTTTGAAATATTAAAGTAAGCAATACAAGACATTTCTTCTCCCAAAGAAATTACTTCTCGAAAGACTTATTTTAACTGTAATTACTGCATAATAAAATGTACTGCCATTTATCTGGAGTCTAACATTAATCAAATAAACACTGTAATGGTGCGTGTCTTAATTCAATATCACGACTGCTTCAGACAATTATAGTACCAAAGTGAAATTTATGAGGAGTAAATGCATCGTCTTTGTATTTAAATTGTCCCAAGGTAAGTGCATCTGCGATCAAATGGAGCAACGCTAGCGCAAAATTCAAGTTGGCAGCAATATACTACTGCACTTAAGGAGAAAATGTTCTTTATGTCGACGTTTTAGAAACTACGAGTTTGTTTAGAAGAGTTACGCTTAGAAAGCATGTATATTAAAACTTAAATAAATGTAAGTGGTGTATTTATTGAGCATTACCTAGATTAAACAACACCGAACGCTTAACAAAAATTCGTGTTAATAAACAAATACAAATAAATATACAATTTGGTAAAATTTTCATTTATTTTACTTCTCTCTTCACTATTTTATGAAGAATCATGTAAAGTACCTAATAATTAAATGATACCACGTCGCAGTTATGATGACTAATATATTTTTAATGTATATAATTGTACTTTCCCAGAAAAAATGTACTTATTTCTTAAATACGCAGACTGTTAGACTACGATATACACTACCGTCTATAAGTTTAATCGCACCACAGATAATTTTAATTCCGCAATGATATTGAAGAGACTGTTTACCTTCATGGCAAATTTATTTATAAAATACTAAATTTTGATTCTCTTGGTATGCCCAGGAAAAACGCTAGTGGCGGTTTTCTTTATAAATTAATAAATATTTCTTTTGATTCTTCTGTGCTGTTGTCCCAGGTTGATTTCCTCGTGCCTGCTTTTGACACTAGGTCATCGGCAATCTTCCCAATAGCTAGGGCAAGAACCAATGTTCTCTACAAGACTCCACTGGTACATATGTCCAGAAATTCCAATGTATTATACGAGGATGCCTTTCGTTAATTTGCATCTATCATTGTTCGTTGAGTTTCTTTTTTTTTAAATGACTTGGATTACATTATCATAAGTGTGTATATTTTTTTGTTAATTGGATTCTTATTTTTCTTTGTATTACATTAACTGCACCTATTTTTTTTTTAATTTTAATTTTATTTTTAAGTGCATTATGTAATGCAAATGGTCTGTGTAACTGTTGGCATTAAAGATTATTATTAAATTAACATACAATTCAAGCAATTGACATTATTAATCTAAGTAATATTATAATAAGTTAGCTTAAATTTTGCTTTCATCAAAGTAACCACCTCTAGCTGCGATCACGGCTTCATAAATACGTGGCATTCGTTCAACTGGTTGGTCGAAATATTCCTCATCGATACAGTTCCATTCATTCTGCAACTTACTCCAAAGATCTGTCTTGCTGGTAGGAGGTATTTTACACACTTCACGAACCAAACAGTCCTATAACAGCTCTATCGGATTGCAGTCCGTACTTTGGGGTGGCCATGTCATTAATGCAAGGATCCATCTTTCAGTTTGGTCGGCGAAAAAACTTTTTACAATCTTTGCTGTGTGTTTGGAGTCGTTATCTTGCTGATAAACAAAGCCCGGACCCATTAGTTCAATCGCTGACGAAAGAGCATACTCTTGCAATATAATACTTACAATTAGACTTCTTTTGTCATTCTTTCTGTGATTTGCACCAATTTTCCGATGTACCCACCTCCACAGCAACCCTAAACCATCACATTTCCACCACCATGTTTCACTGTCTTAACCACACATCCATCTAACATTCTCTCCCCTACACGACGACGAACAAAAGTACGGCATTTATTTCCAAAAATTTCAAATTTGGATTCATCTGTCAATAAGACTTATTTCCATTCTTAGACAGTCTAGTACCTGTGTATTCTCGCCCAGGCCAATCTTTTTTGTTTATTTTGTGCAGACAGACGTGATTTTTTTACTGCTACTCGAACTCTAAGTCCCGTTTCAGCTAAACGGCGTTTGGTTGTTGTTACGCTAACCGTGGCTTCGTGGTGTACGTTACATTGTACTGCTATTTCCGGGACTGTAAGGCGACGATTACACAAGGACATTAATTTCAGATACTCATCTTCTCTTTTAGTAGTTATCCTCGGCCGTCCACAAAGTTTTCGGTTCCCGAATTGGCCAGTTTCGGGCGATTGCTCTATTAGTAAGCTTTGTTTCGTTCAAATCAATAATTCTTGCCCTTTGTTCAAGAGTTATTTGCTTTCTCCTGGCCATGTTTCAAAAGCAAATACAAAAAATACGCTCACTGGATAGCACTTGCTGACACTTCATTAACAACGTGAATACTGAGTATTCACTGTATAATAGACATAAAATATACCCTTACAAGCGTACAAATGTAAGGTAAAGACTGGCTATTACGTCAACGTAATCAACCATACAATAAACAAATCCGACTAAGGGATAATCTCCATGACACCCTCATTATATTTCTTACCTGAATATTATTTCTTGAAATATAGAATAAGGCGTTCATTGGTTTTTACAAAATACTTCGGTTAAATAGCGTGCAAATATGTAAAATGATTTTAGTTTGGATAAAATTTCAATATATTAACTTAAATATTTTATTTTCTTCTGCAATTAAAATTATCTGTAGTACGATTAAACTTATAGACGGTAGTGTATACACCTTTATTTACTTCATTCACAGGGTCGCTAATCCAATATTGAATTCATAATCTTTACCTGTGCTCCTAAATTTATAAAAAGGTGATAGGATGGTATAATGCGTTTATGCAAGCAAAATTTATTCAGAATTGTTAGACCTTTCGAAGAGTGTGTTTGGGATAACTTTAGCCAGGTTAGTGATGGTCTAATTCTATACTTTACAATTTTATAACGAACTTACGTGCCATGGACTAAACGAAAGATATTGCAAACAATGGAAAAGCAGAACAGCAAGATCTATTAGGGACTGGTTTGTTTTCTTAAAGGGAAAATTTGCCCTCAACATCAAGCGGTCGACAATCGAGAATGTTTATAGCGTTCTTAAATTTATTGTTTACTCGTTCCCAAATTCCAAATTAAGCATCTTAAAGGAAAATATTGAAAAAGCATGTAAAGAAAACAGAAAGTTGCAAAACACCGTAAAAGACTGTATTGACATTATGCCGAAGCGAATTCAAGCGGTCATTTTCACTAACGAAGATTTGATCAAATATTGAAAAAATGTATCCTACAGTTGTAAATATGTGTTCGAATCTATACTGGTATGTGTAACATACGAGGGTTATTTTTTAAATAACGTCCGTTTTTGATAAGAAAAAAAATACTGTAGGTATCATTAAAATGTATTTATTTCCATATGCATACTTTTATCTACTTATCTACATCATTTCCATTTTATTCAAACATTTGTCATACTCTTCAATAAGTTTTTAAAATTCGATGCCAAAGAAATCTGCTGCCTACGGAGAAGCCCAATCCTCGACTACAGTTTTCACTTCTTTATCGTCGTTGAATAGTTGACTGCCAAGGAACTCCTTTAAGTATCGAAACAGATGAAAATCACAGGGTGTTAGGTCTAGACTGTAAAGTAAATAATCCTGCTTTTCCTACCCAAAAGATCTTATTAGACCTTGCGTTTGTGCAGAAACATTGGGATTTGTATTGTCACATAACATCACACTGGACGACAGTAGGCCGCGCCGATTGTTTTGTATAGTCCAAAAATTACGCACCAGAAGTAATTGTTGTGTTTTTCGTCATAAAATACACTACAAAATTCCTTTCCTGTCGCAAAAAAACAGTTGCCATGATCTTACGTGTTGAAATTGTCTGTTTGGCTTTCACTCTGGTTGGCGACGATGTGTCTCGCCATTCTATTGACTGTCGCTTGGATTCAGGAGTCATGTAAAATACCCAAGCCTCATCTCCTGTAACGATGAGGTCCAAAAATTCATCTCCTTGCTGATCGTATCGAGTCAAGAACGATACGGCTCGATCTTTTTGTTCTGTGATCGTCGGAAAGCAGTCTTGGGAACCACCGACAATACAATTTTCGATATTTCAGTTTCTCTAAAACAATGGTGTGCAAACTGACCTTGAGACGTGTGCGAAATCAATTGGTAACTATGAAATAGTGAATAGTCAATCCTCTCGAAATTTATTGTCTACATAACGAACCAAATCTTAAGAAATCTGAGAAGGCCGTCCTCGAACATTCTCATCCACTTTCGAACTTTACTATTACTCATAGCATTATCGTCGTACAATTCGCATATCTCACGATGAACGTTGCTGCCAAGTTTTTTACACTTAAGAATCCTATTACAGATCGTATCTCACTGTCGGAGGCTGAGACAAGTTTCTTAAACATTATAAACCTCAGCTCAGCGCACAGACAGACGATACGGTTGCAAAAGAGGTCTAAATGCAAAGAAAGCATGTTGGGAGCAGACGCGCACTACGACAATCGCGTGTCTGTCTTACTAGCATTTATAAACGGACCTTATTTAATAAATAATCCTCGTAGAAGTATAAGATATAAATTGCATGTGTTTGGATTTTATTTTGTTAAAACTCTAAAATTGTAGAGTGCACTAATTTCATTACCTGGTGCCGTAGTTAAACCATTCACGATGTGAAAAAAAAATTAGATCTGTTCCATAATGCAACTTATGGTGTCATAAAGGACTCGGAACTGTACTGTTCGATAGTTTTATTATTTAAACCTACCGTTAGGAAAACGGTAGATACGGGTTCAAATCTTCGTGCGGTATAGAAAATTTTAAATAATTTTTTTTGTAATTAATACAAGATTGTATAGTAGAAAACTTTCATTTTTATGAATTTCACATTACGTAGGGCTCAGTTATATATTTATATATTGGGTCTGGGAAAAAGTTCGTGGCGTTTTTTCAGTAAAATTCAACTGGTCCCCGCATGGCGCGTGGACGAATTCATTTAAACCGAATATGCTCCATTATTATCGACAATGTTTCGCCATTTTTTTGGTAGATCCATGATCCCATCGGTGAAAAACTTCTGTGGTTTCTGGTCGAAAAACTGAATCAAGTAGTTTTCACAGGCTTCTTTTGAAACCAACTTAATTCCATTGAGAGAGTTCTGCAGAGATCGAAACAGATGATAGTCAGAGGGTGCTATATCCGGACTGTAAGGTGGGTGCATCAAAACTTCCCAACCAAACTCTCTCAATTTTTGACGGGTCATCAAAGAAGTGTGTGATCGGGCGTTGTCATGATGGAAGACAACACCTTTCCTATTAATCAATTCGGGCCGTTTTCTTTCAATCGCCTGGCGTAATCTCTCTAGTTGTGCACAGTAGAGTTGAGAATCAATCGTCTGACCAGTTGGAAGTAGCTCGTAGTGGACGATTCCCCTCCAGTCCCACCATACACACAGCATCACTTTTTTTGGCGTCAATGTTGGCTTAGCGAACGCTTGTGACGGCTCACCATCCTTTATCCACGATCTTTTACGCTTCCGATTATCGTACGTAATCCATTTTTCATCTCCGGTTATTAAACGTTTCAGAAACGGCTCGATTTCATTCCGTTTCAGCAGCGCATCGCAGATGTTAATTCGGTCAATCATGTTTTTCACGCTCAACTCATGAGGAACCCATACGTCAAGCTTTTTTTGTAACCAGCTTTGTGTAAATGGTTCAAAACAGTTTTGTGGTCAATGCCTAGCTCCATGCCAATATCGACACTGCTGATATGCTTATCTTGTTGGACTTTTCAAGAATTTCATCAGATTTTTCAGTGATTGGACGACCGGAGCGTGACTCATCTTTCACATTGAAATTTCCAGAACGAAAGCGAGCGAACCATTTCCGCGCAACAGATTTCGATAAAGTACCTTCACCGTACACAGCACAAATTTTATCACAAGCCTGCGCAGCGTTCTTCCCCTTATCATAATAATATTGCAGAATATAGCGAAATTTCTCATTATTCTTCTCCATTTTCAAGTGCGAATAACTTTCCAACCACTGCACCGATTACAATGTTTCTACGCTCAAACTAACGTTCGGAAGGTCATCTAAAAAACGAGCCGTTACTTTATATATTTGTGATATAAATATTGTGTGCATTCATTTTATTTTGTGTTTATTCGTAATTTTATATTTTATATATTGTTTGATTTATAACTTTTTTGGGGATTGATAAAGTTTTAATTAATTGACATGTTACGTGAGTTTCGATGATTTTTTCACAATTCGATTTCCGAATTTTTTTATATTTGGACTTGAAAAGCAAAATAAATTCGTAACTGATATTAATAAATAAAAAAATAAAACATTTCCTCATTTTATTTTTTTATTTATTAATATCAGTTACGAATTTATTTTGCTTTTCAATTCCAAATATAAAAAAATTCGGAAATCGAATTGTGAAAAAATCATCGAAACTCACGTAACATGTCAATTAATTAAAACTTTATCAATCCCCAAAAAAGTTATAAATCAAACAATATATAAAATATAAAATTACGAATAAACACAAAATAAAATGAATGCACACAATATTTATATCACAAATATATAAAGTAATGGCAAACAGGCATAAAAACAAACAGTACGTAACAAATAAAATAGATAAATTGCGTATCGAAGCAAAACATTTTGTTTAGACATTTATTTTCATTACATCAGATTAATTTTATGTCGGTTTTTCATTTTTATGAATTTCACATTACGTAGGGCTCAGTTATATATTTATATACAATATAATTAAAACTTCAAATAACAATGAATAAATAGAGCTAAAAGCTTTATCATTACTAAATTTGCTTGTGTAATAAAAAAGTTTAATAGCCTTAAAACCTGCTTTCTTCACTATTTTATTTGTCACTTAGGTCATAAATTTATAAGTTCTTTTATATATTGTATGACATATGACTTCCTTAGATTTTACGTTTGAAAATTCTAAAGTAAAATTCTGGTGTGGGGAAGAATTGCAATATGCAATAATAAAAAAATAAAATGAGGAAATGTTTTATTTTTTTATTTATTAATATCAGTTACGAATTTATTTTGCTTTTCAATTCCAAATATAAAAAAATTCGGAAAGCGAATTGTGAAAAAATCATCGAAACTCACGTAACATGTCAATTAATTAAAACTTTATCAATCCCCAAAAAAGTTATAAATCAAACAATATATAAAATATAAAATTAGGAATAAACACAAAATAAAATGAATGCACACAATATTTATATCACAAATATATAAAGTAATGGCAAACAGGCATAAAAACAAACAATACGTAACAAATAAAATAGATAAATTGCGTATCGAAGCAAAACATTTTGTTTAGACATTTATTTTCATTACATCAGATTAATTTTATGTCGGTTTTTCATTTGTTGCCAAAATAGTAATATTCGAGATGAAAATTTGTGATGAAATTACTGTGCTCAGAGAAACTATATAGCAATGGTTTAAAAGTTCCGCGACGGAGATGAATAACTTAAAAAATGAACATGGGATATGTTGGAAACCTAGGTCGCCAATGGAATTTCCAAAAATATCCTCTAATAAAAAATAAATAAATAAAAGCTATCAAAATTAGACATCAAAAACTCTTGCAAACCTATACAATGTGAAACTGAAAATTTCTAATTTTAACCGCTTTTGCATTGTACATATTTCTTCAAAAGAAATGTTTTAATAAATTCTTGCCCTCCGCGCGGGCCCTTACATCACAAAGAATGACGAATTCGAATCTTCGAACGAGCCATAACTTACATTATGGAAATAGATATTAAATGAAACTGGCAATAGGTTTTTTCTCGTGGAAAGAGAATTTTTTTTAAAAATTCAACGTATAATATGATGAAGAAATCGGTTAAAACTAGAATCTTCAGTTTCACATCGTAAAGCCGCACAATTATATGCATTTAAAAGAACCTATCGCGGATTTCAAAGAACTACGGGAAACACATAAATAAAGAACCTTTAAAAAACGACAATTCCAGACAATGTCATCAATTCAACAGAAGGTAACAGGAGGGATTATATAGAGAGAACACAATACGAGGGTGGTCTCAAAAGTTTCTGACCTCAACGTGAAGATGGCAGCACTCATCAATAAAAGCTAGGGAACGTAGTCGTGTATCTATTGTCAGGTACTCACCAAAGTTTCAGCAATTTTGGACACGCAGTTGTTATTTGACAGTCGTTTGAGTGAGTCGATGCGAGTGTCGAGTATCGAGCTGTCATTAAATATTTATTTTTGAAAGGCAATACGCCTACGCTGAGTTGGACTCTGTGTACAAGGATTCTGCACCATCATTTACCACAGTGAAATTTTAGGCAGCTGAATTCAAACGTGGCCGTAAGAACTTGGGAGACGATGAACGATCGGGATGTCCAGAACCTGCAAATACTGACGATAACATCGCTAATGTTCACCAATTGATGCTAGATGACCGTCGAATTAAAGTGAGAGAGATAGCAAAGGCTATGAATATGTCCAAAAAACGTATTTGTCACATATTAAATCAAGATTTACCCATGAGAAAGCTTTCGGCGCGTTGGGTGCTGCTTATGTTAGACGAAGAACGTGTTCGAATGTACACGTTCTAACGCTGTGTTGGCGTAGTTTAGGCGCAATAAATCCGAGTTTTGGCGCCGATTAATTTCTGTAGATGAAACTTGGATACACCATTATACGCCCGAAACAAAAATACAGTCAAAACAGTGGACTGCAAAGGGGGAACAGGCTCCGAAAAAGCAAAAACTGTTTTTTCGGCTGCGAAATTGATGGCAACTGTTTTTTTTTTTTTTTTGGGATAGTCAGGGAATTATCTTAATCGATTATTTTCAAAAAGGAAAAACTATTACAGAAGCATACTATGCATCATTACTTGATAAGATAAAGGCAGAAATTGTGGAAAAACGGACACCTTTGCAGAAAAAAAATCCTGTTTCGCCAAAACAACGTGCCGTCTCACACCATGGCAAAAATCCACGAATTACGGTTCGAACTGCTTGACCATCCGCCTAACTCACCAGATCTAACCCCAAGCCATGGCTCGATGAATGGTTTTGCTCAAAGAACAAACAGTTTTGTGGATAACACCCATAAATTGCCTAAAAACTGGGTAAGATATGTAGAATCAAATGACCGATACCATGAATAAATAAATTTTTCCATTTTCTTGAAAACTATGTAGTTTTTTTACGAAAAAAACCAGTAATGACTTTCCGATACACCAATGTATACATGATGTAATTAGTTAATATCCTATGACTTTTAGAACACAAAAATGACACGTGTACATTAAAAAATATAATAAGCCGATGGACACTTAGAATTTTTTCAATTCTTGGCAGATAGATTTCATCGAAACGACATATCCCTTTTCCTCGTATATCCAAATGCTGCGGTTTCCGTAACAGTAAATCGATTAGACGATATCTGGAGTAATGCCAATATTGCAGGGCACTTGTCGTTCCTAGATGAAATATTGTATACACGAAATACAAAATGTTCGAACGACCTCTCAGTATGTACAGTTCATGTACTTACAACATGCACTAGCACAATATCCAGCCGGATTATGTCAGATAATTCCTGTTATATGATAAATGTTGCAGCAACCATCAATATTTCTAATACTGTGCATCGCTAGTTGAACGGAAACTTTACTGAAATTTATGTCGACGACATATGTATGTATGTTTGATCGATACAGGAAACGACGAAGGGAATTATCATAATATGACGAAATAAATTAGAAAGCTAATTAAGGATGTATAGTGGCTAAAATAATGACTTTGGAATAGAATATTTTGAAAATCAAATTATTTATGCAATAATTTTTTATCATCATTTATATTATTTTATTTAATTAAACTACGATCTAAGAACCTCAGTACCTTACATTTTAAGTCACTAAGTCAACGTTCCCACTCTATCTACGATCGTAAATTGCAGACTATTGTTAAACTGTTTGGTGACAGTTAATAATAATATGAGAACACGAGCGCTAAAATAAAACTATTTATTTAGCACTTATGTACAACTTCGTTTTTGATACAATTTTAAATATAGCGATGTATGAAATTACATACATCATAATATTTATGTTAAAATTCTTGCATTTAATTGTGCCTGACACTCCACTACTACCGTAGCCGTTTATATATCGGGAACTGGCAACACTGTTAGTGTTGCCTCCGATCTGATGATTGCATCGTGAAGTCTGTCCTTTTTGACAATATATTTACCTTGACAATTTTATTATCCGATCGCTATTTCCATGTGAACAGTAACTTGAAAACAATGTTAGCGAAAAAATGGAATTAACTCGCGAACATTTTCGTGCAATTTTTTTCATAACTTTCGGCGTGGATTATCTCAACAAAATGCTTCAACGAGCTGAATTCCTTATATGGTCATGAAGCACCATCAAAAATTACAGTATATCGTTGATATAATGAATTCAAACTTGGACGGCATTCTTTGGACGATGAATTTCGTGAAGGTCGTCCCACAAATGCTGTTGTGTCGGAAAATATGAATGCAGTGTCTGAATTGATAATGCAAGATCGTCATGTGACATACCCTGAGATCGAGGCATCTCTAGGTATTAGTAACACAAGCGTGCATAAGATCCTACATGAATATTTAACCGTTAAGAAGCTATGTTCATGTTGGGTACCACATAATTTGACAACAGCTCAAAAAAGGACTCGCGTCGATTGGTGCCAAGTAAAATGGCGGTGCTTCAAAGAACATTTATAAAGTCGTCACAGGTGATGAATCTTGGATCTATACGTATGAGCCCGATACTAAACAGCAGTCGACTGCTTGAGTATTCCAAGATGAACCAAAACCAACAAAAGTTGTTCGCGCTCGAAGCACATCAAAATAAATGGTCGCCTGTTTTATCGAAAAAACCAGTCACGTTGTAACCGTGCCTTTAGAGAGTTGTAGAACGGTCAATTCCGAATAGTACACAACTATTTGTTTGGCAAAAAGTTTTTGAAGAAATAAGGAAAACAAACCGAAAACGTCAGATCATTCTCCACCATGACAACGCGAGCTCTCGCAGGTCGGGCAAAACATTGAATTGATGAGCCATCCGCCGTACAACCCTCATCTAGCACCCCGTGATTTCCTTTTGTTCCCACACGTCAAAAATAAACTTTGTGGTCAACGGTTTTCTACGCCGGAAGAGGCAGTTGAGACATTTAAAACTCATATTTTGGAGATACCTCATTCACAGTGGCAGCAATGCTTTTCAGATTGATTTAAACAAATGCAAAAGTGCATTGATTTTCAAAAACAATATTTTGGGAAGAAATTAAAAAATTTCCGATAATAAAAAAAATGTTTTATTTGCTATTCCCGAAATATAAACGGCTACCCTCGTAGAGCTTACTTTGAAACTGCAAATTACTAACTATACGCATTGATATGTGTTTATTTATGTTCAAAGAATAAATACAATCATTCTATATATATATTCAAGATGATGCGCTCATATAAACATATTTCGCATCTGAAATTGTATTTTGAAAACATCTCGCCCTACGTTTTTATTCATTAAACTTTCATTCATTCCCTTTTCCGTCGATTTCAATTTGATTATTTCTCCAGCGTCTTCGCGATCGAATCTTCAAGATCTTCTTTATGGAAAGAAATGAAATTCATCATTAAAATTACCCGAGCGTATAAACTTATTACTTCAAAGTCGAAGCGCGCGAATCTCCATTATCGTTCGTTACTTATAGTCACAGAAAGCCGTCTATATGTATTAGCAAAAGAAAAAAA
This sequence comes from Dermolepida albohirtum, assembly GCA_031893035.1. Taxonomy (NCBI): domain Eukaryota; kingdom Metazoa; phylum Arthropoda; class Insecta; order Coleoptera; family Scarabaeidae; genus Dermolepida; species Dermolepida albohirtum. The sequence continues at coordinate 246,025 of JAVIWB010002838.1, read as the reverse complement.
CAATAAAAACTAATAAGAAGGTTCTGCACTAACTCAATCTCTATGCAATATCTATCATTGGATATTAGGTTATTCAATCACGATTGTCCAAAATAGCTGCATGAGATCGAGTTATATTGGAAATATCGAATAAACTTTACTCAATTGCTGATTTAGTTTGCTGAACATAAAGAATCTATTTTCTTTAACTTTCTTAATGTAGAACTTTTAAATAAATCTATTTCAACTCAGATAAATTGCATACGTTTTTCTTCTAATACGATAGTTTAGCTCCACTGGATGTTAACTAGCTTTTAATTGCTTCTAATTTATGTATACAGATTTCTCTTTTTATCATACAACAGGACATGAGAAATGTGAAATAGAATTTGTAGCAAAACATTTGAATGAATGAAACAATATGTAGGCGATCCTATTATTAACTATTAATTAGTTTTCTGATCGAATCCTTTTCCTCCAATTCTTGGAATACGTTTTTTAACATTTCGAAACTTTCTTTCAATTTTTTTTGTGCTCATGGTTGAAGCATTTGTTTTTATATAATTTTGAGATGCTCAGTGAAAATTTCAGTCGAGATTCAGACCATGTGTACAAAATGAAGGTCGTTTTCTAAAGGGTGTATTTTAAGCTGCATGAGAACTATCGATATCGATAACTATGGTTTGACAGCCGATAATGTCAAACCGTGTTGGCATTTCCATTCAGTAAGGTTTGGCAAGTTATCATGAATCATTTAACGCCAGAACAACGTTCCCAAATTGTGGAAAATTATTTTGAAAAAAATAAATCTGTTCATAGAGCTTTTCGTCCATTTTATGGTCAACATAATCGACCTAGTGAGCAAGTAATTCATGTAGTTATTGATCGTTTTCGCACTAATTTTACTCTTCTCGATTCAAAACCATCAACAAAAGAAAGAAATGTGCGTATGGAAGAGAATATTGCTGCTGTAGCGCGAAGTATTGAAGAAGACGTCGAAATGTCGATTCGTCGTCGTTCTCAACTTATTGGCCTTTGTCCTTCGACTACGTGGAAAATTTTACGTAAGGATCTTGACTTACGTGCCTATAAAATACATCTCGTGCAAGAATTGAAGCCAAACCACCATCGTTTGCGTCGCATCTTTGCTGATAGGGCTCATTTGACACTGGCCGAAAATGAGTATTTTTATCAAAGAATTGTGTTTAGTGATGAAGCTCATTTCTGGTCAAATGGCTACGTCAATAAACAAAATTGCCGTATTTGGAGCGAAGACAATCCTCAAGCCGTTAACGAATCACCATTACATCCATTAAAATTTACTGTTTGGTGCAATTTACACGCTGGCGGCATTATCGGTCCTTATTTCTTTCGAAATGAGAAAGGAGCTGCTGTTACGGTGAATGTCGAGCGCTATCATGTCATGCTGACTGAATTTTTATTTCCAAAAGTTTCCAACAGGACGGTGCAACTTGCCATACAACGCGGTTAACAATCGATTTATTGCAAAATCAATTTGGTGACAACTTTATTTCCGGAAGCGCTCCTGTTCACTGGCCTCCCCGTTGGTGCGATTTAACGCCTCTGGATTACTTTCTATGAGGCTATGTTAAATCGTTGGTTTATGCCGACAAAACAGCAACTCTTGACACATTGGAAGCCAATATTCAAGCCACCATTTACGCTATAGGGCCAGATTTATTGGAAAATGTAGTCAAAAATTGGACTGATCGAATGGACCACGTAACTCGTAGTCGCGGCGAACATATGCCGGAAATCATATTTAAAAAATAAATACCATAAAATTATCTACCAGATTATAATAAAAAAAAATTCACTCCAACAATATTTCTTTCTTGTACTATCATTTTTAGTTCTAGAGCTCTTAAAAAAGCACCCATTACTGTTACTTTGAAAAGGTGAAACTTTTTTCGCTTGTATAACAAATTTCTATTTGTACTATTAGCATTTCCTGCAATAAATTAATAAAAAAATGTTATCATACGTTTCCTACGTGCCTCACGTTGTATATTTACGAGAATCCAGTGTTCTTTCTTAATTAACCCATGTATATTATTAAAATCCCGCTCATGGTGCTATTATTTGAACTAAAATACAGGGCTAGTATAATAGATTCATGGGACTTATTCGCATAGACCTGCGACTTAAGAAAACCCCACAAGAAAAAGTCTAGCGGGGTCAAATCGCATGATCTCGGTGGTCAGTTCACATCACCAATGTGGCATAAGCTGTGTGGCACGTAACACCTTCCTGTTGAAACCACATTTCGTATCATCCAATTCGGGCCAAAAGAAGTTGGTAGTCATCGACCTATAACGCTCGCCATTGACGGTCATAACCTGTCCAACGTTGTTCTCAAATAAATATGGACCGACGACGCCGTCAGTCCAAACTCTGCACCAAACAGTGACTTTTTCGAGACGCATTGAACGCTCTTAGACCTAATGTGAATTGGTATCGTCCCAAATTCAACAATTTTGCTTGTTGACGTACTCATTTATCCAGAAATGGGCCTCATCGCTGAAGATGATTTTCTGATAAAAATTAGGGTCAGTTTCCAACTGTTCCAGGGCCCATTCAGCGAACACACGTCGTTGTCTATGGTCGTTTACCTTCAGCTCCTAAGTCAGTTGTATTTTATACGGGTGCAGGCCCAAGTCACGACGCAAAATTCGCTAAGTTGTGATCTGCGGAAGGCCGAGTTCTTGTGAGCGACGCGAAATCGACTGCCTCGGATTCTGCTGCACACTTTGGCGGACAGCGGCGGTGTTTTCGGCAAATCTTACGTTCTGTCGTCGTACGCGTGTTGGTTCATTGTTTACTGAACCAGTGGACTCAAATTTATCCACCATACTGCGAATTGTCCTCTCAGTAGGACAATTATGGCGACCGTAAAATGGGGGAAGCGCACGGAACGTTGCCCGAACAGAACACCCATTTTGATAAAGCAATTTTATCATTTGCACGTGTTGTTGAACGCTATATCCATCTATGGTGATTTGGCAAAAGAAACTGAATAAATGACAGCTAATTCAACAGATGTAGCTTCGACAATATGGCCGCTATCAACTGTCAAAGTTCTGAAGTCCCTATTGGAAGACCCGTTATGAAAGTCATATCTCTAAAGAGCCACTCCAAGATTCCTTATATGATGCAAAAATGGGGTTAATTAAAATGAATTACCAAAGTGGAGATTCAACTCAGATGAAACAGTGGAAAGAATGAGTTATAGTTAATTTGCAGGCGTTAATAATAAATAATAGTTTACGCTGATCATCAAAAGTTGAGGACGTGTGCCAAGCTGAAGTAAAGATTAGTAATGGCAATAAAATCACAGAACTGCCCTTAAAATTTTGTTTACTAATTTAAATTAATTCTTAAAATTTGGGTATATAAAAATAAAAATAATTAATAATAGCCAGAGTAACAAGATATACGTAATCACAGATCCTGTAACGAAAGTGACTGGAGTGAGACAAAGCTAAGGAATAAAATATAAAAACATTAGGATACGTGAGGTACCTGCGCGCGTGTGTGTGTGAGTGCGTATCCTTGACCAGGATGTTACATAGATTTTTGCGGTTCCAAAATAAACACGTGGACACTGCGCATACGTGTAAAACTTCATCACAGAACAAAAGCGTAGAAAGAAGAAATGTAGCCTTTATCATAACTGGAGTAGAAAAGCCCTATTTCTTACGAGCTGGGGCTTTTTTGAAAAACGAAGAGCAAAGGAACTAGCCCTATTTGAACTAACCAAACAGGATTAGACGCGTCGAAAATTACCATGTATTAAGAGGGCGATTCATCAATATAATTTACCAGGTTGGTAGGAAATTATGTAGAATAGTTCATGTGTATTCTCTGTGCAAAAAAAGAAATTAGTTAAAATGCAATACTAAATGCAAGTCTGTGGAAAATTACCGAGCATATTCTTGCATTCTAACAACCGTCGGTATATTGTATTACAACCTGATCGAACGTGACGAAAAAGAAAAGATTCCCCCATCTGAATATAACACAAAGAATCTCTAAATAATAATTTGTATTACAATTGAATTGTATTTAAATTAAAATAAATCAATTTAAATACAATTCAAGATAAAAGAATTATTATATATGTGAAGTGTAAATATATATGCAATACGTGTATATTACAAACAGAACATAGAAGTCTGTTTGAACTTCTATGTTCTGTTTGTGATCCTTCAGCTTAAAAATAATCGCTGAAATACACCTCCAATTTGTAGAATAATTTCTCAATAAGTGTCTTCCTTGTTTCTTTTGTGAATCTTTTCGTGACCACCTGCTAGAAATGATGAGATAAGTGATTATATAATTTTGTGCCCCCATGGTGCATATTAGCTTGTATTATTACAAGACGGTGTTCGGAAATAAACAGATAATTTCTACGTCGCGTGTAGTAGGTGTGTTCTTCGCAATTTTTTCTCTATTATCGCCTGTGTTCGTATATACATATATGTGGGCTTTAGAGCTGTGTGTGTACAAAAAACCATCAGGGTAAGTATATTGTGCTGCTTGAAGTATCCACCACATAAATCACGATATTGGAGGCCAGATATAGTTCGCGTTGCTCTTTCCTTCAGGGTGAATATCCGTTCCGCTGCAGAGAATGTTTAATATTTGTATATAGAAAAGGACCCAATGCATCTATTACCGACGTTCTCTCTTTTTTTTTCATTGACTTCTCAACAAAATTTCGTAGTTTCGTAGTTTACTCCAAGGAGTCGTAAGCCTTTGCCTGCGACTTCTTCAGATCTACTATAGACCTCATCTTCTTCCGAAATCTCTTTGCTTTATTACATATACTCGGTGAGTCGTCCTTCAACCTTTCAATCTATGTGTAATCTCCAACTTTTTCAGTTTAATCTAAAAAATTCTAAATCACCTAGCTGCTCGAATCTCCCTACCGAATTTCAGATTATCTTTCTTTCGAGTATAGATCCTCTCTATATATCTTTATCTATATAGATGATTCTTGTTCATCATTGTCTTCTTTGCTTATTTTTCCGATATTTTTCTACCACTGGTTCTGGACCATCTTATGGAATTTTACATAAATAGGTGACTGATCATAACCTCGTCTAACCGCCTTCTTATCAACTAATCTTCATGTAAGAATTAACTTGAATTCCACATAATCGCTAGTTCCCATATTCCCACCAGCTGTGCACACCTGGGGGGACTTCCTATGGATAAATATAAAGTTTCATGCAGTTTTGATCATTTTAAATCGTCATCTGTTTGTATGCAAGATTTTCAACACCTCCACAGACTCCACGTAAAATTATATATAGGGTTTTACTGTCTTCGTTATTTACCATGGTTAAAAATGACTCTTGCTCTCTCATTGTACCTGCAACTAAAGAGTGTTTCAAATTGCGCGGTTTTCTTTAAGAATAAATAATATATAGATTGCGCACTGAATTTGTCTGGAAATGTGGGCATTTAAAAAGTGTGATGTATGAAATTTATAAAAACGGCTTCGTTCACGGTACAACAACGCCTTCAAATTATTGAATTATCTTATGAAAATGAGCGTTCTGTGAAAAGAATTTTTAGAAAATTACCTGAATTTTCTGGTTTACATAGTCGTTCATCTGAAAGCACTATTGGTCGAATTATTAAAAAATTTCAAGAGACCGGTTCCGTGAAAAATCAAAAAAGTGAAAAATACAGTCGTAGCTGTCGCTTACAAGAAAATATTTGTTTGGTTCGTAAAAGTGTTGCTGAAGATCCTGAAGTGTCCATTAGACGACGTTCACAACAACTTGAACTTAGTGGATCAACAACATGACGTATTTTACACAAGGATTTAACTCTGAACTCTCTTAAAACGTCGTTCATTTGTCAATTTCATCAATGAACAATCAGCTGATTTTTTTCAAAAAATAATGTTTTCCGATGAGGCACATTTTGTACTTGGTGGCTATGTTAATAAACAAAATTGCCGTATCTGACGTGAGGAAAATCCACGAATTATTCATGAGAAACCTATGCGTCCTAAACGAGTTATTGTTTGGTGTGCATTATGGTCAGATGGCCTTACTTCTTTAAAAATGCTGCTGGTGAAGCTGTAACCGTCAATGGTGATCGATATTATGGGATGATAATCGAATTTTTGTGACCTGAATTAATGAATATTGATCTGGAGCATATGTGGTTTCAACAGGATGGTGCTACACCTCACTTTGCACACGAATCAATTGATTTATGGAGAGAAAAATTTCCTGGACGTGAAATCTCAAGAAACGGTTATGTTAATTGGCCGCGAAGATCATGTGGTGTGACACCGTTAGACTATTTTCTTTCAGGTTATGTGAAAAGTCAGGTTTATAAAAACAATACACAATCAATTCCTGCTTTGAAAGATGAAATTATTCGTGTCATTGGTGAGATAGCGGCTCAATTACGTCAAAATGTGATTGAAAATTTTAACAAAAGAGTGGACGTCTGTGGAGCTGCAAGAGGAAGCCATTTGGTAAATATTATTTTTCGCATATAATGTCATAACCGATTCTTCGATTACCAATAAAAATTTTTGAAAGTGAATGCAAATTATGTGTTTTATTTATTCTTTGAGAAAAACGCGAAATTTGAAACAACCTTTAGTTGCCATATATTTAAATATTTTCTGTATACTGTATATGAGATCAATACTTAATATTTATACCAAATATTCAAGACTGTAATAATCATTCATATAATATATTCTTTACAAATAATGTAAATATAGTGTAAAAGCGTATCTTACAACTTGCGATAAAGCATTTTTATGAATAAAATTTCCGATTTATAAAAAGTAGTAAAACTACGCAATCAGACAATCTCAGAGAAGTATTTACTACTACAACACGTAATCTCCATGATAAATTTAGGATAAGAAAATTGCTTTCGTCGATAAAACACTTTAAATTAAGAAAAAGAGCCAACCATTATGTGTATAAATGCAGGCGAAAGTTCGAAGGTTGTCCATTTACTACAAAACTCCGCAGTCCTCGAAGATATCTTGAATTGAAATTCATTCACTTCAAAACTTTGAAATATCATTCGGAATATTCGCAACCATGGCAGAAAAACTTATTCCATAAATAACTAGATTACCAAAAAGTGCAAACTCAAACAGAAGAGCAATATTATGGAAGCTCCGATTTAATTAAACCTATCCGACGCCTTCAGTAGATTTACTAGTTTCCTTCTTTCTAATGAACCTTATATATTGTACTAAGAAGTGTACAAGAATGTACGTGTATATATTTATGTAGATGCTTAGTTACATAAGAGAAAATCCCTGAATAAATAAACAAATTCAAATGTCTCCTATGTTTCTTTTTCTTTTTCTTAAATCCCCAACGCCAAGAGCCGAATGGTGAATAAGAAAAAAACCTGCAAATAATTTATAGGTTTCTGTTCCCGTGGACGGTAATAAGTCGATTTGCGAAATTGATTTTATTTATATTTGCCTTTGCCCAGATGATTGTTTTTATTAGAATATTCGACTTAGAGAAGAAAAAATAAAACACATAAATATATATTCCGGAAATGCCAACGTAATGTAGAATTGTACCTTAGAGAATTAGAGAATACGTATACACTGTACTTCAAAAGTTAGGAATACTACATGTAGAATTGTTTTCTATTTCTTTAGTATTAAGACGTGGATTTGTTCGTTCGCAAAAATAATTATTCGAATAGACAAACATCAAACCTTTTACCAGGTGTATCGAAAAGTCATTACTGGTTTTTCTAACATATGTCGCTAGGCTTAAGTATGCAACGTTATGATTTGACGCGTATGTCATTTTATTCTACTGACATCAAACTTCAAAGCCATACGTAATGTAGAATTGTACCTTAGAGAATTAGAGAATACGTATACACTGTACTTCAAAAGTTAGGAATACTACATGTAGAATTGTTTTCTATTTCTTTAGTATTACGACGTGGATTTGTTCGTTCGCATAAATAATTATTCGCATAGACAAACATCAAACCTTTTACCAGGTGTATCGAAAAGTCATTACTGGTTTTTCTACCATGTGTCGCTAGGCTTAAGTATGCAACGTTATGATTTGACGCGTATGTCATTTTATTCTACTGACATCAAACTTCAAAGCCATACATATTATATTTTGCCAAAGTAACACTGTCATAGATTTATACTCCTTTGAAAATGTCGAGTTTCGTGCCTGAAAAAGAGCATTTGCGGCACGCATTACTTTTCTTATTTAATTATTTCATCAAAATGAAAAAGCCGCTAAAAGTCATCGTTTGCTGGTAGAAACTTACAATGAGCATGCTTCAACAAAAACATGTGAGCCGTAGTTTCGAGAATTCAAGGGTGATGGTTTAGATATGGAAGACAAAGAATATTCTGGTAGATCGAAAAAGTTTAAAGATGCGACACTGCAGGAGTTATTGAATGAAGTCCCAACCCAAACTCAAAAACAATTGGCAGAAACGTTAAATGTGGCCCAAGAAACTATTAGCGACCGATAACGAACAATGGGGAAAATCCAAAACATGAGAAAATGGATTCCACGTCAACTGAATAACAGGCAAATGGAAAATCGAGAAATGGATTTCTTTCGAAAACTCTAAGACCAAAAAAACCATGGTTATCGCCTGGCAAAGCCAACCTATCGACTCCAAGGCCAAATCGTGTTGGTCAAAAAATAAAGGTCAAGGCACCGGTCAAGGAAGCGTTAAAAGCACTTGGAAGAGACATAATGTTGCACCCATTATACTCTCCAGAACTTGACCCGTCCAACTATCACCTTTTCGCATCAATAGGATACGCGTTCGGGGAATAGCATTTCGCTAATTTCGAAGAAATTGTAAAAATGGCTCGATGAATGGTTTTGCTCGAAGGACAAACAGCTGTTTTTGGAATGGCATCCACAAATTGCCTGAAAGATGGGGTTTTGCGAAGATAACTGACTGTAAAATATAACTAAAATTGAACTTTGGACTTCCATTTTTTACGTTACGTTTTATAAACTTTCAAACACTCAACCAAATCGCTGAGTTTTTTCCTAAAATGAAACTATAACTGTCAGGTATAGTGTAAGAGTAGTAGCCAATACTTGCAAAAATAAACTAGTGCCATCTATTGCAAAAAGGCATCATGACTTTATCGATAACCCAATATTGTGCTACGAAAACAAATGCAATTATTTAAACTTCTTTTTATGAACACTGCAGTATATTTCTTGGACGTGCTTTATGTGGTTTCAATACATCATTTATCAAAGATTATATTCAACACAATAAATTAAAAACACGACTTTATCAATTTACTTTGCATTAATTTTTAATGAACTAAAGAAGTCTTCTTTCTGTATACTCAAACTTCCTTTCAGGTTCGGGACGTCTTTTGAAATATATTGTATTGAATTAAATTATCACGTGTCACTTTGTTCGTCAAGTCTCTTTTTTAAATTCACCCTCGATACATCACCAGAGATATATATACCTGCCATCAGAGGAAGCAAAGAAAATGGAACGCACCTGTCTCTTCGTATAAAAAAAATCAATCTTTTTATCCGGGAATAATGGCCAACTCGAAATGAAATTTAATATGAATGGAAATTTCGCATTTTTACGATTCGTATTTAACACACTTTCTGTCGCTTCACTTTTTCAATAATAAATACGTTTCCAGAAAACGCAAATCGGATATTACGTCGACAAACGAATGAAAATTTTATAGAAAAAAAATCGCATTGAAAATATAAACAGCTACTGTACAAATATTTTTTTTAACTCAGAATTTTTAAACTATCTAAATGAAGATTTAATTAAAAATAATATTTTTCTTAAACCTTAACCCATTTTGTACCAGCGGTCGAGATCTGGACCACGAACTTTAGCTGTTTTTCATCAAATAATTAGTTATATTTGGTAGTGGAATTCAATTGGGTTTCTAAGTCTATAATTAAGTTTGGCGTATTGGCTTTCCGACCTAAAATTTTTTATCTCCCCCACCCCTTCTTAAAGTTGAACCTGGGAGCCCACAAGAATAGACCAAAAATAGCCTTTTGTTAAATTTATTGTAACTACTTGCATAAAATAGAAAAATAAAAAGTTTTTATTGATTTAAATAGCCAACAGTTCAAATAGATTTTAATGTGCACAAACTAGTAATTACAGTTACTCCAGCTAGTCGCCAGACAGCCATGAACTTGGCTGGTCGAGATCTCGACCATTAGGATAATTAGTGCACTAAATTTATTTTAAAGACTAATCTATTATTTTTAATTTTTTTGATTATTAATTGAAAAAAATGTACTTATATCTCAATAAATGTTATTTAAATGTTTTGATCTCTAATATCAATACGCTTCGGATACAAGTATTGGTGTTTATGTTCATCGAAAGGGTATCTGTTCCAATTCTAACCATATGCTGGAGCATCTGATAAATATGATAAACAACTTGGCCTAGGTGCTAGCGTGGTTATGGGCCTAATGTCAGTTTGTGAGTATCCTAGCCAACATGCTGTTCATTTCGATAACTTTTTCACCGAATACCACTTGCTGTGCCTTCTAAAGAAACAAGGTTTTTATGTAACTGGCACAATCCGCGAAAACAGACTAATTGGCGCATGCCTAAAAACTAAATTACCTCGACATGATATGGATTACGCATTCCATCAAGAAAATAAATAAGATTGCATTGGTTCGATGGAGAGACAATGCAGAGGTCACACCGATAAGAAATGTAATGCGATATGATAGAAAACAAAAAAAAACGGATCGCCGTACCCCAAGCCAACCTTATTGCTAATTACAATAAGTATATGGGCGGAGTTGACTTGCATGATAATGCTGTCGCTAATTATCGGATTGGAATCAGAGGCAAGAAATGTTGGTGGCCACTTTTGGTAACCTGCTTGGACAGCGCCAGTGTCAATGCATGAAAATTGCATTGCATGATTGCTGAAAAAACCAATAAGAAGCCCTCGAGTTAAATTAATTTTAAGAATTTGATAACAAAAACTTTGTTGTTATCAGAAACATACTGCCTATACTTGCGATAAGTGTAACGTAAATATACATGTGGGTTCTTGCTTCAAGGCCTACCACAAAAATTTAAAATAATTTAAGTTATTTGAGAGAATGTCATCAAGTTGTTACTTCAAAATGACAAATTATTTTACTTTAAATACAACAAAGCAAACAGGACATCATTAACTCTTTAATCCAAAGAATCTTAGTTCAAAGCACTTCCAACATATTTGACCAGTATTCTCTACCTGAGGAATTAAGCCACATCACCAATACATTTAGAAGAACAATTTCTCCAACAGGCTGTAGACCGACATCTTAACCCTAGATTTCCACAACCCAATACTTATCCTACATCTACTCTATATACAAAGCATCACTAACCGCATCAATAGAATTCTTCTTAGAAACAACATTAAAGTCATCTTTAAGCTCCATTTCAAACTTTCAGACCCATTTTCAGTACAAGATCGTGTTTCTCTAGAATCACCTGTTGTGTACAATATTTCCTGCTCTTGCTGCAGTGTATATATTGGCGAAACAAAGTGTTCTATCGCCACTCATGTTTCAGAGCATGAGCCCTGGTACAAGGCTGCTGCGCATATCTGGTTCTACACCTGCTGACATAGGCTTAAAACCAAGCACGATATCCAGTTCAATTCTACTAAAATTCTAACCAGCACTAGTCATTACTATGGCCGAAAAATCCGTGCATCTATATAGATCTATAAACTAGATCTAATAAGCAAAATCTACGCTGAGAAAATTAAACTTTTTTAAAATAGTAATTAATAATGGCGCCATCTTTTAAAAAATATATGCGTCGGTAAGGTAGATCTCTCACCAATGTTATGTCAAAATAACAACATTTTCATCATTAGAAGCAGAGAAATTGGGTATAAAGTAGCAGTATGTATTTGGCCTTGTTCGAAAAATGAATTTTGAACAAAGAGCAAATATCAAATTCTGTTTCAAACTCGGTAAATCTTTTACTGAAACGCTTAATTTAATGAAACAAGTGTATGGTGATGCGTATTTATCACGATCGAGTGTGTATGAGTGACATGAACGATTTAAAGACGGTGGTAGGGATACAAATGACGACAAACATCCTGATGCAAAAAAATCTGTGGTTACGGAATGTAACATCGAACTTATGCGTAACTTTATAAGAAATGAGACGAAATCCTTATTGCGATAAGTGGGAATGGAATTAAATATTTCTAAAGATTCAACTCATCGCATTTTGACAAGGCATTTGGGACTGAGACAGATTTGTGCAAGGTTTGTACCACACAAGCTAACTGAATTCAACATTGTATAGATTTGATTAAAGACATAAGGACTCAAAAAAAGGAGTAAAACTTCAGGTATTCTATTGTAACTAGAGATGAGACGTGGTGTTTTCAATATGATCAAGAGACCAAGCGTCAAAGCTCTGAATGGAAGCATCCAAGCGAAGATAGAGCGAAAACAAACTGTTTGGAGAATAGTTTGTACCAACTAGCCAAACAGTCAATGCCGTATATTATCTTGGTGTTATAAAACGTCTTTTGATACGTATTCGTTGTGCGACGCTTATCACTGCTTTTGTAACTACAAATGGCATTTTAACCATCACCCATTCACTGTATTCACCGGATTTGGCCCCCTGTGATTTATTTCTATTTTCCAAACTACATTTGCTGATGAAAGGACAGCGTTATGCAGATGTCGAAATCATTAAAAAAGCGTCAACAGCGATCTTAAAGGACATCTATAAAGATGACTAAAAATTCATTCGACATGTTAATTGACCATGCAAAACGTTGTACTGAAGCCGAAGGTGACTACTTTGAATAAAATAAGTGAATTTTTATTTTAAAAAACTCTCTGCGACAGGCTGTGTATATCTGAGAGCATGCCACCTGTCAATAGTCAACAACAGCTAAAATATTTCAAGCAATAGATATTGCGTAAACTAATGTAATCTTTCTTTATCTTTGGAAGAATTTTAGGAAGAATAGGCAATATTATTATAATTTTATAGAACAAATTAATCACACTTCGTACTATCGGCATCATACTCGTATTAAATAACCATGTATATGGAAAGATTGTTGTGTCTAAAACATTTCTTTAAACATATTTTCTAAAGAAACAATTCAACGTAACTTTAACTAGAATATCGGTGTGTGTAGTAGCTGCCAAATTAATTAGCTTTAATATTTAATTCTGTTTCATAAGAAGTAGTAGATAATATAATGTTTAATTTGCCAAACGAACTCAAATTTGTTTTAGCTGAATAGTTAACGTCTGGCGCTGGCGTGTACTGTAGCAATGTAAGCACAACGTTGCCGAGGAAACTGTATAATAAAACGAAAAATTAGCATCATTAGCAGAGTTCCTGCAAAAACTAAACTTTTGTGTTTTCTAATTCTGGGGAATTTAAATAGAGGGTTAACAACAAAAATATAAAATTCTGCCAAAGAATTAATTTTGCGATAAAAAACTAAATTTCAATAGATTTTTTAAAGAAAATATCCAACGTTAAATAATTTTATTAAAACAAATAAAAGCCAAATGTTAACATAGCTGTGTTTATTAAATCTACTAACATACATACATGAATATGCAGCAAACATAATTCACACATAATTTTGTCTATACACTCTCTTGAGCTTGACGATATTCGTAAATGCTTCCACGCTCAATAAAGCTCGCTGGTTTCTTCTCAATCTCTGGAGGAGAATTATCAACGTCAGACTCAGGTAAACCATATCCACCACCTCCGGGCGTATGCAGTTGGAAAATGTCCTGAAAACAATTAATAAAATTTAGTGAAGTTTTACGGAATAATATGCGCTTCAAGAACAGTGTTACTTCATCGTATATAGTTATTTTATTATGCTGTAACTTGCTCTCGTATCTGTAGTATGAAATGTTTTATTTGTATGATATATAAATGTATGTAATTTTGATGGAGCTTGTGGTTGATTAACTTAATCAAAGTTTGATATAAAGGGTGTATCAAATTTCGCGGTTTTCTTAAAGAATAAATAAAACAAATAATTTTTCAATTCATTTTCAAAAACTTTTTATTGGTAATTAAAGTGTCAGTTATGACATTTATATGCCAAAAATAATATACCTCAAATGGCCTCCTCTTGCAGCTCCACAGACGTCCACTCTATTGTTAAAATTTTCAATGACATTTTGACATAATTGAGGCTCTATCTCACCAATGACATGAATAATTTAATCTTTCAAAGCAGAAATTGATTGTGGACTGTTTTTATAAACCTGGCACATAACCCCAACGAAAATAGTCTAACGGTGTCAAAACACATGATCTTGGTGGCCAATTAACATCACCGTTTCTTGAAATTACACGTCCATGAAATTTTTACATGCCTTCAGAGCTAAATCCTTGTGTAAAATACGCCATGTTGTTGATCCACTTCAAGTTGTTGTGAACGTCGTCTAATGGACATTTCAGGATCTTCAGCAACACTTTCACGAACCAAAGCAATATTTTCTTGTGAACGATCACTACGACTGTATTTCCACTTTTTTGAACTTCCACCCAACCGATCTCCTGAAATTTTTTAATAATTCGACCAATAGTGCTTTCAGATGGATGATTATGTAAACCATAAAATTCACGTAATTTTCTAAAAACTCTTTCCACAGAACGCTGATTTTCATAAAATAATTCAACAATTTGAACGCCTTGTTATACTGTGTACGAAGCCATTTTTATAAATATGATACATCACACTTTTTAAATGCCCACATACCCAGACAAATTCAGTGCGCCATCTATATTTTATTTATTCTAAAAAAAAACCGCGCCGTTTGAGACGACCTTTATAACCCCTTTCCACATTAATTTTCGTATTCTGTATACGTATTTCGACAACTGCGTGTTTTGGCTTTCCACGGTACAGATCGGTACAGAATATGAAAATTAATGTGGAAAGGGGTTATATAACCCCAAGTGATTATATACATAAATGTTTTAAAATTTCTTGTAATGTTATATAAAAAATAATATTTCGTTATTTGTAAAACGTATTTCCTTATTTAGTCAAGAAGTAGGGCTTCTCCGAAACTACTAAAACACACTTGCGGATGAAAGTACGGCACACACGCTAATAAGGAATACTGAGACTTAAGGAGAGTGATCTGTTCAAAATGGTCAATATATCTCTGGATCACACTCTGAGGGAGGTTAAGTATTATCGCAAGATAAAATAAAAAATGCTCGAACGAGCCGCGAACGTCGAAAAAAATCTTAAGATAAAATACATGCGTGGTCTCCCAGCTATCGTTTCGTCAAACTAAATGCGCCTAATGGTGATTCAACTTTATGATGTACTATCAGAATATTGGAGGTTTCCGCACAAAACTTTATTTAGGTTTCTTCCGGGGATTTCTACTTAGTGACAATAACAGAGACTTGGCTTGTACCAAATATTTCGAGCCTTGAATACTTTCCATCGTCGTACTTACTGTATAGGTGTGAACGGCGGTTGGAGGAGGTTGGGCGCGCCATCGATGAGGGGGTTCTGTTAGGCGTCAATGATCGTTTTGCTACGTCGCAATTGGATTTATTATTTTTGTAAATTTGTTTTGCGCTATTGATATTGTGGGTTATAGAATTGTATTAGATGTAACTGTTTATTTTTACTCTGTTTATATTCCATCATATATTTCTGTACAAGATGTCGGAAATTTCTTAGATACTTTTTAAACAATTTCACATATTAAAATAATATAATGTGCTGCCGCTCCACGTTAACGAATACATAGTATACAGCATATAGTTGTAAAATAGTATATTAAGTTCAACTATCTTTCAAACTATCACCATCTAAAAAACTGAAAGAAATCACATCGTTTGACTCTATGGAGTGGCTATTGCATTTCTTAAAATTGCTAAACGGATGCAAATAAATATTGCTACAGTTAGTTGTTGTCATAGGAATTGCTTCTAGGAAGGTAGGCAAATTCGTAGAAGAGGCTCTAAACAACCTAGATAAACTACCAACCGAAAAGATTAGAAAGTAAAACTGCTTGCCCTTAGAAAACATCACAGTATCTCAAGGTCTATGGAAAATGTTTTTTATACCAGGTGTCCCATGACATGATTACTATAGCTCAAGGATGTGTTACTGAAGCAGTTTCAAGTTAAAAATATCTAATAAACATATGTATGTATATCGTAACGGAACTGCAAGCATTTGTAGTTTTAGATAACCCTAGTAATGCAGGGATAAAAGTCTAGGTTTCTGTGATTTACCAGCTATGAATAAGAGCTGGTAAATCACAGAAACCTAGACTTTTATCCCTGCATTACTAGGGTTATCTAAAACTACAAATGCTTGCAATTCCGTTACGATATATATACATATGTTTATTAGATATGTAACAATAAACGTCAATTAAGTTAATTTATTGTTTATTTTCTCAAGTTATATTAAAATACTCTTTATGTTAAATTTTTCTTATGAAGAATACGTCTATATTCATTTTGTTCTAGTGTAATAGAAATGGAAGTGTGGCAATTGTTAAATATCGACGATTTCGATTTCCCACCCGTAATGTGCCTTACAACACTGTTTTTAGCAACATCCATCGATGTTTAAGACGAACAGACAGGTTTCCTACAGCTACTTCTGAACGTTTCGTGCAACAAAAATTTGCTCAAAAGAAACAATACTTAATATGTTTGACACTCAACCTTCTACTAATGTCCAAAGAATATTCGAGAGCCTTAACGTAGGTCATATGAGAGTATGGAGAACATTACACAATTTCGGTTTGTACCCGCACCACATCCTAGCTGTACGAGGGTAGTTTGACAAGTAGTGAGAATGGAAAAGAAAAACGAATTTTTTAAATACAAAATAATTTTTATTTTTCAACATATTCTCCTAAAAGAGTAATACATTTATTCCAACGGTGCTCCAATGCCCTTATGCCATCTCTAAAATGCGATTCCGGAAGGCTTGCAAAATACTCATTTACGAAGTCGTTAGACGAAAATTTCTTTCCACCTAGTGCCGTTTTCAATTTTGGGAAAAGGTGGAAAACGGAAGGGGCTAGATCCGGAGAATAAGGCGCATGCGGTACTAATTGGGAATGCAACTCGTGGATTTTGGACATCGCAACTGTGCTGGTATGCGAGGGAGTGTTGTCTTGGTGAAACAGAATCGTTTTCTTTGCCATTCCCAGCCGTTTAGCACGAATTCCAACATTTAATTTTTGTAGAAGTTCTGCATAATATTGTCCGTTTATTGTGGCACCTTTCTGAAGGTAATCAATGAGCAAAATGCCTTTTGAATCCCAAAAAATTGATGCCATCACCTTCTTTGCCGATAAAGTGATTTTCGCTTTCTTTGAAGGTGCAGAACCACCTACTAACCATTGTTTCGACTGTTATTTAGTTTCGGGTGTACTATAGTGTATCCAAATTTCATCGCTTATAGAGGTCCAAATACCCATTGGCAATGCGCAAACAAGTGAACTTTTGATCAGTCGTAAGCAATCGTGGCATCCATCTTGCCGAAAACTTGGAAAGGCCCAATTCTTTCGTTAAAACGTGCTGTTGAAATGTTTACCATGTCTGCTATCTCTCTCATTTTGAGTCGTCGATCTTGCTTAATAATATTATGGATTTTTATAATCATTTCCTTAGAAGTCACGATTTTGGGTGCTCAGGAGCGCGCTTCAACAACACAGCTTATTCTACCACATTTAAATTCATTTACCCATCTACTTGTTGTGGCGGATGATGGAGCAGATTCACCTAATGTTTTCCGTAACTCATCTTTTATTTCGGTAGCTTTCATACCCTTAATTAAGAAGTATTTAATCACCGCACGATACACTGCTTTTTCCATTTTAACAAAACAACGTGTTGCTTCTTTTTCAATCGGCTGTCAAAAATAAACTAATCAACCGATTTATCTAAATATCGGAATGTAAACATATAAATAGGCAACTAAATTACAGTACATTTGTTTTACCAATTACAGTGCCACGTATGTATCATTCTCACTACTTGTCAAACTATCCTCGTACAAGCTTTAAAACCTGGAAACTTCGCATCAAAACTCGAAATTAGTCGCTGGTTAGTATGAAATCGAGGGCTTTGTCGGAAAATATTATTTAGTGATGAAGCCTCCTTCACCAGAAATGACATCAATAATAATAGGAACCCATAATGTTGGGCAAATTAGGAAATTTAATTTTCGAGATAGAGTTTTGGGGGATGGGAAGAACGTCTCATGGTAGTTCATTATTTACATTTCCTAGGAAACGACCTTGCAACATTACTGAAAGACATTCGTCTTAATGTAAGACTACGAATGTGGATTACAGCACGATGATGCACCTCCGCGCCTTAGGAGGATAGGAAAAGGTTCAGCAATTGCTTGATTTTCAAGACGATCAGATTATTTTGTATCGGGGAGACTGAAAATTTTGATTTGTGCAGAACAACTTGGAAACAGAGAAGAACTTGCTAGAATTATGGTTACCGCAGAAACTAATCGTGCTGATGCTATTGTTAGCAGACCTCTTCAATTCTAAGAAGAGCTAGATTATGTATACAGCAATCCTGTGGACGTTTTATACAATTAATTCAATAAAGCGATTTCTTTTTAAATGATTCTCAATTGAGATTTTTTTGCGGTATTATATAATACTTGCATCAGCAGGATTATCTAAAACTACAAATACTTGTAGCGCAGTTACGATAGAGTTTTGAGCATCCGTTCATTAGGCATTTTAATTTGAAATTGCTTCAGAAACACATCCTTAAGCTATGGCAATCAAATCATGGATCACCTGGTATATTTATACCATCGATATTCGCATATACTTATTTACTAAGATCTCTTTATTATTTACTTAGAATTCGTTTGCTTCCGTGCAAAAACCTTTGGAAATAGCGATAAACATCGTATACTCTTGAAATGGAGGATATTTTACTTCTATTTTCCGTTTTACTACAGACTAGATTTTTTCTAAGATATCAATAGAGAATATTTTGAACCTTTAGTAGGCTAAAACAAACAAGACGGAACTCTGTAGAAAAATATTTGACATCACTTAAAAATCATCGTTATTATTTAAACCATAAGTACTATAGGTCATTAAATTAAGATTATCAAGTAGAATTAATAAATGAAAAAATATACAGCGCGATACATTTAATAAAACTCGTCGATCGATTACTGCAAATACACGAATCACACGGTATATTCAAATATTTACTTAAAAGGTAAATCCAGTTTAAAAATTGATCTGTCCGTATATTTTTCACTTCTAAAATAACGTCAAAAACAATTTTATTCCATAAATTCTATCCAGGCCGAATATTGTATATTTATATTGTATATATATATAGCAGCTCAAACGTAGGTCATTTAAGCTTTAGAGCTGTATGACACTTTTCCATTTATTCCTATTTTTCGCTAGCTAACTTCAACTTCCCTTAGCTCCTCACTCCAATTTTTCTTCAACCTTCCCTAGATATCCATTCATCTTGCTTCCTCCATACTACTTCTTTTACCTCAGTCTCACCCAACCACTGCACCTTCAACGTTTAATACATTTTACAATTGCTTTTCCTCCATAAAGTTCATATAGTTCCTAATTTGATCGTCTTGACCAACCATATTCTGTGTTTTTTCCACCATACATCCTCCTTAGTACTTTTCTCTCTCAGATGTCCAAATACTCGTTTTTATGGTTCGTAACTCACACTCACATCCATAAGTACTTTCATTCTCCTTGACACTTTCTTAGAATTTCATATTCTTTCAGCCCACCAACTGTTACCTTTCAACATGCATATATCAATTTCGTTCTCTTCTTCCCTTCCGTTGGTTATTGGGGCTCTCAAATATGTGTAATTTTGTACTTCTTCAAATTCTCATACCGCCTAGATTATAGATTTGGAAATTTTGTTGTATTTTAGCTTCCAGTTGTTACTTTTAATTTCTGTGGATTGGATTGAAGGCACATCGTTTCAACCACCGTTATTAATTGTTATGTTACCTTTTCAGATCTCGCCCGTTTCTCGATAACAGTACAAAGCCAGCATGTCGTTTTACAATTGCAAGTTTATAAAACGAAATGGAACACGAGAACTTATATCAAAAGGTGATTATAAAAAGCTTAATTTTAGTTCTCCACCTCTCACTATATATTACTCATAGCCTTGTCTGTTCAACAAAAGAATTACCTTGAAATAATGTTATAGAAATCTATGTACTGATGCAATATATGCAAAATCATACATAATTTCATATACACGAGACTAACCTTCTCAAGTATGCACGACGTAAACAGATAGCAACAGATATTGTATTAAGCCGCCTAACACAGGTATACTGACAAACTACTAATATGAAAAGGGAGCTTGTCGCTAAAGTAATAAATCTACTGCGTTAGATGCCGCTAATATTATGTAGCAGGCGCTTCGGATACATCTTCGTAATCATGTTGAGTACAGCTGCCATTATAATGCAAATCGAATTACGCACCTGTAACAAATCCCAGATGACTTAAAGCGGAAATATAGATGAGAAACACATTTTCCGAAGTTTTTCACAAAAACTAACGCTGAGATTCTTTGTAAACCTCTTACATTTAGTAACGCATTGACAAAATATGAAGGGTGTTGACCGCAAATGTTATGATTCAATCCAAATTTTGAAGAAGATTATATCATGGATAGTACTTTGTTTTTAGAGAACTATCCATTATAGCTCTTGCATCGTTCTATTTTTTTGGGGATAGTAGGGTTAGCGGTGTGATAATAAAAAATAGTTCCGGTTAGTGTAGTACTTGTAGATATTTCTATAAACTAGTTTACAACTTTCTGAACAAAATAAAACAAATGCACAGACGTGTGTTAACTTGTTTAGACGTGTTTTAAAAGACCATCGCTGAAGTGTAAAAAAACACGTTTTAACACCCTTCTCGGTCAGTATCCAAAAGTTCAACTCTGTGGTTAATAGTAAAGATTTGCAATTTTGCAATTTGATCCGAAATGGAAAGACATTATGAATTGTTAGAGATAAAGTCTTGGAAATCTATACAGAATTGAAAATATAAATTGAAAGTGAATAAAGGCGTAATTTCTAGACTCTGGAATCTTTTTTCGGATAACTTCTACCTAGAAACCGCGTAGATTCGAAATGAGTTTGCTACTATGTAACGCTTCTCTCTATACTAAAGCCTAGTGTAGATCGTAGCACCACAAACCTGCATTACTTACCTTAATAAAATTATATAGAAAAAACTTACGATCCTTTGCTACTCCTAGGGAAGAACGAGTCAGTGAATTCAGAGAGTAAAGAGGGTTCCTGTATGAAAGCTCTTAAGGGGCGCCACAGCTTTATATTCCTCGAAGCATCCCTACTAATGTTGAAGCACATGGATCCTCCAATACGTGTCAGTAGCAAAACAACAAAAGTTGGGCAATACGAAAAAAAAATAAAGCACTAGGGCGAAGTGAGAAGAAAACGCGTGATCAATTGTTTACAGTCAACTGATTTATTAACAAGAATATCTAACAATTACTCTCAAGTACCCTCAGGACTTAATTCGGACTTAATAACCAACCCTGAAATACGAGATCTCAAAGATGTAAGTAAAATTATTCTGAAAAATAATCAATATAGAAAAAACGATTATAGCGACTAAGATTACAAAGTCATTTCAATAAATTCTAGCTAATTGTGTTTAATCTTGGAATTAAAAGTGAGTTGCATAAATACCAGCTGATTGTTAGTAGCCCATGAATAATAGAGGTATTTCAGATCTGAAGATATTCATCTTCGATCTAAAGTTATTTGTGTGAATACTAGCCAATTACTAATATTAACAAATTACACTGGTATGCCCGATTTAAGGTTCTTATAGTATATACAAAGGATACTAGGAAAGTTTTGCAATACAGCTTTGTTTATTTCATTTCTTCAAAGTAATTTCCTCTACACTCAATACACCTCTCCATGCTTCGAAACTAATGTTTAAACCAGTTCTGCCAAGTTTCACTAGGAAGTAAAGCTCCCTCGTTGTCCCAAACCCGCAGAAGGTCCTCGTCACTGGAAAACCACCTCCCTTTCAGCTTCATCTTCACATGCGGAAATAGTGCAAAGCCGCAGGGAGCAAAATTTGGACTGTAGGGTGCTCGAGAAGTTTCAATCCTGTCGTGGTCAAATATTCGGTGCAGGCTTTGGCGCGGTGAGCTGGAGCATTATCGCGATGGAGAAACCAGGTGTTCATTCTTGACTTTCGCCGCAGGTTCTTCGTAGATCCAATGACTTTAGACAGGCACTGTTCAGTATGCCACTTAACTATGACTGTCTTCTGTGTGTCCGAAACGACGCGTTTCACAATTTCACTCGATTTGAAAAATACAGCTATCATTTTCTTCTGTACAGACCGGGATTTTCTGACAACTACGGGTGTGTCCTCATCATCAAAGACCCAAAACTTTGTTTTGAGCTTTGGTCGACATATCGTAATAGTACAGCCAAGTCTCGTCACCTGTCACGATGTTGTTCACATACCGAGATTGTCCCTTATTAAACTTTTTTGCCATCTCCCGGCACCAAGCCACATATCGTGTCATTTGCTCTTCAGTCAGTTGATGCGGCACCCAGAGAGAACAAAGTTTCTTAACGTGCAAATGATCATGCAGAATCGAACGAATTGCTGGTGCATTTAGGCGTGAAATACCCTCTACCTGTTCGTAGGTCACTCGCCTGTCTACGCCAAGCATTTTGCTCCAGTAGTAACGTTTTTCTCCGTAACTGACGTTCCTGGCCTTCCTGGCCTCTTAGCATCCTCCACAGTTAAATTTCCCCTTTGGAATTCTCTATACCACCTGAATATCGTTGTGCGATGTGGACAAACATCACCATGTGCAAGAGTCATTTCTTCGAAGCACTGGTCTATGTTTAAACCATGCACGAAATTATAACGCAAAACTGCCCTTATCTCATTTCGTGACCACGATGCCATCGCAAGCAGTTCATACTCTCAATTCTAATGAATAACTGAGTCCATCGGCATGGCGCGGCGGCTACTATGCACTTATGAACATGTCTTGACATGCAGCAACAAGCAGCTTCCTACAATTCATTGTTGCGTCATATTGCAGAACTTTCTTAGTACCCTTTGTAGTAATAGTAATAATAATGATTTATTAGACCATTATTATTATTATTATTCATTTTTTGTATATATGTATCTGTTCCTATCTCCTGAATTTCCTATATTATTTATATTCCATTCACACTTAATATTACATAGTAGATAGAGTCCGAATTAAACTAAATTCTAAAAGTATAAAAAGGCTTCCCAGTTACTCAGTATAACCACGAATTTCCTCTAACAGAAGAAGACAATCTGTACAAATCATCATTCGAATGGCTCGTTTAAGTTTAAGAAAAATTTCAAATCGAGTTTGTATCAGTAAACGTCGAAAACAGTTGCTTTGTATTACTGACGAAATTTATCTGTATACTTCGTTTTTGCCCCTCCAATTCAACTTTTAAATTGAATTTGACTGAGTTTGTGTGACTTGACCGCGAGGGTTCAGATTGTAAAATGTACGAAAAAAGTGTCGATGCAGGAGTTCTTTTCGGTATCTAACTATACTCGACGGTCCTCTTCTCACTTGATGTATGTTCTTATGTGGTCGCATATAAGAAAAAAAGTGCGGGATAAATTATGCCTTTGGGGTATCTCTATCCCAAGGCGTTTGTTCGAACTTCATATTTTCAAAGCTTGAACGTTTAGCGATCGGATTTATTTATTTTATACTGAATTCTTGACAAAAAATACACTTTCGGGGACGATACGGAACAATGTGTTTTCCGTTTTTAAAAATTCAATAAAATGTTAAATTCCATAATCAAAAACACATAAAAAAACCCAATTGGTTATAAATTTTCGTTTAGATAATTTTAAATACATAAGCGCACACGCAATACCCAGAAAATGTACTTTATTTCTTTTTTATTCAGGTAAAACTTAATATTGTAACTATTCTCATAATTTTTCTCGAAGACTATTAAACAAAAAAAGCTTTAAAAACCCTTATCGAATTAATGCTCGTATTCTGTATACATATTTCGACAAGTAAGTTGTCTTCAACAGCAGAAATTAATCAGTGTCGCACATGGGTCAGCGATGAAACTCATCGTCTCACAAGAAACATCTAGGTCAATATTTCCTAAACTTAAAACTAACGCTGGTACTAAAATACGCCTCCACTTTCGCCTAAGGACCATTTTCAATGACTGCGCGCAGAAACTCATACAGGGGAGAATATGGTTTAGGTCCCCTACCAGAGCTAAACATATGGTTTTTATTTTTGACGATGAATATGCTCTCATAGCTGTATAATTCCCGATAATTAATTATATTTTTGGCTAAATGCAGTTATATAGTATTAAGATTATTGTCTAATACATGTGTCACTAAAATTCATTTCTCTGGTCGATTAACCCTAATGTGCGAAATATGTTACAACGGATTGCTATTGAGTGTTTCGTTTGGCCCATGTAGTTTTTGTTACAGTCACAATAGTTTATATTATAAGTCCCGAATTTCTGATTAAATTTAGCTTTGTCTTTCGCACTTCCTAAAAGAGATTTTATGGAGCTTCTCGGCAAAAAGTAATTTGAAATCTGCTTTCTTTAAAAGCACTATTTAAATTTTGTGTAACTGGGTGAAACTGCAGACATAAAAATTGTTTGTTACCATTGTTTTGAGATGAAAAACAAATGATAGTACTCGCCTAGTGTCTTACTAACTAATCTAATGATTAATCTGGTACGTAGACTTCCGCGATCGTGGTCCATATTATCTTCTTCTGGGCTTCCGGGCTGGAACCGCGTCGCTGGTATAGCTGGCGACGTTTCTAATAATCTAATGATTATTTCCGGATCAAACATAGCATCTCGCAATGAAAAAGAGCTATCTTTCGATGCGATAATTTGAATCTGCCGTGAAAAACATTGATTTCCTTTTAGAAAATGTTTCCTGTTTTATGTAACTGTAATTTTTTTCTTTTTCTACCGTGTTGTTGATCATCGGGAATTTTTAATTTATTTGCCCAACAAAGTCATCTAGATTATACTTATGTGTGTCAAAAAAATGCGAAGAAATCATCAATAAATATTGATTGAAAATATTTAGCGTTGTATTTAAATTTAACCTCAAAATGACTCATTAATAAATCCGCTATAAAGTATATATAAGTGGAGAAATACAATTACCCATTTCTGTTTCTTGATTTTGTTCATAGAATTTGAAACATGTATAGATTCCTCAAGGCCAAATATTAATTTACAAGTTCCGGTAAAGCAAATTCTCTAAATATTTTATGGTTTCTGGAATAGGTACCGAAAAAAATAATAACGTTACATCGAATGTTACTAAAACTTTCCCATCTTCGAGTTTACAAACCATTTTGAAATCAGATAGATCACTGAGTT
Organism: Dermolepida albohirtum; assembly: GCA_031893035.1. Classification (NCBI taxonomy): domain Eukaryota; kingdom Metazoa; phylum Arthropoda; class Insecta; order Coleoptera; family Scarabaeidae; genus Dermolepida; species Dermolepida albohirtum. Next base: position 220,482 of record JAVIWB010002838.1, on the reverse strand, counting down.
AATCCCTGAAACAATTAGTCTCATAGAATTACCTGGTTTGTGTATCTTAGGTGAACAGTACCTTCTCGGAATCATTGGATTACTCACAATTAAGTGATAATTGTGGATAGAAGTTATAAGGTATTGGCCTTGCACATTTTTTAACGCGTCTTTAGTGTCTCGAATCATTTTAAGTAACGAATTTTGCTTAAGTTCAACACGAGGACCTCCTGAAATTAATTTATTCTCTCTTTGGAAGTAATCGTATTTGGCCAAAATTACCATCTTGTTCCCTTTATCTCCTTTTAAGTAAACAGTCTCGGTTGAAGAGTTTTAATCGGGTTCCACACATTATAAACTGAGTTTTGTTTGTACTGCAGTATGTTCTCTTCAAGTTGTATTTTACAAGATTCGCTAATTAAATTTTTTCGAACCTTGTTCAAAATTCTTTATTGAGGTTTCAAAGCTTGCAATCACCTTTCTGTGGGAGTATCATGGCTTGGTAAACAATGTTTTAAACTCTTATTTAGTAAGTCTATTTCTTCACGATTAAATGTCTCAGATGAATGATTGGATTAATGTGGTAAGAGGTTTTTTATCTTTTTTGGTTATTCTTTTTTAATATATAACATCTTAGAAACAAGCCATTGGACCTAGAGCTATGTGATTCTCTTCTATTCATATCTTTCCAGTTGCTGATCATTTTCTTTAGTTAATCTTCTTTAATTGCATGACTCCTTCTTTTCTCGGCTCTCCACGTTTCCTCCATACATCTTACTTTTCTATTGGACTTCATTCTAGCGGTGTCAAGGCCATTGTAGTTTGCGTACTTTAACATTTAACTATTTAATGGATTATGTATATATAAATATATAACAGCTTTGAAACGGATCTTTTAGGCCTAGAGCTATATGATTCTTAATTATTAGTTTTAGACTTTTCCAAATTAGATTTTTGATCCTTCGTTTGGTCATTGCCATTTCTAAACCGCATTGAAATCATTACTTCTGATTACCAATTACAATCGTTTATTAGAAGTAATAATGGGCTTTATAAAAAAGCAGAGTTCAAATCGGTGAAATTTTTGGTTGTTCGTGAATCGATATAAAAGAACGAATTTTGAATTTAGCTTCCCAGTTAAGATTCGACAGATTATTGTGAATGGTATTGCAAGTTTCATATCTTGGAATCTCATTATAGATTCTTTCACTCCTCTTTCAACATCCTCTCATATTCACATACGTGGAGGTACCCTGAAATAACCGGAATGGCAACGTTGTGGATAATACTTGCCTAGCACGCAACTAGACGCAACTTATTCGGCGTTCGGTGCAGTCAATTCTTTCACCGAATAAGGTTATGTCTTCTTACAGTGCAGTTTTTTGTAAAAGAATTTTCGTTTGCTCGTAGTTTTTTGCAATGTCGGTCTGATAAATTAATTAATCAGGCATTCTACTTGGAAGTTCTGGGAAGATTGCGACTAACAATGTGCGATGAAACACATCCAATTTGTGGCAGATAGGAGTATAGTTTTTTCACCATGACAATGCAACCGCTTACACAGCCTTATCAATTCGCCAGTTCTTAGCTACGAACAGCATGACTACTTTGCACCACGCCCCCTACTCACCAGATCTTGTCTGTCGTGCGACATTGTTTTTCATTCCACAAACGAAGAGAGATATGAAAGGACATCCAGCTCGCAGCCATACATAAAAACAAGTTCGAACAATGTTTCCAACAACGGAATCACCGATTAGACGAGAGTATAAAGTTAAATAGAGAGTATCTTGAAGGCGTTAAGATTGTTTTTAAAACAAAATAAAATACGGGTTTTTATAGAGAATTTCCGGTTGCTTTTGGGTACCCCCTCGTATATTTATACATATTGACTGTTCGATTTAAAAAAATATAATCCTTCATTAAAAATACTACAGAAATAAACGTAGTCTCTTTAAATGTTTGTTGCTTGATATATAATCAACCAAGAAAACGAATTTCTTTGACTTCATGGTCTACAAGCAATTCCAAAATCAGCCAATATTAACTCACATACTTTTAAATCGTAAAATAATATCAACCTTATCAACTTGATTCCATAATGCCACTCTCTCACCCTGTATATTCACCAATATTAAACATAGATATAACACTCGTAGATATATCATTCATCATTTAATTTTCTTCAAATTATCGCTGAATATCATTAACATGACTATCTAAATACGCATCAAATTTTAACCCAAGTGCGGTATCGTTATGCAATTACGCCATGAGGAATAGTACAGTCGTTAAGTGGCCGCGTGTTATTTTACAATAATTGTAATAATTCACATGAGAAATCCTATTACAGCTTGTGATTCGCCCGAACCGATTATGTTATTAAGTTTTATACAAATCTATTCGGAACTAAGCGGAACGATTACGCGAGTTTTCCCTAACGACTTATTCCAGTAATTACTGAATTGTTGTCAGAGTTTGTCCGTGTCATAAATAGATGGCAAATCCAGGGTGGTGCTTTGTCTATGTATCACGTTTGTTACATTTGACTAAATGGAATATTACAATACCTTCTGATCATGTTGATATGCTGGCCTTAAAATCAATAACGATTCGCCTAAATAAATGATAAATTCTTATAATTTTACGTCTTTCGTCGTTTCTTCGTCAATATTGGAAAGCTTTTTTTATAGTTTTAATCGTCTTTTATCTTCCTTCTGTCCCTATTTTGATCTACTGGAATTTTCCTACATTTCTCAAGATCGTCTTCATTCGTTTTACGGCAGACCATTCGACAAGTTCGATTTTTGCAAAGAATTTGATAAATTTAGATAAATTTGGAGACTTTGCTACGAGGGAGCGTTTTTATATTCGCGGAATGAGCGGGTTGTAGAGGGGTGAGTAAGCGCATTGGGGGCGTGGCCTGTGCAGCGACTCATGATTAGTATAAATACGAAATTTCATTGTTATTAGACAGTTAGTCTTTGAGCTATCGTCAACCAAGTAACATAATCAGGAGTGAAAAGTGAAATATGGAAAAAATCGAATATCGTGCCGTTATAAAGTTCCTTACCAGGCAAGGAAAATCAGTTGCGACCATAATGAATGAGATGTCATTGGTTTACGGCGACTCTTGTCCAGGAAAAACCATGGTGTACAAATGGCATAGTTTATTTAAACAAGGAAAGGAATCCCTTGAAGACGACCCGAGGCCGGGCAGGAGCATTGAGGTGACCACGCCAGCACTTCTCCAAAAAGTTGAACAAATTGTACTCGAAGATGCTCGACTAAAGAAGAAACAACTCGCAGAAATGGTTGGAGTATCCGATACAACAATTTTTAAAATCCTACACGATCATCTCGGCATGTCTAAGGTCAGCGCAAGATGGGTGCCGAGAATGCTCACGCCGCCGCAAAAACAACAGCGCGTAGAGTGTTCGCGTGCATTTTTGGACCTCTGTAATGAAGACAAGGATGGTGTATTGAGTGGAATTGTTACTGGAGACGAAACTTGGGTTCATCATTATGAACCTGAGTCCAAACAAGACTCCATGCAGTGGCATAAAAAGGGCACAGCACCTCCCAAGAAATTTAAAGTGTCACAATCAGCTGGGAAACTCATGGCAACGATATTTTGGGATTCGGAAGGAATATTGTTGATTGATTATAAAGATAAAGGTGTTTCCATAACCGGAGAATATTACGCTTCAATATTATAGCGACTAAAAGAAGCCATTAAAGAGAAAAGACGGGGAAAATTGACAAAAGGTATTCTGCTTTTGCATGACAACGCGCCCTTGCCACAAGAGCCGAGTGATTATTACCTGTTTCCGAAAATGAAAAAAGAGCTGCGGGGTAAAAAATTTACTGCCGATAATGAAGTCAAGGAGGCAGTTTCGGCGTATTTTGCAGATAAAGAGAAATCATTTTTTTATGAGGGTATAAATAAATTAATTGAAAGATGTGAAAAATGTATCCGTCTTGCAGGTGAATATATTGAAAAAGAAAAATAATTTGGTTTTTTTATTTCCACCCCTTGTCCCCCATTCCGCGAATATAAAAACGCTCCCTCGTATCGTAAAATTAAAGCTTGATCCAACTGAATTTTACGCTTCCCTGAATTATCTAAATGCTTTCCACTAACACAGTTCCATAAGGAGCAAAATAAATAATAATCAGAAAATGTCATATCTGCGGAAATGCGAATAAAGTCCAACAGTACAAGTTGCTAATTAACCACCAGGTTGTAATACCCTTACTTTCAAGGTTCATTGAGAATGGCTTTTTTCATCATCGCAGGTCTATGTAGTTTGTAGTTTCATGACAAATGTACATAACACATGGATCAATAAGTCCCGAGACTAACAATGAAAACTACATTTTTTTTGCAAATTTTTTTTTATTCATCAACATAATCACCTTGTAGGGTGATACAATGGCTCCAACGCTTTTCCAATTTTTCAATACCATGTTTATAAAAAAATTTATCTTTCGCTTCAAAATAAGCTTCAGTTTCAGCGATGACCTCCTCATTTGAGCCAAATCTGTTTCCCTGGAGCATTTTTTTAAGATCAGCAAAGAGCCAGTAGTCACTGGGGGCTAAATCTGGCGAATATGGGGGGTGGGGAAGCAGATCAAAACCCAATTCGTTCAATTTTGCCATTGTTTTCATCGACTTGTGGCAGGGTGCATTGTCTTGGTGAAAAAGGATTTTTTTTCTCTGCATGTGCGGTCGTTTTTTGCGATTTCCTCCTTCAAAAGCACCAGTAAGTCAATTTTCACTTTGAAACCTTTTTCGAGGTAGTCAATGAAAATCACGCCATGTGTATCCCAAAAAACTGACGCCAGGACTTTGCCAATTGACTGCTGCGTTTTCGGACGTTTCGGACGGCTTTCGCCAGCTGTGCGCCATCAGATGACTGCCGCTTCGACTCTGGAGTGTAGTGATGTATCCATGTTTCGTCCATGGTCACGTAACGACGCAAGAAATCTTTTTTGTTGCGAGTAAATAGCGATAAACAGCTTTCTGAATCATCGACTCGTTGCTGTTTTTGTTCCAAGAGCAATCGCGGCACCCACTTGGAAAAAACCTTTTTCATGCTCAATTTTTCATGAAGGATAATAAATACACTTCCATATGATTCTGTGTCATCTCAGCAATCTCACGGAACTTTACGATCTTTCATTATAATTTTTGTCACTTCACTCACATTTTCCGGTGTAACGGCTTCCAAACCCGAGCGTTCCGCGTCATTTGTGTCGGTACGACCACGTTTAAACTCGGCAAACCACCGACCAATCGTTGCTTTTGATGGACAAGAGTCCGGGTAACATTTTTCAATCCATTGTTTTGCTTGCGTGGTGTTTTTACCCATTAAAAAACAATGTTTTATCAGAACACGAAACTCGGTTTTTTCCATTGTTTAAACAAACTACAAAACGACTTTACTCCAACCTCGATAACTCAGCTGTTTCTGGTCCGATCGACTTAAAATTTTGACACGTTTCAAGCAAAGGTTAGTACTCTAGAAAGACGTGGTTACTGGTTTACTGCGAGCGCCATCTATGGGTTAGTCTCGGGACTTATTGATCCATGTGTTATACCGTCGGTCGCAGAGAAAACCGAACTTTTTTAAAATTGTAATTCGTAGTGGCACCATCTATTTAAAAAAATATGCGTCAGTAAGGTAGATGTTTCACCAATGTTATGTCAAAATATCATGACATTTGCATCATGAAAAGCAGAGAAATTGCGCATAAAGTAACAGTGTATATCTGGCATTGGCCGAAAAATGAATTTTGAACAAAGAGTTCTATTTCAAACTTGGTAAATCATTTACTGAAACGTTTAATTTGATGAAACCAGTTTATAGTGTTTATCACGTACGAGTGTGTATGAGTGGTATCAACGATTTAAAGACGGTGCAAAAAAATCTGTGGTTACGGAAATTAACATCGAACTTGTACCTGATTTTATCGGAAATAAGCCGAAATCCTCATTACGATACGTGTGATTTGAATCAAATATTTCCACAGATTCAATTCATCCCATTTTAACACAGCATTTGGGATTAAAAAAGATTTGTGAAAGGTTTGTACCACACAAGCTAACTGGATTCAACATTGGGATTAAAAATAGATTTGTGCATTTCGAAGGTTTGTACCACACAAGCTAAAGATTTTTAAAAATCTGGATTCAACATTTTGAAATTATCTACAGACTTGATTAAACACTCAAAACAGGCTCCATCAAATTCAACTATTGTACAGACTTGATTAAAGACTCAAAAAATAACGAAAACTTCCAGTATATTCTGTTGTAACTGGCGATGAGACGTGCTGTTTCAATATAATCGAGACACCAAGAGTCAAAGCTCTGAATGGAAGCATCCAAGCGAAGAAAGACCGAAAAAAAGCAGTTTAGAAAAGTCAAAAGTGAAGACAATACTGATTTGTTTTTGTGATTCGGAAGGCATTGTGTGCAAAGAGTTAGTACTAACTAGTCAAATGATCAATGCTGTATATTATCTTGGTGCTATGAGGCGTCTTTTGGCGCGTATTCGTCGTGTGTGCCCTCAATATCGGCAAGATAGTAGCTGGCGTTTGTTACATGACAATTCATCATCTCATCGTTCGACGGTTATCACTGATTTTCTAACTACAAATGGCATTTTAACCATCAACCATCGGTATTCACCGGATTTGGCCCTCTGTAATTTCTATCTTTTCTCCAAACTACAACAAACGATGAAAGGACAGCGTTATGCTGAAGTCGAAGCCATTAAAAAGGCGTCGACAGCGATCTTGAAGTACATCTCTAAAGATGAACTTAAAAATTTATCCGACACGTTAATTGATCATGCAAAACTTTGTCGAAATAAAAAGTAGCTGAAAATAGTGTGAGTATTCATATTCGTATATTTAAAAATACATCTTATGTTCAAGTATGTGACATTTATTAAAAATGTTTGGCAAATCAATTCTGCATATCTTGTACTATTTATTTGCAAAAGAAAATCTCTAAAATTCATTCGATATGTTAATTCACCGTGCAAAACGTTGTATTGAAGCCTACTTTGAATAAAATAAATGAATTTTGCCAAAATAATAAGCTTTCCTTTTTATTTTAAAAAAGTTCGGTTTTCTCTGCGACAGACTGTGTACGAGGATAATTTGACAAATAGTGAGATTGACACATAGGTGGCGCTTTAATTGGTAAAACAAATGCACTGTAATTTAGGTTGCCTTTTTATATGTTTACATTCCGATTTTTAGATAAATCAGTTGATTAGTTTATTTTTGACAGCTGATTGAAAAAGAAGCAACACGTCGTTTTGTTGAAATGGAAAAAGCAGAGTATCGTGCGGTGATTAAAGACATCGTAATTAAGGGTATGAAAGCTACCGAAATAAAAGATGAGTTACGGGAAACATTAGGTGAATCTGCTCCATCATCCGCCACAATAAGTAGATGGGTAAATGAATTTAAACGTGGTAGAACAAGCTGTGATGATGAAGCGCGCTCTGGAGCACCCAAAATCGTGACTTCTAAGGAAATGATTATAAAAATCCATAATATTATTATGCAAGATCGACGACTCAAAGTAAGAGAGATAGCAGACATGGTAAACATTTCAACAGAACGCGTACACCACATTTTAACGAAAGAATTGGGCCTTTCCAAGCTTTCAGCAAGATGGGTGCCGCGATTGCTTACGACTGATCAAAAGTTCAATCGTTTGCGCATTTCCAATGAGTGTTTGGACCCTTATAAGCGGAATCCGGTTGATTTTTGTAGGCGATTGTTTACTTGCGATGAAACTTGGATACACTACAGTACACCCGAAACTAGACAACATTCGAAACAATGGTTAGAACGTGGTTCTGCACCTCCAAAGAAAGCGAAAACCACTTTATCGGCAAACAAGGTGATGGCATCAATTTTTTTGGATTCAAAGGGCATTTTGGTCATCGATTACCTTCAGAAATGTGCCATAATAAACGGACAATATTATGCAGAACTTCTAGAAAAATTAAATGTTGAGATTCATGCTAAATGGCCAGGAATGGCAAAGAAAAATATTCTGTTTCACCAAAACAACGCTTCCTCGCATATCAGCATAGTTGCGATGTCCAAAATCCACGAGTTGCATTTCCAATTAGTACCGCATGCGCCTTATTCGCCGGATCTAGCCCCTTTCGACTTCCATCTTTTTCCAAAACTGAAAACGGCACTAGGTGGAAAGAAATAAAAATTATTTTGTATTTAAAAAATTCGTTCCTCTTTTTCATTCTCACTACTTGTCAACTACCCTCGTGTAAAATTCTATTACAACATTGCTTAGTTTACTCTTGAAACTCCTGACGACGCCGCAAAGCGAAATATACATAGAAAAATGCATTGAAAATATGTCTTGTGAAACTGTACCAAGTATTGTATTATATTATAAAAATTATATTTATCATCCACATTTTTTTACATTGAAAATAATTTTTCTACCCAAAGAATACATTTTTTACGCTTAAGTAAGGAATTAACATAAATTATAGGACACGTCACTAGTTTCCACAGTTACCAAAATACATTAAGTATGGAGGAGAATAGTTTGAAGGATTATAAATGAATACTTTATAAAAAATTGCTTTTCATTTTACAACGCTCAACACAAAATGAAGAGACCATATAATTACTGAGAGGAGTTCCAGCATGAAGCGAAAAATATTAGAATAAATTAAATATTTCTTCTGCTATTTTTCAAGTGGCAGCATGTGAACGTCGCGACGATATTTAAATTAAAGCCAGGAAAATCTTAATTAGAACCTTTATTTTATAAAATTCTACCGCATCAAAGGCATTTTTTTAATCCCGCGGCATTTATGCATGCGCAAGTATTCTCTTGCGAAAAAATATTTCAGTACGGACGCGCTATAAATCAAGGCAACTTAAAACCGCCCATTTCAACGAGGATTTTAAACGGTTTGGAAAGCTTTGACCACCCTGACAAGTTTAAAAGTGGCATGTAAATCAGTTAACGTCGCTCTGAGTGGTGGCGGCGTTCGCCAATCCTGAAATTTCGTTGCAGACAAACAAGCCACTTTAAAACTCTAATAAAATTCTCAATATCACTCGAGATACAATTTAGTTTGCCGTTTTCTAGTCCGCCCAATACTCGATGAAAAAAGGCGGAAATAATTGATTGTAATTTGATCTTGCAGTTCTCCGCACTTCTGGAGAAGGGTAAACAGCAATAAATAGAAATTCAACGGCAAAGGATATTAAAGTAGTGTTTTAGTAAGCATGCTGCTTATAAAAGTAATCTACTGCTACAATATTTTCACTAAATATTGTTAATTGTACGATCTCTAAACTAGAGGCTCTTTTATTAAAAGCTATAATTTTATAATAGGATTTTTTTTACAATTTTGTAGTTTTAAATAACTAATATTTGTAAACGCAACATCTGCTACTTTCGTTTCCTTTTATCTCATATCAGGTATATCTGCATGTGAGTTTGTAAATTCCCGGTGTTGAATGCTTGCACATACAGGGAGATGCAGTAATTAATAATAATAATAATTATTATTATTAATTACTCAACAGAGAAACGTGCTCTTTTCTTTTTTGACAACATCGATATCCTCGAAATTGAAAACAATTACAATAAACGTAAAAGCTGTGTCAAATTTAGCGATATTTCTAAAGAATAAATAAAACGCATAATTTGTATTCATTTTCAAAAACTTTTTATTGGTTATTGAAGTATCAGTTATGACATTTACATACGAAAAATAATATCTACCAAATGGCCTCCTTTTGCAGCTCCACACACGTCTACTCTTTTGTTAAAATTTTCAATGACATTTTGACATAATTGAGGCTCTATCTCATCAATGACATGAATAATTTCATCTTTCAAAGCAGGAATTGATTGTGGATCGCTTTTATAAACCTGACTTTTCACATAACCTCAAAGAAAATAGTCTAACGGTGTCAAATCACATGATCTTGGTGGCCTATTAACATCGCCGTTTCTTGAGATTACACGTCGAGGAAATTTTTCTCTCAATAAATCAATTGATTCGTGTGGAAAGTGAAGTGTAGTGCCATTCTGTTGAAACCACATATCCCTTAGATCAATATTCATTAATTCAGGCCACAAAGATTCGTCATCCGACGATATCGATCACCATTGACAGTTACAGCTTCACCAGCAGCGTTTTCAAAGAAGTAAGGTCCAATTACACCACCTGACCATAATGCACACCAAACAGTAACTCGTTTAGGATGCATAGGTTTCTCATAAATAATTCGTGGATTTTCCTCACCCCAGATACAGCAATTTTGTTTATTAACATAGCCACCAAGTTCAAAATGTGCCTCATCGGAAAACATTATTTTTTGAGAAAAATCAGCTGCTTATTCATCGATAAAATTGAAAAATGAACGACGTTTTAAATAATTTAATGGCTTCAGTTCCTGTGTTATTTGAACCTTATATGCCTTCAGAGCTAAATCCTTCTGTAAAATACGCCATGTTGTTGATCCACTAAGTCCAAGTTGTTGTGAACGTCGTTTAACGGACATTTCAGGATCTTCAGCAACACTTTCACGAACCAAACCAATAATTTCTTGTGAACGACCACTACGACTGCATTTTTCACTTTTTTGATATTCCACGGAACCGGTATCTTGAAATTTTTTAATAATTCGACCAATAGTGCTTTCAGATGGACGATTATGTGAACCACAAAATTCACGTAATTCTCTAAAAACTCTTTTCACAGAACGCAGATTTTCATAAAATAATTCAACAATTTGAACGCATTGTTGTACCGTGTACGACTTTTTACATGCCCACATACCCAGAAATATTCAGAGCACCATCTATATTTTATTTATCCTTAAAAAAAACCGCGCAATTTGAAACACACTTCATAATTAAAGAAATGATATACATAAAAAAAAGATCAAGACACAATAAATAACAGAAGAGACATTCTCAATCTCAATGATACTTATAACAATTTAATGTGTTCAATTTTTTTTTTAATAAATTGCCTGCATCTCCCTGTATGTGCATGCATTCAACACCGGGAATTTACAAACTCACATGCAGATATACCTGATATGAGATAAAAGGAAACGAAAGTAACTGATGTTGCGTTTACAAAGCATTAACTAAAAGCATTTAGAATGAATAAGTCCTTTGGCAAAAACACATGTAAAAATTTTTTAATTTAAAAATGCTTGTTTCTTTGCAAATTTTGTAATATTAAACAAAGAAATATATTTTTAACGAATATAAGTAATCATAAACATTTACATATATTTAAAAGAAACTATTTAGGAATAAAAACTTTGTTGGCCAGTGTTATTGATATGATATATGTACATTTATTCCATGAACAAATAAATAACATAAAAAGACACCTCCTATGTTAGTAAAATTCAACAAAGTTTGATTATAGAGAAAATCTCTTATTTTTAAAAATATTCAAAATTAGTGTTATTTTAACGTAACACCACGTCGTATATTTGCCATACTATAGAAACTTGAAGTAATCCACTATTTTAAATGTTTATTTTGGTTGTTGACTACATATATTGTATTCGTATGTACGTGGTTTGAGACCGGGGGCAATCCAACTCAGAGTAAATATTTAGAGTACTTGAGAATCCATCTACCTTACACTTTACTGAAGTCGACTTGAGACACTCTTGTTGAATGACACCATTTGTGTATTTTTACTTGCAGTTAGAATGCAATTATGATGGGTGTGTATGAGTAATAGATTACTGCAGTTAATTCCAAATTAAATATTACTAATACTTGTTTGACACATCGTTAATAAAAATTTCTAATCCTTTTTTTCTTAAAACACAAAAACTCAGTTGCGTTTCACAAAACATCTTTATTAAAAAATAGTCACAATTGTTTCAGTGTTGTGTGTTGGCTAAACAACTGTTACTGTTTCTTAACAAAGATATTTTGTAAAAATCATATAATTAATAAAGTTTCTGTGTTTAATTTTGTTATGGATTTTCATCAAGTAAAGGCCATCATTTAATTACTTTTTTCTTTATTTCCTCAAGTGAGCAAATATAGAATTGTAATAGTATACGTTTGATAAAGCAGGTATGTTGCCTATTACGAGGGAAACTAGAACAAAATCCAGCTAGTCACGATAATAACTAGGTTTGTCACAATCATAAAATAAAGATAAATAAGGAATTTTAAAATTTCTGATACACTTATCTTGTTTATAACTGTTGTTACGTAGAACGAAGTGGATAACCGGTGAAGCGCGCGCGCGCGCGCGCGCGCGCGCGCGCGCGCGCGCGCGCGCGCGCGCGCGCGCGCGCGCGCGCGCGCGCGCGCGCGCGCGCGCGCGCGCGCGCGCGCGCGCGCGCGCCGCCGCCCGCGCGCCGCCGCCCGCCCGCCCGCCCGCCCGCCGCCCGCCCGCCCGCCCGCCCGCCCGCCCGCCCGCCCGCCCGCCCGCCCGCCCGCCCGCCCGCCCGCCCGCCCGCCCGCCCGCCCGCCCGCCCGCCCGCCCGCGCCGCCCGCCGCCCGCCCGCCCGCCGTGGCGCGCGCGCGCGCGCGCGCGCGCGCGCGCGCGCGCGCGCGCGCGCGCGCGCGCGCGCGCGCGCGCGCGCGCGCGCGCGCGCGCGCGCGCGCGCGCGCGCGCGCGCGCGCGCGCGCGCGCCGCGCGCGCGCGCGCGCGCGCGCGCGCGCGCGCGCGCGCGCGGCCGATTTACACCATTAGATATGTTTCTACATTCATCTTAGTCAACGATGTTCGTTATGATAAAAAATGTCTTATATCTAAAGAAAGACCGTCCGACATCAACTGATGCAAGACACGCATAGTTAAAATATTCTTTAAAATTTTTGTTTGTAACATTCCAGAAATTTTTTTAAACACTATTTTATGTCACTTATAGCGCATAGCAATGAGTGTACAGTTACTACCACATAAAGGTTAACAATGTACACGAAAATATATCCGCCGAGTTCATGTAGAATGGTCTTTACACTTGCGTTCTTGTAAACATAACATTGGCAGTAAGACACTTTTTACATCTTTTTACTGTCAAAATTCAATTTGAATTCTTAAAATGAACTATATCGAAGCATTATACTTTAATATCTGCACCGAAAGTTATGAAAAATAATTGCGCGAAAATGTTCGCGAGATAATTCCATTTTTTCACTGAAATAAATTTTTCAAGTTACTGTCAACAATACAAATAGCGACCGGATAATAAAACTGTTAAGGTAAATATATTGTTAAAAATGACAAACTTCACGATGCAATCATCGGATCGGAGGCAACAGTAACAATCTTGCCAGTTCCCGAAGTATAAACGGCCACCCTCGTACATTTTTTTAATATTGCTCAGGCGGCGAAAGAGAGACTGCAGTCTCTCTTTCGCCGCTTGAGCAATATTTAAAAAATGTCTTTGTAGTTTTTTGTTACCAGATCAAAAATGTAAAGTAAGTACACCCAGTGTGTATTTGGTGGCGGTGTGACATTATTCTATGCGAGTTTTACCGCGAATCCAGATGCGATACTGTAATTAATTATCTGCTGACCACAACTTAGTTGTCAAAATACGTATACTCAATACGAATATCGATGTGGTAAGGGGTCTTAATTACATTTTTTGATTAATTCAATCAACCACAGCAACCATTTAAATTTACCATTAAATAACAAGCAAAATGAATCATAACACATTGCTTGCGTTTTCTCGATGCTATCGTTTGTACTTTTTGAGTACGCTGTATGTGTAAGTCTCTTTTACTTCGTCTTTATCAATAATTAACATATCGTTTGCTTCAATATATATGTTATGATGTTTTTTTTAATTTTCCAGTATCTCCAATCGTATCCTATTCCTTTTGTTTCGTTTATCGCTTCATTCGATACTAATGACATCAGTAGCTTGCTCAAATTGCATTATCGCCTTATTTTTTAAGTCTATTTGAACTAATAAATGCCAATAATAGATTCGATCTGAAATTATATCGAGCAATAATCTTGTACTGTTTAGATGACATTTTCTCTTCTTCTCTACCTTTTTATTACTTAAAAATTTCTAAAATCTTTACCTCATTTTTTGATAATCTCCTTAACCTTCTACTTATTCCCTTTTCATCAACGGTAGTTGGATTCATTTCTTTTAAATAAGCGAAATGCATCTGAAATTCGGTAGCTTTTCCGTTGTCTGCTTTACGTACACATTTACATAAAAGTAAATTAGAAACCTCGAATCCCTCGAAAAAATGTCTGCCAACATTTGAAACGTAACCTTTCAAAATAAATAAGAGGATAAAGCCTTGTACTACTTTTTCAATATTTACGCATACAAAACATCGCCCATCGCATATAAACTCGTTCGCTTGTGCGGGAATTATACTTTTTATCGCGACGATTTGCGGCTCTCCAGGAATACTAGCTTAACGTCGGCCTTAGTCTAAATTGCAGCTAATCTGACCACAACTATAAAAGCGATCACATTAGATGACGATAAATTAATTATTGCCCCGGGTCGATTTCTCTTTAGCTTCTGTACTAAATCTACTTTAATGCGAAAACTAATTCGGACTTGTATTGTATATTAAGGATAATTGCGTCCTATACAGGTAGTCAGTTAGATTATTATCCACTCAGAGTTGCGTTTAAAATATGTTGTTAATATTAAAACACTAAATGACGCGACATTCTACAAAGCTTGCTAAGTTATAAAATGTCTTGAAGCTTTTATATAAAGAAAATAATATAGTTTTCGATTTCATTGTGTTTATATTGGGTTGGCAACTAAGTACTTTCGGTTTTGTAGTATAAAATAAAACACTTTTTTTTAAACAAAGAATAGTTTTTAATCAATTATATATTTTCCATTTTGCTCAGTGACCTTTTGCCATCTTTCTTTCAGCTGCATGATTCCGCGCTCATAAAATTTCTGGTCCTTATCAGCAAAAAAGTGAACCAGGTGCGAGTGAAGGTGATCGTCATTTGTGAGAGTTTTACCATTCAAAGAATTCTGCAAACTTCGAAATAAATGGTAATCAGATGGTGCTAGATCAGGGCTGTATGGAGGATGTGGCATCACTTCCCAGCCAAGCTCCAATAGTATCCCACGAGTTGCCAAAGAGTGTGAGGCCTTGCATTATCTTGGTGGAAAACTACACCTTTCCGATTTGACAATTCTGGCCGTTTTCCTTTGATTGCTTCATCCAGTTTTATTAATTGTTGGCAGTAAACATCAGAATTGATCGTTTGGTTCCTTTGAAGCAGCTCAAAAAACACAACACCTTTGTAATCCCACCAAACTGACAGCATGATCTTTTTTGGATTCAATTCAGCTTTCGATGTGGTTTGAGCTAGTTTATCGTGTTTGCTCCATGATCGTTTTCGAACTATGTTACTGTACAGGACCCATTTTCCATCACCAGTAATGATTCTTTTTAAGAAAGGGTCGGTTTCATTTCGTCTAAGGTGCATATCGCAAAAGTTGATTCTTTGTGTTAAATGAATTTATTTCAATTCGTTAGGTACCCAAATATCAAGCTTCTTAACTAGCCTAAGACATTTTAAATGTTTTTCAATTGTTGTGTGCGATACATGTAGCCTATCCGCAACCTCTCGAACAATTATATGACGATCCTCTTCAATTATGATTTTGATTTGGTCATCATCAACTTCAGTAGGCCGACCAGAACGTTGCTCATCTTTGAGGGAAAAATCTCCAGAGCGGAATTTTTTATACCAATTCTGACACGTGCGCTCTGTTAAGCAATTAGCACCATAAACTTCACATATCTTTTTGTGAGCCGCAGCAGCTTTCTTTCCTTTACGGAAATAAAATAGTAGAATATGTCGAAAATGTTCGTTTCTGCACTCCATTTAAAATTAACCCACAACTAGTAGCTTTAATAAAAATCACACACTACTTGCTTTTGAAGTTACGTCAATGTGCCTAGTATCACGCGACAAACGGTAAAGTACAGCACTAGCATACGTTATACAAAAAATAAAGCAACGCTCTCTATCAGTAAAAACCGAAAATACTTAGTTGCCAACCCAATAGTAAAGCAATATGGAAATCATCACTTTTAGAAGAAACGAAAAATATAATAAACAATTCTATTTCGCATAGTAGAAACAACGATTGCAGTGAGCTACACTTTTAAATAGAACACAAATAAAGCTATAAACAGTTGTGCAACAGAAAACAATTTTGATAGATTAGTCGGGTATTATTTAATCGTGTACGTACACTCCCGCTCATAGAAGTATAGACACTTGGTTAAATTTTATATAACGATCATAAAAATTATATTAATGCCAATAAATAACGGTAGTATTATTATACCTTTTTCTTAAGAAGGTTTATAATTCAAATAAGTACTGTATTTGTATATATTCTCCAAATAATATGATAGAAACAATTTTATCTAACAATAACTACAATTACCTGATATTGCATCCCAATAGCATTGTACGATAATTCCAACTATATATAATCAGGATTAGTGGTACGGTCATTAAGAAGGGACTAAAGTCTAGAAATTTACCAGAAATGAGTCGGTTACCCTATTACTACCTTCTTGCGCCCTTCAGTAGATTACTGAACGTGCTTGTGTGAAGTTGTCTATTTTGTAAGCGAATAGTGTAATTTCTGTTGCCATGGTAAAAGCCGCTTGATAGTGGAACAGCGAAGTAGTACAGCGAAACGACGATTAATGGAAGCAAATTTACACGCTCGCGATGTCTCACGGAAACCATTATTACGACGTGGAAATATGCAGAAACGACTTCAATGGGCAAGGTTACACCGTAATTGGACAATCAATGAGTGGAAAAACGTACTGTGAAATGACGAATCGAAATTTGAAGTGTTCGGGCAAAAAAGAAGAATTTTCGTCAGACGATCGGCGCGAGAAAAAATGTTACCAGATTGCATAGGTCCAATGGTGAAATATGGTCTGTTGTACCCTGGGGCTTTTCTCATTAGCCGGAATGGGAGATTTGATAAAAATAGATGGTATTATGAGAAAGGAGAATTATCGAGAAATTTTGGAAAATCATGTTTTACCGTCAGGCCTGCGATTAATGGGTAATAATTTCCCAAACACACGTCGTTGTATAAAAATTACCTTGAGGTGGAGAAAAATGAAAATATTTTGAAAGTAATGACATGACCGCCTGAGAGTCCGGATCTCAACCCCATTGAATTATTATGGGATGAACTCGCTAGAAGAGTTAGAAAGGAATGTCCAACATCGAAGGAAAAACTTTGGAATATTTTACAAAAAGAATGGAATAACATTACATCAGATGTAATAAGAAAAGTAACAGAAAGAATGCCCCAAATAAGAAAAACTGTAATTGCCACGAACGGTGGTTTCTTCGATGAAAAGAAAGTATAATTAATATAATATATAAGTATATTAGGAATAAGTTTAATGAATTTTAATTTTTATTATACCATATAAAGAATCAATAAATATTAATTTTTGTTCAATTTCGTCGATATTATTTTTTTTCTCGTCGTTGCTTAATATAGTTGCTGTCCATACTTCCGTGAGCGGTCGTGTAGATTAAACTACCATTAAAATACAATTATAATTAAAATTGAGAATGTAAAAGTTATTTTATTTACTAAATTTTGCTGAACCACTGGAAAAACATGCCACGGTACATGAAACCATTTGTTGAAGTGCAGTTTGTTTCCACCGCGACGCGTAGTTATCGACGCAGTATCTCATACAGATATATGTACGTATTTCAAAATTCTTACAGTTTGCAGTATATTTTCTTATACGCCGACCATGCCAACTAATAAATTTATTTTCTTGACGTCACCCTGGAGTAATCTCTATTGATATGCATGTTTTGTTTTTCTACTTGATTTTTGTTTGTATTGGGATGCATTATTGTTCTCCATTTCCACATAATTATGTCTACATTTTACGCTAGTTATTATTATTAGCTAGTTGTATGACTTGGAGTAAAATGTTTTTCTGTAGTCTACGTAGTATGAAATACCTGCGATTGAGGCTGTACAGTAAAACGACCTTCCAAGAATAAATTCGGTCATCCAGCGAAAAAGCCGCTAGGGAGACAAAGACGTTGAGCCGACTCATGGCCAATGCCAAGTAAATTTCAGCTCCTAATGACCGTCAATCAATTCATACTATTGTATGAATACGAGATTTTGGCTTACACTTTACAGTGGAACAAGTACAGAGAGCGGGAGGTTTCGGTAAGAGGTCGGAGCAAGGCAAGTGCCGGCGAAAGCAAAAGCGCTCACCTTGCTGGCAAGACTGCTGGTCCAATGAAACGGACCTTGGACGACGTACTATGCTGGAGTGGTTTCAATATGACGGGGTACCACTACATAATCAGCTAGCTAGACCAAATTACTTAAATGAACACTTCCCACACTTATGGATAGAAAGAAATTCACCGGTTGTATAGCCATTCTGACCCTCTGAGCTATCTCTGTGTCGAGAATCACATCGAAAATTGGGTAATCTTAGACGAGCTATGGAAAAAGTTTTTGAAATAATTCATCTTCACCTTCTCAGAAAAGCTACGAATACTGTTCTGAAAAGGTGTTATTTATGTATCAATCATAATGGAGAATTCAAAAACTTCTCCGTTATGATTGATATACAAACACCCTGTCAGAACAATATTCGTAGCTTTTCTGAGAAAACGAAAATCAATTATTTCTTCATAAAAATCTATAATTTCTTAGTATTTCATTTCGTTGTTTTCCACTCAAATTTTTACAAGCTTTCCAAGTGTCCTTTTCCTTACAGTGGTGAAGAAATTAAATGTAACGAAAACTCGCACATTGATCTCCTATTTTCTACTTTTTATAAAAGTTCAAATACTCACCCAAGCCGTTTAGTATTTCGTATAAAAAGAAGCTAGAACTGTTAACTAAAGGGTCTTCCAATATGAGGATTCATTTTGATATATAAAAAAACGAGTATTTTTAAGCGAAATCATCGGATGTTTACTTAATTGTAAAGAGGGGGTATTCCATTAATAATAGAATACAATATCAGCCAAATGGCCGCCACGGCTATGCTTGCAGAACCATATCCTTTTCATGAAATTTTCCATCACCATTCGCACATTTGCGGCTGTATGTCCTCGATAACTTCACGAATTCCATCTTTGAGGTCTTGAATCGATTGTGGGCCATTGGCATAGACCTTGTCTTTCACGTAGCTTCAAAGAAAAAAGTCTGGGTGTTAAATTATAAGATCTCGGTGGCCAATTGTGATCGTCTCTTCAAGAAATCACACAGTCAGGAAACTTTTCACGCAAAAGAGCGATGGTATCGTTACAAATACTTGTGTGGCACGTAGCGCCGTCTTGTTGAAAATAAACGTCATCCACATCAATATCTTCAAATTCCGGCCATACAAAATCATTAATCATCGTTTGATATCGCAATCCATTCATCGTAACAGTTGCTCCAGCTTCATTTTCGAAAAAGTAAGGTACGATGACCCCACCAGACCGAAACCGCACCAAACAGTCACACGTTTAGGACGGTGAAGCTTTTCAGCAATAATTCTTGAGTTTTTCGAGCCCCAAATGCGACAATTCTGCTTGTTAACGTAGCCTCCAATGTAAAAATGGGCCTCATCACTCGAGATGATTTTTCGATGAAATTCCGGATCAGTTCGATGCATTTCAAGGCCCAATCAGCAAAGACACGATGTTGTTGATGGTCGGTTGGCGTAAGTTCATATGTTAACTGAACTTTAATAGCCTTAACACCTAAGTCTTGATGGAATATATGGTGTAATGTCGTTTGTGGAATGCCAAATTTCAAAGATCGACGAGAAATTGACAAACCTGGGTTTTCCTCAACACTATGGGCTATATTATATGGCATTGTGTAAATCTAGGTTCCCATGACTTGGAGATATGAAGCGTCATCTGTTGAAAAATACGTCATAACTTTTCAAAACGAAACACCTCAGAGCAAGCCATGAAATTCTTGAGTATGTCTCAATTTAAAACACTGCTCTTAATTGTCAAACGTATATGATATTAACCATACAATTTCCTAAACAACTATGACACTAGATGTAAGTGACATTGCACAAGTTTATATGAATAAAGAAAGTTTTACACAGAGAAATCATGGCTTACTAGAGGTGTTTCTTTTTGTACTCACGTCATGGCAATCACTACACGCATTTTCATTTTATTCATTCATTTTTTATGACCATCATTTGATTTAACATATCCATTGTCAATTTTCATTTCACCTCCTGTATTTTCTTTCTTTTATTTTTCGATCACTGTTTCGATCACTAAATACCTTGGCAATATTAACATTAAATTAATCTTTTAAAATTCAGCAAACTTCTAGCTAAAGTATCCTTCATACAATCACTTAAATTCTATAACTCCAGAGTAGATTTTCATATTATCTCGAGACATAACTAAAGCCGACACGAAATCCTTGAAACTTCTGGTGCAACAAAGTTATAGAAGCCTAGCGATTTATGTTAGTTCTGCACTTAATAAAGTGTACGGGTCCTTCGCCGGAAAGCTCCGGTGTTCGAATTGTTAGTTAAATAGTTTTATACTGCAATGTGGTATGTTCAACTGGTTGATTAATGTACACATCTATGCTTCGAGAAGTTGGCGATAAAAGAAGAAAGTGCAATACAATATACGTTTGAATTAAACTCAGACAAACCTGTAATTAATTACATATAGATATACTGCATTAGTGTTCATATGTATATAAAGTTATATACCCTTGTATTGTTATTGGGTTGTTCCATAAGTTCGTTCGTATTTTGGCACGCTCACGTTGACGCGTAATGGGAAAGGAATAGTTAGGTGACTGGGATATTCTTTAATCTAGTTGTGGCTACATTTTAAATTGTTTCTTTACTTTATCGAATACAGTGCAGAGTTAAAATTGAAAAAGAAAATGAACATTTACGTCATATCATGCTGCATTACAGAAAGAAAAAACGCGACCGACGTAGCCAAAAAAAATGTGTAATGTCTACGGGGAGTCTGCAGTTACCTCTCATGTCATGGCAAGTTTGTACTTATAGACCGTGAGCACTGCGGACAGTTTGTATCAACTGACGCGGACAAAATAACGACTATAATAAATGAAAACCCACATTCTACGCTAAATAAGATAGCGGACATCGTCGGAGTGTCGCATGTAAGAGTTTAAACACGTCTCCAGGCTAAATGGTGCGTGTTGATGTGTGAGTTCCATATAATTTTAATGTACACCAGCTGATACAGCATATACTTATTTGCGATCAACTTATTCAAAGGAACAAGAAACAACCTTTTTAAGAATACGACTATTGAAGATGAACAATGGATTCTCTATAATAACGTTGTGCACCGCAGGTTTTGGTCTAGAGCTTCTCAGACATCAAATATTGGCCTACAGCCAAAGAAGGTGGTATTACAAAGACATAGTCTATTATGAGCAGCTACTACATGATCAGGCGATTAGTTCAATAAATAACTGTGAACAACTGGACAATTTGAAACAGGCTCTTGCTAAAGAATAGCTTGCATTAGTTAAGAGACGACGAATATTTTTTCAACATGACAACGCAGGACTCGACACATATGTTATCATCGCACAGAAGTTGGTAGAGTTTTCACGGGATGCTATGCCTCACCCTCCATCTAGCTCAGATATTGCACTATCCGATCATAGTTTGTTTCGCTCTTTACAAAATTCACTAAATGAAAAAAATTTCGTATCTTTGGACGACATCAAAATTTATTTTGACAGATGTTTCGAAAGTAGAGACGAAACCTTGTAGAGAGATAGCATTATAAAATTTCCTGAACGTTAAACCAAAATGACAAAAAATAACGGACGGTACATTAAAATATGTATTTCGTTTTACAAATGGTTAAAACCAAACGGTGTGTGGACGATGCTGAGAGGGCGGGATGTCCACGAACGTCAGTTACGGAGGAAAACGTTACTACTGTGAGGAAAATGCTTGGCGAGGACAGGCGAGTGACATACTAACAGATAGAGGGTACTTCAGGCCTAAATGCACCAGTAATTAGTTCGATTCTGCATTATCATTTACAGGTGAAGAAACTTTGCTCTCTCTGGGTGCCGCATTGACTGACTGAATAGCAGATGACACGACGTGTGACTTGGTGCCGTGAGATGCTAAAAAAGTTTAATAAGGGACAACCTCGATATGTTAACAACATCGTGACAGGTGACTAGACTTGGCTGTACTATTACGATGTGCCGACCAAAGCTTTAAACAAAGATTGGTGATGAGGACACACCCGTAGTTGTCAGAAAATCCCGATCTGTAAAGAAGAAAATGATTGTATTGATTGAATCTATTTTTCAAATCGAGTGGAATTGTGGAACGCGTCGTTTTGAACATACAGAAGACAGTCACAGCTAAGTGTCTGCTTAATGTCATTGGGTCTATGAAGACCCTGCAGCCAAAGTCAAGAATGGACACCAGCAATTAGTTCGATTTTGCATGATCATTTGCACGTGAAGAAACTTTGTTCTCTAGACGAAGACGCTAAAAAAGATTAATAAGGGACAATCTTGGTATGTAAACAACATCGTGACAGGTGACGAGACTTGAGTACACTATTACTATGTGCCAACCAAAGCTCAAAACAAAGTTTGGGTCTTTGATGATGAGGACATACCCGTAGTTGTCAGAAAATCCCGAACTGTTAAGAAGAAAACGATAGCTTTATTTTTCAAATCGAGTGGAATTGTGAAACGCATCGTTTATGACACACAGAAGACAGTCACGGCTAAATGATATACTAAACAGTGCCTGCCTAAAGTCCTTGAATCTAGAACCTGCGGCCAAATTCAAGAATGGACATCCGGTTCCTCCATCACGATAATGTTCCATCTCACCGCGCCAAAACCTGCACCGAATATTTGACCACGACAGGATTGAAACTTCTTGAGCACCCTCATTACAGTCCAGATCTTGCTCATTGCGACTTTGCACTGTTCCTGCATGTGAAAATGAAGCTAAATGGGAGGCGGTTTTGCAGTGATGAGGACCTTCTGCGGGCTTGGGACAACAAGTGTGCTTTACTCCTTAGTGAAACTTGGCAGAACTGATTTCAAGGTTGGTTTCGGAGGATGGGTGTATTGAGTGTAGAGGAAATTACTTTGAAAAAATTAAATAAACAAAGCTGTATTGCAAAACTTTCCTAGTACCCTTTGTACATGGTAGACTAACAATCTGTGTATTTAAGAAATGTGTACATTTACATTTCCTGGTGAATATAATATGTATTTAAAATATATTACTCAGCATAATTGAAAACTATTAGTTTAGTTATCAGTTACTGTAGATGAATAACGTATAATTGTTAGATTTTAAAATTTTCATCTGATTTTCAAAAAGCCGTTGTACAAATAGAGTCGATATTACTTTTTTGCAATTATAAGCATAAAATTGGGGACGTCCATTTTATCTAGAGTTATTTAACCAAAAATACGAATTTTTTAACGTTGAAAAATTTTCACTGATATAACTAAACTTCAGTATCCCGCATAAATCTTTGTAAAGTATTCGCGCCGAAAAATTTATTTCAGTACCTTCCCTTTTAGGGTCATCGGCAGTTCTTTTTTGTTTCTTATCTCTCGCATGTTCAAATGTGAAAATACCGTTTTAAATACAAGTTTTTTTTTAGACAAAAGAAGTCCATTACCGGAATGGACCTTTTTACTATCGGAACTGTGCGAGTGCTAAGCACAAACACAAGAGCAAAGGACACCGAGAGAGGTGTTTTATGATGTTGACACTAAGCATTGGGTCGGAAATAAATTACTTTGAAAAATACACAATATATATTTTTTAACGTTTTACGGCGCCCTGTACCGCCGGAGGTTAAAGAAGTTTGTACTTAATTAGATTTTAATGTGCAAACAAAGGGAATCGTAAAATTTTATGGCGGAATATTAAACGCCGTTGATAAATTTTGCGTTTTTAATAGGTTTTTAATAGTTTATTAAAGGCACACGAAGAATAATGACATTAATATCGCCGGACTTCTCTGTGCACCTATTCTCTTGTTCGGCGCAGAAATTTTACTTCTGTACAAGAAATTAAATTAAATTGTGTAAATAAAGGCAAAAATTTAAATCGTAAAATATCCATAAATTTGAAAGACTTCGAAGGAAGAAGAAAAATGTAAATTTAGATCATTTGCATTCATCAGTATTTTTTCTGAAAATAAGAAAACGAAACATTAATAATTAGTAGGCATGCGATTTATCCCAAACAAGTCAGAATCGGCTATATAAAATACGTACGTGCCTATACATGCGTACATATACAGACAAATCTGGACCAGTGAAATGAATGTTTTCGTCAATTGTCGATCGTCTCAAGCAATGCTTATGCAAACATTGTGCTATTAGCTAGCATCAATATTTGGCTTAGCGATGTTATTTGTTTTAAAAAAAATTGGAAATGATGTGATCAAAAAGAGGAAAAGCGAAACTCAAACAGTAACCGAATTACTGGCATTTTAAGCCTCAGCCTTCAAAAAATGGTGGTTATTGCAAAAGGAAAAGGCATTCCACTTGTAAGAGGTGAAGCATTTTATAAACACGACCTCTGTATACCCAAAGATCTGTGCAAAAGAGAAAAAAATATTTCTTAGATGAATCCACAGCTACTTGGAATTCCCATCAACACTGAAATCATTAGAAAGATACTGTGGAAAAGAATTAGAGAAGGAAGATTCACTGGTCCTTTTCAAAGAAGCTTTTTACAATATTGTGGAGGGACAGCAGCATAAACAAGGAGAGGGTTTTGATTTTGAAATATGAAACTATGTTTAATACGACTGGTGATTTTTATATGGAAGAAAATTCGGTACGTAGACTTCCGCGGTCGTAGTCCACACTATCTTCTTCTGGGCTTCCGGGCTGGAACCGCGTCACTGGTATAACTTTTCACGTCACTGGTATAACAGTGTATATATTGATGAAACAAAGCGGTCTGTCGGCACTCTGAGCATGAGCGTTGTACTAGGTTGCTGCGCGTAGCTGGTTCTGCACTCGCCGGGCATAGGCTGGAAACCGGGCACCATATCCAATTTAATTCTACTAAGATCCTATCCCGTACTAACCATTACTATTTCCGCAAAATCCGTGAATCTATAGAGATCTCTAAGCACCCCAAAAACTTTAACCGTGAGGATGGCTACCCCCTACACAACGCCTGGCAATTCTGTATCTCCAAACAACCCAACCACAACGGTAACGCTCCAGTGACCCATGACCCATTACACATATATAAACCCGTCCACCATCGACTTACACCAGTTTCAGTGTGACAGACAGTAGCAGTAGTTGAGCCCTAAAAATGTCCCATACGAGTAGGTACGAAACGTCGGCAACCAGTGACGCGGTTCCAGCCTAGAAATCCAGAAGGAGGAAGAAAATTCTTTTGTACGAATGTATTGTTATCATTTTTGATAAATATGTCAGATTTTTGGGGTAAAACCAACTGTGTCTATCTATTTTCTATGAACTGCAGATTTTCTGAATCGTTTCTATTAATTTTTAAATTCAGTAATAACCTTTTGTTACAGTAAATGGCTACTTAATATGTTTAGACAAACATTTTGTCAGTTTCTTTTATTCTATTTCTTTAAACTTGTCGGGTTTTGCATCTAGAAGTCTAATAAGTCGAATGGGAATGGAATTTGAAATTAGGAGGATCACAAATTGAATACCGCTAGTAAAACAAAGGGGAAGACCAAAGTTGAGATAGAAGGAAAAAGCAATCAAAGATGTACGAAATTTTGGAATTACAGGATCTGGGAAGAAAACGAAGAATTGAAGAAAGTAGAGAAAAATAGTTAATGAATCTATTTAAAGCGGAATTGAGTGATGTACCATGCCACTAACTTAATCTGCAGAGTTCGTTGTACGACTTTCGTTCCAATAGGAATATATCGCGTTATAATATTGGTGTGCTTAACTTAATTCGGTTACTTTTCAATAGAAGTTGTTAGTTGTTATATATAGTTGAGTATGATAGCTGTTTTTTTTTGTTGGAAAGGTTTGACATCTATCAACCATATTTAGTTACATTGTTTTGAATTTTATACAACATTATTTTTGAGCTCGTTGAAAATGTCTGAATTTGTGTTAAATAAACAACATTTGAGGGAAGTTTTAATTTTCTGCTTTAATAGGAAGAAAAGTGCAGCTGAAGCTCAACGATTGCTTGCAGAAGTATATGGTGACTCTGCTCCAACAAAAAAATCATGTTGTCGATGGTATCGACGCTTTAAAAGCGATGATTTCAGCGTTGAAGACAGACCGAGTCCAGGTCAACCAAAAAAGTTTGAAGACGAGGAACCGGGGCATTACTGGATGAAGATTCATGTCAAACCCAAGAAGAACTTGCAAAAACGTTGGGAGTAACTCACCAAGCCATTTCAAAATGTTTAAAAGCATTGGGATTCATCCAAAAGCAAGGAAATTGGGTACCACACGAATTGAAGCCAAGACGATTTTGCATGTCGCAAATGCTGCTTGAACGCCATAAGAAGAAGTCGTTTTTGCATCGAATCATTACTGGTGATGAAAAATGGATTCATTACGATAATCCAAAACAAAAAAAATCTTATGTAAAGCCTGACCAGCAATCAACATCAACGGCGAAGCTAAATATTCAAGGTGCCAAGATAATGCTGTCTATTTGGTGGGATTCGACGGTTATCATCAATTATGAGCTGTTAAAACTTGGTGATCCTATTACGGGCGAGCGATACAGACAACATTAAATTCGTTTGAAGAGAGCAATCACCGAAAAACGACCAGAATATGCGACCATAATATTCCATCATGACAACGCTCGGCCTCATGTTGCAAGATCAATTAAAAACTATTTGGAAAACAGCGGCTGGGTAGTTTTACCTCACCCACCTTATTGCCCAGACATTGCCCCTTCTGACTACTATTTATTCCGATCGATGCAGAATGCCCTTATTGGAATACGCTTCACTTCAGCTGAAGGAATCAAAAATTGGCTTAGCTCGTTCTTAGCCTCAAAAGATGAACGATTCTTTTGGAAAGGAATCATTGCCCGAAAGATGGGGAAAAGTTATAGCTTCCGATGGACAATACTTTGAATAATATGTTCATTCATTTTCATTATAAAATAAAGGCATTTTTTTACAAAAAAGGTAACCGAATTAAATACACTCCATTAACAAATATAAAATTTAAAAGCTGAAGTTTTATTTCAGACATGAACAACGCCATCTTACAATACTTAATTATAACTTTGCAATTTATCGAGGATCGATAAATGAATTTATATAATTTCTAATATGCTTCCATTAATTACAGGAATTTAGTTGTTGGAAGAACTTCGAAACATTTTCACTTAAAATTATTAACTAGCAGCTTATCTTGAGGCGTTAACAATTTTCTCGTAACTAAATTATAAAATTTTAATTGTAATCTTTAAGCAACATCGCAACTTACGGAATTAAACCGAGGATTACATTATGACTTCAATTAATTTCAGTGAATTTTGAATATTTCCCGCGTATCTACATTCATGCAAGGTCAATTACCTGTTAAATCGAATTACGACGGAAGGCTTTTCTACGATTTAACATGTAATTAACGCGAGTACAATAACCGCAACTTATTTTGAAACTTGACGTCAACTTTTATAATTCACTTTGAATAATTATAACACTTGCGCGAGCAGTGACGAATGAGAGTGGAGACGTAAACATTTTATATTTCACTAAGCAGAAGGTAACGATTCAAATAAAGTCATTAATGCGAAACATGTTTTGTTATTGTTCAGTCTAATCCAGGGAAATACACAACATTTCATTCCAAAAATGTTACTACATTTTCTGAAAACGTTACATATTGCAATGAATACAGTTTTGTATGCGAAGAAAGTGAATAATCAAACGTAGTTTGCTTGAGTATTCGCGTAATTGAACTTTGAATACTCTGTCTGAAGTGCCTTACAATCAAGCGATTGTTCACAAGCGCTGCACACCATGTTTTCCAACTAAAGGGTGTTTCAAATTTCGCAGTTTTTTTAAAGAATAAATTAACGCATAATTTGTATTCACTTTCGAAAACTTTTCATTGGTAATTAAAGTATAAGTTTGCTTGAGTATTCGCGTAATTGAACTTTGAATGCTCGTATTTCCGTTTGCAATTGAATTTCTAGGTTTCTAGTTAATCTGCGGTCCGAAGAAAGTTCGGATCATCTGGCAAATAAAAAGAATTGCTAATTAAACTGTTATAATAGGTTTCTATAAGAGAGATGTTGGCTTCGTTTTACATCTCAATATGTTAATACTTATCCCTTTTTATTTATTTTTTATGAAGCCGACTTACCGATAGGTAGGAGTAAACCTTTATTTTTGCCATGATTTTTTTATATTATTTAGATCTGTCTGAAGTGCCTTACAATCAAGCGATTATTCACAAGCGCTGCACACCATGTTTTCCAACTAAAAGGTGTTTCAAATTTCGCAGTTTTTTAAAGAATAAATAAAACACATAATCTGCATTCACTTTCAAAAACTTTTTATTGATAATTAAAGTATCAGTTATAACATTTATAGGTGAAAAATAATATCTACCAAATTGCCTCCTCTTACAGCTCCACAGACGTCCACTCTTTTGTTAAAATTTTCAATGACATTTTGATATAATTGAGGCTCTATCTCACCAATGACATGAATAATTTCATCTTTCAAAGCAGTAATGGATTGGGAATGGTTTTTATAAACCTGACTTTTCACATAACTCCAAACGAAACAGTCTAACGGTGTCAAATCACATGATCTTGGTAGCCAATTAACATCACCGTTTCTGGAGATTACACGTCCAGGAAATTTTTCTCTCATTAAATCAATTGATTCGTGTGCAAAGTGAGGTGTAGCGCCATCGGGTTGAAACTACATATCTTCTAGATCAATATTCATTAATTCAGACCACAAAAATTCGGTTATCATCCGACGATATCGATCACCATTGGCAGATACAGCTTCACCAGCAGCATTTTCAAAGAAGTGAGGTCCAATTACACCACCTGACCATAATGCACACCAAACAGTAACTCGTTTAGGATGCATAGGTTTCTCATGAATAATTCGTGGATTTTCCTCACTTCAGATACGGCAATTTTGTTTATTAACATAGCCACCAAGTTCAAAATGTGCCTCATCGGAAAACATTATTTTTTGAGAAAAATCAGCTGGTTGTTCATTGATGAAATTGACAAATGAACGACGTCTTAAATGATCTAATGGCTTCAGCTCCTATGTTATTTGATCCTTATATGCCTTGTGAGCTAAATCCTTGTGTAAAATACGCCATGTTGTTGATCCACTAAGTCCAAGTTATTGTGAACGTCGTCTAATGGACATTTCAGGATCTTCAGCAACACTTTCACGAACCAAACCAATATTTTCTTGTGAACGACCACTACGACTATATTTTTCAATTTTTCGATCTTCCACGGAACCGGTCTCTTGAAATTTTTTAATAATTCGACGAATAGTGCTTTCAGATGGACGATTATGTAAACCATAAAATTCACGTAATTTTCATAAAATAATTCAACAATTTGAACGCGTTGTTGTACCGTGTACGAAGCCATTTTTATAAATGTCATACATCACACTTTTTAAATTCCCACATACCCAGATAAATTCAGTGCGATATCTATATTTTATTTATTCTTAAAAAAAAACCGAGCAATTTTAAACACCCTTTACATCTCCACTCCGACGAGAAAACTCAATCTATCCAAATGATAACACTTCGTCGCCCACGACTATCCAGGCTAGAGCATAAAATCTCTCCTTTAGAAATAGCTCAATTTAGACCTTTCAAACACCTTAATTGCCAGATCACAGTAAACTAATAACGCTACCGGATTATACTCCGCTAATGTCGTGTTACTCCTTCCCAGACTGACCAATCACTAGGTATAGACGAAGATGTTGGTTGTACTCCTGCTGGAGCTCAACCTGACCCAATGGTAACAGATCGTCGCCTACGACTATTCAAGCCGTAATATAAAAAGATTCATTTGCCTGCTAGCCAAACATATTTAAGAGTCTGCATTGAAAATAGCCCAGTTTAGACCTTTTAACCATCCTAATGTCTAGATCACAGTAGGCTAATAAGGCTACCCGATTAGATTCCGCTGACATCGACTTACTCTCCTTCCTGTACTTAGATTAGGTTGACTAGTTACTAGGTGTAGACGAGGTTGTTACCTACACTTCCACTAAGCCTCAATCTACCCGAACAATAACGGTTCATCGTCTATGTGTATCCAGGCCGGAGTACAAAAGGATTTTTTTGCCTTCTGACCAGCCTTATTTAAGAACCTACATTAAAAATATCTCGATTTAGACATTTCAACCATCCTGATCACGGTATGCTAATAAGGTCGTCATATTACATCTGCAGGTGTCGATTTACTTCTTCCCGTACTTAGATTATGTTGACCAGTCACCAAGTGTAGACAAAGAAGTTAGCTGTTTGGGATTCCTTTACGACATGTATCATCTAGTACACGTACTATAGTACATAGTTTCAGATACAATAAAGCGTTTTAAGCCTAACCTAGTGCCCCGTGTCTATCTCAACATGCAAGCCAGGCCCTCGACCCCTTTACATATATTTAATATTTTCATCGAATTAATGTATTGAACGATGTTAAAAGACCTCGATCAAACTAATTTCGTTTGAATTAATAAAATGAATTGGTAATCTGGTTGGCGTATAAGTTAAAAAGGGTTTTATAAGAACTTTTAAAATGCAAACACTTTAAAAAGAATCAAAATGTTTTCGATTATACAAAAAATAGAACGAAAACTTTTAAAGCAAGAAACAATTGGCATAATTTTTTCGTATATAGGACAAACTTTTTGAGTTAATAAACGCTAGTTTTAAAACATTATTTTCACACTGTGTAAATAAAACAAACAAATAAACTCAATTAAAATCAAAATAACTTCAAACAAATTATTTAACATAGAAATTTATGCGTCGCCTAGAGCTTATAAAAATTATATTTAATTTCCTTAATTAATAACGAAAACCTGCAATAATAAACGTGTAAGATTAAGCCTTTCAGAAGTCACTTACCCCGGGTTGAACTTTAACTGCCGTTTTTGGACCAAGATTGATCGTTCCACCGTCGAATCTGATTAACAGATTAAGACCTCTGGCGCCAGGATTTCCACCTTTCAATGAAGCATAAGACAAGAATTAATTTAAGGTATATTTGTAGGAGTAACATTATAAACAAGAGAAAATTAATAGACTAAAATACAGGGTGCATTAAAAGAATGCGTAATTTTAGCGGTACAATAAATTAGTGAAAATTACGTAATTATTTGATAAAAATACGATAGTTTGAAGTAATGTTGTATTGTACAGAGGTTTACTAATTAATATGAGATCGAATGAAGCATCTTTTTATGTATCTAATTATCGTATATTCGTTGTCAACTATACAAGGTGTAAATGAAATAGACCAACGTATTTAATATGTAATGGTTGTAGTAATATTAAGCATAAAGTGCTAATGAGCGAAAGCACTATTTCAAACAATAATAAAGAAATGAATTTAATATAGTTCAAAATGATCAAGTCTTTGCGCACTTCGCTTTTTAAAACAAATAAACGAAATCCGTCTTTAAATCGTTTATACCACACATGCACACTCGTACGCAATAAACACGCATCACCATACACTTGTTTCATCAAATAAAACGTTT
Organism: Dermolepida albohirtum; assembly: GCA_031893035.1. Classification (NCBI taxonomy): domain Eukaryota; kingdom Metazoa; phylum Arthropoda; class Insecta; order Coleoptera; family Scarabaeidae; genus Dermolepida; species Dermolepida albohirtum. Next base: position 188,650 of record JAVIWB010002838.1, on the reverse strand, counting down.
CAGTAAACGATTTACCGACTTTAAAACAGAACTTGGTATTTGCTCCTTGTTCAAAATTTATTTTTAGACCAATGCCAAGTACACACTGTTACTTTATGCACAATTCCTCTTCACTCAGTACACGTCTCCAGCCTCCGAAACCAGTCTTTAAACCAATTCTGCCAAGTTTCACTAGAGAGTAAAGTACACTCGTTGTCCCAAGTCCGCAGAAGGCCCTCATCACTGGAAAACCGCCTCCCTTTTAGCTTCGTTTTCATATGCGGGAACAGTGCGAAGTCACAGGGAGCAAGATCAGGACTGTAGGGAGGGTGCTCGAGAAGTTTCAATCCGGTCATGGTCAAATATTCGGTGCAGGCTTTGGCGCGGTGAGCTGTAGCATTATCGCGATGGAGAAACCAGGTGTCCATTCTTGACTTTCGCCGCAGGTTCTTCGTAGATCCAATGACTTTAGACAGGCACTGTTCAGTATGCCACTTAACTATGACTGTCTTCTGTGTGTCCGAAACGACGCGTTTCACAATTCCACTCGATTTGAAAAATACAGCTCATTTTCTTCTGTACAGATAGGGATTTTCTGACAACTACGGGTGTCCTCATCATCAAAGACCCAAAACTTTGTTTTGAGCTTTGGTCGACATATCGTAATAGTACAGCCAAGTCTCGTCACCTGTCACGATGTTGTTCACATACCGAGATTGTCCCTTATTAAACTTTTTTACCATCTCCCGGCACTAAGCCATATGTCATGTCATCTGCTCTTCAGTCAGTCGATGCGGCACCCAGAGAGAACAAAGTTTCTTCACGTGCAAATGATCATGCAGAATCAAACGAATTGCTGGTGCATTTAGGCCTGCAGTACCGTTTGTCAATTGGTAGATTACTCGCCTGTCCTCGCTAAGCATTTTCCTCACAGTAGTAACGCTTTCCTCTGTAACTGACGTTCGTGGCCTTCCTGGCCTCTCAGCATCCTCCACAGTTAAATTTCCCCTTTGGAATTCTCTATACCACATGAATATCGTTGTGCGATGTGGACAAACATCACCTAGTGCAAGGGTCATTTCTTCGAAGCGCTGGTCTATGTTTAAACCACGCACGAATTTATAACGCAAAACTGCCCTTATCTCATTTCATGACCACGATGCCATCGCAGGCACTTTACACTTTCACAGCCAATGAATAACTGAGCCCATCGGCATAGCATGGCGGCTACTTTGCACGTTTGAACATGTCTCAACATGTAGCAACAAACAGTTTCCTACGAATCATTGTTGCGTCATATTGCAAAACTTTCTTAGTACCCTTTGTACCTTACCGACGCAAATTTTTTTTAATAGATGGCGCCACCAAGAATTACTATTTTAAAAAAATTGTTTTCTCTGCGACAAACTGTGTATATCTGCTTGCTCCCTTCCCAAATATAATATCCAAAACATCACTAAAATTTACCTAAATTCGCCTACAGAAAAGCGAATCCAACGAAAGACACGCACACTTCAATGTAGATGAAAATTAAGACAAATATAAAAGTAATTTCCAAAAAGAGAAGAAAAGAGAAATTTAAAAAAAAAAACAATGAAAGTACAATAACACCAAAAAGAGAGAGAATTGTGAGAAAATATGAAAGGAAGCTTCGGCAAGCGAGAATATTATTGAAACCTCTTCATCCGGAGATGAAATTGAACCAAACTCAAATGATGAAAACCATTTGCCATACGTACTGACGGAATGATAATACGGAAAAAATCGAACGCAGTGAAAAATTACCAGCCGCGAAAGGAGATGAGAGGTTATAGAGATTCAATTATTTTTTTACAGTTAAATAGAGGTAATTCAAAGCTTTTCATGAAATTATGTTATAAAATTTACTACCATTGGAACCGTTAAAAATACAGCATTGATGTGTGAATTGAACAGATTTATGTAGTTTTAATATACGAGGTGCGATTCAGATGTTCTTGGACTGACGCCGCAGCACTAGAACTCAATAGAATACAGACACTTACTGGTAGATGATGGAAGGAATAAGTCTGCGGAGTGTGTGTGAGAAGTTGCAATGTGATTGGCGCTGTTTCAGTTAGGCTACGTTCGACTGTGTAAAGTCGTAGTTGTGTCCTGTCACAATCATTATAGTGGATAAAAAAACATGAGCAACGCGCGTGAATTAACGCCAACTTTTGAGCAATTTACGCATTCTAAGACAGATGAAACATCAATTAATGACGACTAGCGAACAGGGAGATATTCGACGTCTACCACGACCGAAAACGTCGCTACAGTTCAACGGCTTATTCATGAAGACCGTCGGCAGACTATTCTTGATATCTGAGATAAAGTTGTAATCAGGTATGACTGAAGAATTAGGTATGCACGGCATCATCGTGAAATTTATTCCGAGACTTCTGACTGACGATCAAAAACTGGAACGAATTGCCATTTGCACTGAGCTTAAACAACTTGCTGTGGGCGATGGAAGCTTCGTCATGAGTGATTACTGGTGACGAGAGCTGAACTTATGGTTATCACCCAGAAACTAAACAACAATCAAGTTAGCAGAAGAGTCCGAAGTGGCCAAGACAAAAGAAATATCAAAAAGTCAAAGCAATGTGAAGAGATACTCAAGATACTCATTGTTTTTCCTGACATTAAAGGCATAGTGCACAAAGAAATCGTTCTAGCTGGTTATACAGTCAATTCTCAGCTCTATTGTAATGTTTTGAGGCAACTCTCTGAGGATACCAGACGTAAACTGCCCGAACTTTGGCATGCAGGAAATTTGTCGTTGCATCACGACAGTGGACCGTTTCACCATTCATTTTCTACACAAACCTTTTTGACGAAAAAATCGACGATTCAGGTTCTCCTTCCTCCCCCCTCGTTTTGATAACATTGAAAAGATTCAAGAAGGATCGCAAGCAGTACGCAACTCGTTCACAGACAATGACTCCATGAATATATTTCAGAACTGGAAAATAACGCTGGGATTGATGCATAGTTGCTCAAGGAAACTACTTCTAACGTGACAGCAATTGCCAGGAATTAAAGTTAAGTTTCGAATTCTTATAATGTCAGTCCTAGAAAACCTAGGGCATTCCTCGTACAGATAGAACAGAATTGTTTCGCATAGTAAGAGTAACATTTATACCACTGCATACGAGCAGTGGTATAGCAACTCTTACTACTGAATGCACATATAGAATTTTACTACACTTTCAGTTATTAAACGACATAACAGCACTATAAAGGTAATAAAAAGACAATGAAGACGCTCGAAATATGATACGGGAGAACAGATAAAACTAAACTTATAGAATCTGGTACGTATACTTCCGCGGTCGTGATCCATACTATCTTCTTCTGGGCTTCCGGACTGGAACCGCGTCACTGGTATAACTGCCGACGTTTCGTACCCACACGTATGAGACACCTTCAGGGCTCTACTGCTGCTACTGTTTGTTGCACTGAAACAGTTTCAGTGCAACAAACAGTAGTAATTTTAAAAACTGTCTGTCCTCTTCAATGTTGAATTCATTTGCGATACTAATAAGCAAATATACACTCTTACAATCGAATAACCAAACTAAAATGATTCAAAATAAACAAAAGAAGGACGAATTTTTTTGTTACAAATCGGAAAAAAACCGACACAAGAGTGTATTATTTTTTTACTACTTCTTGTATCAATTATTATTCTCAACAGAGTAAAAATTTGTACAAAATTTGATTTAAAAATACATACTTTACTGGGTGATTCGTTTTATCTGTCGCACAGTATATATTTGTTATCCTCCGTATATACGTATTTTCTTAAAAGCTCTATTTCTGGATCTGTTACTGACGTAACTTTAAATAAATTAAATACCAGCACGTCGATTGTAACATATTTACAAATACATAACTTAATAAGCCAGAAGTAATCCAGTCAAACTTATACATCATTTAAGAAAAAGGAAATTTTAAAAAGCATTTTACCTTCCAGTCCATATGGTTCCAATACCCTTCTCTCTGTTAAAACTGATAACGTAACTGGTGCACGGAAATACAATTCCCTAAGAACTCCGTCTCCGCCGCGATATCTACCAGCGCCACCGGTACCTTCTCGAAGCATAAACTTTCGAACGTGCACCGGATATCGACGCTCCAATATCTCTATGTCCGTTATCCTAGTATTGGTCATGTGGGTATGAACACCGGAACAACCGTTCCAAGTCGGACCCTGAAAATTGCAAGTAATTTAATGATTTTCACCGTTTCTCGAAAACACAGGCGTCTTACCGCGCCACTGCCACCAGCCACCGTTTCATAACATCCCCACGATTCACTGCCGAACGTTATGTTATTCATACATCCCTGAGAAGCTGCACAAGCACGGAAAGCTTTAAGAACTACATCCACGATTCTCTGTGAAGTGAGTACGTTCCCTCCGACAACGGCTGCATTATCGCTGGGATCTAATATTGATCCTTTCGGTATTACGATATCGATCGGTGCCAAACAACCCTAGAAATTAAATTAATAATACTTGAAATAATCTATTCATAACGTGTTCATACTTGTTGTTCCTTTTAAATGTTTGGTTTAATCTTGCGTTATAAAATATTCATGTATACAGAGTAATTCATAATTCCTGACATTGTAAATTAAACATTTATATCAAGACTTTATCAATCAATTTATTCAATAAAAATATTTATATTATTCTATATTCACTTCTACTGAAATATCATTAATTTTTGGCTTATAATCAGTTAACTATATTTGACGAGTATATACGTAAATTCAAAGTCTATTTCAGTGTATTTGACGTGTATACTCGTCATATAAAATAAAAGATTACCATTTACTACATAAATCAGAAACTTTAAAGGAGAATAAAGAAAATCTCATATGCCGACATGTCTGCAGGCTATCGATTACAAATAAAATTTCCATTTTTGATGAAAATGTTTTTGGGCAGTGTAAATATACAATTGTGATGAAACAGGCTAAAATTTTAAGAAGACATTAACAAATACTTTACTTTGACAAAAAGAAGCGTCAGCTCTCGGTTATGAAAGAAGTAAGGAGGAAATAACCATTTTAGCATGTAGTAACCACAAACTGCTACTCATTGACAGTCTCAGAAGGGGATTGTAAAACAGCCCGAAGCCTCGCGCTTGTAAAAGCCTTTCACAGCAACCCGGAAAGAAGTTAGGATAAAAGACGTGTAAGTACCATTATGATATTTTAGCTGAGCTGCCAATAAGCTTATTCCTACAGCTTGCACACAGTCGACTTCGCTTTGCTACCAACATCATTGTAGCCTCATTCTTCTTAAATACACACGGTAGTAACAGGTCACACACATTTTAAAATTGCCGACCCGCAGCAACCACGGCAGTTGTATTTATGGTTGTTGTTGTGATGAGGAGTCGACTACCGAGAAATTTTCGTTTCGTTTTTCTGGAGGCATAATATCTAGCGCGGCTTTGTAATTTAGTGCCCTTAAAAAACCTGTTAAGGACACTAGCGTATTTTAATAAATATTTTATTTGACTTCTTTTCCTCTTTTAAAGCAAGCAGTGCATATTATATTATGTTCAGTTGCAAATTAAAATTATTTCTATAATTCTACCACTGGCGAAATCGATAGTGCATTTGTTGTTTATCTGCTGCAGAAGTACTTTTGCATTTTATGTACTTTGCAGAAAGAGCAAGGGCTTCTCAAAAATCTACCGCTCGGAGCCTCACAACCATTAAGACCGCCTCTGCTACAACTTATAATCATAGAAAATTCTGCAGAGCCTCGCGCGTTCAAAAACTTACCACACACTCGTTTACTATAAAAACTAAAAAAGTACTTGGATGAACTCGATGTGTTCAAAGTATGGTTTCACGAAGAGCTTGTACAAAAGTAGAGAAATATTTGAAGAAATTGAAACTTTCACGAAAAGCCACTACTAAAAGATACTTTTTCTTGATGCAAATATAATCATCCTTTCCACCATCCGGTGGACCAAGTTCTTGAGAATTTAAAAAGGAACTACTGATCCTGTTTGCTGAAATCTCTTTTGGAAGCAGTTGGAAGCAAGTGACGTTCTTCAAATTTATTTTTTTTAATGACTGACTAGTCCAGTCATTAAAAAACCTAAATTTGAAGAACGTCACTACTTTTGATAACAGAGGTCTGGCATGTTGTAAAACTTTTAACCGTAAAAGAGTTATGAAGCAAAATTATTGACTTTTGTTATTACGAAAAGTAGTCGCCATATAAATGCATTCCATTATTGCAGATCAAAGTCCTCTCTGGTTTGGAGTAAATTTCGGAAGGAAACGTAGAAGGATTATTAGGAAGTGAAGATTTTGAGCAAAATTACACCAATGAAGAACCAGTGTCTCTCATTCAAAGAGATTCCCATCAAACTTCTAAATCAGAATTTGAAGACGAAGTGGTACAAGTGGAGCAAGAAGTTTCTCATTCACATGCCTGTTCTGCTTTAGTTTATGTTGAACAACAGAAAAACCCTGCACCAGCTGATGTGTCCGGCAATAAAAAATGGTGACATCATGCGGCAATTAATATGTCACAATCTAAATTGAAACAGGCTACAATTTCAGCTTTCTTTAAGTCACCTTAATCACCGAAGGTTGATATATAACCCCTTTCCACATTAATTTTCGTATTCTGTATACGTATTTCGACAACCTAGTTGTCATTATCAGCAGATAATTAAACAGCGTCGTACCTGGAAAACTACGGCAAAAAATACCCGTACAAAAACAAATTCCTCACACGATCTGTACCATTGAAAGCCAAACCGCACACTAGAGTATGCGTTCTGGCTTAGTTGTCGAAATACGTATAATACGTATACAGAATACGAAAATTAATGTGGAAAGGGGTTATATATCAACCTTCGGTGATTAAGTTACTCAACCACGGACTCCATCAAAAGTACCTTCTTTAATTCAATTGAATTTGACATATAAAATACTTTATGTATTAAATATATAACTATTTTTTAAGTTAGTAGGGGCTTTTTATTTTATTTAAGAAGGAAGAAAATAAATAATAAACCTCTATTGTCCGACTGTTTGATTATTAGATCTACCGTCGGTCCACAATAGATCGGATAATCGAGGTTTTACTGTATTAAAATGAAAATTATCTTAAGAAGTCGTGTATGTAAAAACTGTTTTTGCAGATTAATCGTTTTGATGTGTTTTCACGAATTCTATAAAATGTATATACCATACATACGTAAATGAATGCAGCGAATAAATTACGCTTCCAATTTAGGAAACTTGGCAGTTACACAGTTAGAAAATTTATTACCCAGTCGCTCTTTGTTTACACCATTTCAATGTGTAAGAAACTGTTATCTTTTGAATATATTAAAGCAAAATGTTAGAATAAATTAAAACATTGGGTATGGCCATTTACATTTTACTATTTTGTATGGAATTACACTTACTCGTATTTTACTCTGGTATATTATGTTGTAGAATATAAACATTACACAAGCTTTCTAAACGACAATTAAAGTATTAAGAAATGAATAGAACCAAATAAGTTCAATAATTATTAGAGCGGCGACGAAAGTGGCAATACCATAGGCGGTACGGTAGAACGGGCAATTGGTGCGCAGTGAATGAGATCATTCACATCAAATGCAATACGGTTCACGGTTGATGTTTAAGTGTAAATTATAAACTGCGGCGAAAGTGTCCGTAGCAGTGCCGTGTCTAGACTTATTCTTACACAATTAGTGCTTACCTAGTAATATGTAATTTCATAACCCTGGTAATGTGTTGTGGAAGTAACTGTACATCTGCATCATTGCATACGTCTCTACGGTTGCTTCTGTAAATGACGTCCTTCGCGACGAGAAAATGTTTTTGTATAGAGAAAAAGATCGTTCGGCGTCTATTGATGTAACTTTGGCAGAAAGAAGCTGTTGTTCAAAATCATTCCAGGGCTCACTATTTGCACATTTGTCATAAATAGTTCGTAAAACATGCAAGTCCGGATTTTTTTTTAAAACACAACAATTTTTGATGAGCTCGTACACCAGCAGCGTCAGTTAAACTATGCAAATGAGCGGTCACATTTTGCACTATGCATAGTGATGCGTCTAAGGGCAGCGAATCGTTTTCGTTTTGAAGTTTTGTAATTGCTTCTACTAATGTATGGTAATTGTTATATATTGTATGCAGATCTTCCAGAATTTGGGGATTTTCAAATTGATGTTGACTGTCTTTGATTGCTTGGGATTCGGTTGGCCTAAATTTTGATATAACGGATTTAACTTTGTGAAAATTCTTATGGTAATAAAAAGCTGCATTTAGCCACGTGCCCCATCGTGTAAGAATGGGTTCCGGTGGTTCCGAAATATCTGGACAAGTTTTATGAAATTCTTTAAGTCGTTTAGGGGATTTAAGAAACACTTGTTTGGTGGATCCAATCAAATGATCAACGTTTTTATAACTACTTCTAACATTTTCAGCAACTAAATGAAGAGCATGGAGTACACAAGTTATGTGTATTAATTTAGGAAAAGTTACTTTTAGTAAACGTCCGAGTAGTAACATAGTAGCAGTACCATCTGTTACAAGCATGCAGACTTGAGTACTATGAATGTGAAATTTCTTTAAGGTGTTCTTATTATTTGCCGAATATTTGCCGCAGTACATGCTTGTATACGTTTACAGGCTAACAAATAGGGCTGTGAAAATGTGTTGGCTGATAAAATACGTACGATTACGTTTATTATACTATTTTTTTTTAAATCAGTAGTCTCATCTACAGTAATCCACACATTTTTATTATGCAATTCTCTTCTTGCTATATTTTCAAGCCTCTCTCTTAAACGCGGCAAATGTTTCTGTAAAGTTCTTCTTGCAGGTAATTTATAATTTGGCAGATATTTATTCCAGAACACTTGAAAAGGGCGTTTGCTGATTAAACGAAGCGGCAAATTACATGCAGTCAACATAAATAAAAAATCATAAAGGAATGTTGCATAAGGTATTTCATTTCTTTTGTTCAGTTTATGTATTGCACTGTTCACATGTTTTTTACAATTGTCTTTCTTCCGTATTATAAGTCGCTTATTACAAACCAAACACAATACTGCACATCCATCATACTTTAGATCGGGAAATTCTGCTATGTATTTTCTAACCGACGTAGCAAACGGCACAGACTTTCGCGACATGTTTGTGTGAAGTTATTATAGACACTAACCGTGAACCGTATTGTATTTGATGTGAATGATCTCATTCACTGCGCACCAATTGCCCGTTCTACCGTACCGCCTATGGTATTGCCACTTTCGTCGCCGCTCTAATAATTATTGAGAACTTGTATAAACAATAAACATTCCAATATTACCTGATTGAGTGGAACATCGTGTCCAACCATGCATCTGAGGCAGTAAATAAGCGCCGAAAGTGTTATCGCCTTTGGTGCGTTGCAATTACCCCATACCTCAGAACCGCTTCCACTATAAAAAAAAATCAATTATTTATCTTTTTAGCTAACTAAAAAGTATTAAATAATTATAAATATATCCACTTATAACACAAAGAAGTGAGAGAAATATAGTTAAATCCCTCGGACAGTAATCGGTCACCGCAACCCTCAACATCTGACCAGGGCAGACCAACATCACCTTTGAAGGAACGTGGATCTCCATAATCTGAATCCTCAAATAATAACAGAGTAGCACATTATCACCATTAAATATAATTCCCACTTCAAAGATAGAACTCAAAAGGAAAATTCTAACTTTCACACCTCATATACCCACCCTTGAAATGAAGAAGAAGGCAATCACTTCTGCCAACAGAAAATTGATTTTCAAGACTGAGAAAAGGAAAATTAAGGATAATAGTAAATCTGGGTGCCCTGAGAAGACAATTTGGTTCAGCTTGTGATAACGAAGAATCTCCAACTGAAGATTGTATAAAGTGAGACACGAATGGTAACTGAACAATCTGAATGGTCAAATAATAATGGAGCAGCACATTAATCACCATCAAATATAATTCCTACTTCAAAGATAGAACTCAAAAGGAAAATTCTTACTTTCACACCTCATACATACACCCATCCTTGAAATGAAGAAGAAAGCGATTACATCTGCCAACAGCAAATTGATTTTCAAGACAGAAAAGGAAAATTAAGGATAATAGTAAATCTGGGTCCCGCAAGAAGACAATTTGTTTCAGTTTGTGATTACGAGGAACCTCCAACTGAAGATTGTATAAAGTGAGACACGAATGGTAACTGAACAATCTGAATGGTCGAATTATAATGAAGCAGCACATTAATCACCATCAAATATAATTCCCACTTCAAAGATAAAACTCAAAGGAAAATTTTTACTTTCACACCTCATAAACCCACCCTTGAAATTAAGGATAAGGCAATCACTTCTGCCAACAGAAAATTGATTTTCAAGACTAAGAAAAGGACAATTAAGGATAATAGTAAATCTGGGTCCCCTGAGACGACAATTTGTTTCAGTTTGTGATAATTTGGGACACCCATTACAATAATTTCCCTTAATTGTGACTATTCTGTGTTAATTTTAAGTTTATAAAATAATAACTAAAGTTAGAATTATATGCAAAAATCATATTTGATATGAAAAGATATATTCAGAAGCTTGTGAGTTTTTTTTAAGTGCATTTGCAGCATGCATTACTTTTCCTATTTAATCAAAAGGAAGAAGTCGCCAAAAGTCATCGTTTGCTAGTAGAAACTTAGCATAGGCAGAAACGATGAGCCTGTTCCAGTATTCTAGTAGACCGAAAAAGTTTAAAGATGCAAAACTGCAAGAACTATTGAACTAAGACCCAGTTCAAACACAAAAACAATTAGCAGAAGCGTGAAATGTAGCCCAAGAAACAATTAGCGACCGATTACTATTAGCAATAGGAAAAATTCATAACATGTGAAAATGGATGCCACATCAATTTAATGACAGGCAAATAGAAAATCGAAAAATCGTCTGTGAAATGCTGCTCTAAAGGTATGATCGGAAGTTATTTCTGCATCGAATAGTGACAGATGATGAAAAATGGATTTATTTCGAAAACCCTAAACGCAAAAAATCATGGTTACCACCTGGCGAAGCCGACCCATCGACTCCAAGGCCAAATCATTTTGGCCACAAGACAATGTACTGTGTTTGGTGGGACTAGAGCGCCGTGGTGTATTACGAACTGTTGAAACCTATTGAAATAGTTAATACTCATCGCTACCGACAACAAATTATCAATTTGAACCATGCATTGATAGAAAAACATCCAGAATGGGCCCGAAGACACGGTAAAGTGATTTTACAGCAAGATAACGCGCCGTCTCATACAGCAAAACCGGTCAAGAAAGCGTTGAAAGCACTTGGATGGAACATAATTTCGCATCCGTCGTACTTTTTAGACCTTTCCCCGTCCGACTATCACATTTTCGTATCAATAGGATACGCGCTTGCAAAGCAGCCAATTAGCCAAGAAGTTAGAAATGGCTCAATTAATGGTTTTGCTCAAAGGACAAACAGTTTTTTTGGGATGGCATTCATAAATTGCCTGAAAGATGGGCAAAATGTGTAGAATCAAATGGCCAATACTTTGAATAAATAAATTTTCCCTTTTCTTGAAAATTATGAAGCGTTTTTTTCGATAAAAAACAGTAATGACTTTCCGGTACACCTACTAAAACTATTATATGAGCAATTAATTTTTATGGAAAAACTGTCGATTCTTGCCCCTTGTTATTTTAAAACCATTTTAAAAGCACCGTGTGTGTAATAATGATATCTTAGATATCTTGTTTCACTAATTACATACATCCAAAATAATTAATGTAATTAAATTGCCTCCGAAACGAAGTACTTGTCATTTGCATTCAGGAATCCTTCGAATTAAACTAATAATAAAGTTCTGCGTAGAGTGTAATTTACATGTCCGTTTGCGTCACTTTGTCCCTAGAAATAATATATTTTATATGTAATACCTCTAATATAATTAAGTCGGACAGCCTTCGACCTCTATTACATTCCCTGAATTTATATAAACACGACTGGTCAGCCTTCTCAATAGTTTCCAGCAAGTTTGGAAGTTTTAATGGATTAAATTAGTTTATGAATACGGAATTATGTAAAGATGGCTCGCTCGCCCAAAATCCGATTAATAAAGAAGGTAATTAACTTAAACTAACATGCAGATCCGTGCAATAACTGGCCAATCAAAACCAGTAGAAATGTTGACCGAAGTATAAGGTCTAGTAAAAAGAAATCCATTATTTTTGCATTAAATTGAAGGTTTTATTTAGCATAGTTAGAATGATCCGACTTAGGTCAAATATGCACCGTTTTGTTCGATAACTTGTTACCATTTTTAAGGTAATTTCATAATGCCTCTCTCATAGAAACACTCGTCCCTATTGGCAAAAAACTGGGACAGTCGATTTTCACAAGCTTCTCTAGAGGCGAATTTTTCACCAGCAAAATCATTCGCCATAGACAGGAACAGGTAGTAATCACTTGGTGCTAGGTCCGGACTATAAGGTGGATGCATAAGAACCTCCCAACCAAACTCCCGGAGCTTCTGGCGAGTCACTATCGATGTGTGTGGCCTGGCGTTGTCCTGATGGAACACAATTCCTCTCCTATTGGCAAAAGCTGGCCGCTTCTGGGCGATTGCTTCCTTCAGACGGTCCAATTGTTGACAGTACAGGTCCGAATTACGAGTTTGGCCGTAGGGAAGCAGCTCATAGTAGATAATTCCTTGCCGATCCCACCAAACTCACAGAAAAACCTTGTGTGTGATCTACTTTTCATCACCAGTAACCATCCGCTTCAAAAATGGATCGATTTTGTTGCGATTCAGCAGCGATTCGCAGATGTAAATTCGGTCCATGAGGTTCTTTTGCGTTAACTCGTGTGGCACCCATACATCAAGCTTCTTTTTGTATCCAACCTTATTTAAATGGTTCCAAACGGTTTTTTGTGCAATGTTTAGCTCCTGGGCAACCGAAACAGTGCTTACATGACGGTCGGACTCGACGATTTCCATTATTTTATCGATATTTTCGACAATTGGCCTTCCAGAGCGTGGTGCATCTTTGACATCAAGATTACCGGAAGGGAATCGACGAAACCAAAATTGCGCATGATTGACTGTTACAGTATCAGGACCATAAACACTATTCACATTTTTAGCCGCCTGGCTTGCGTTTTCGCCTTTATCTAAGAAAAACTGTAAAATATGGCGTATTTTAACTTTGCTGGTGTCCATCTTTGACGCGCGCTCAAACAATATTAGGTCAAGTAATCACAAAACTGTCTAAGAAGTTCGTTTAGTACGAAATCTTATCTTTCGAACACCATCCAGCGGAACGCGATCGCACTTATACAACGCGAGATACAGATTACTAAAGCCATCTATTGGAAAAATAATGGATTTCTTTTTACTAGACCTTATATATACACACATTAAAAATGCATTGCAGAAAGTGGAATATAATGTTTGGGTAAAGAATAATTCTTATGCAAATTCAGTGATTAAATAATTGGTGGTGAGTTGAAGATGTTTATCTTTGAATTGCACAATGTGCTTTTAGAACGGACATCAAAGGAATTGCCACAATAGATAAGTAAACCCACAACTACAATGACGATATCATCATTTTTTTTTATAAAAGGTGTGGCTATTAGATAACGAAACTGGTGTGAGAAATATCATTTATTACAAATAATTATTTCAATATTTTTTGTTTTCGTAAGTGCTCAACTACTTTACAAATAGATTTATAATCGTTATTTGTTGCAACTTGCTTCCAAAAATTTTCGAGAAAGAACTAACTTAGGTAAAATAATAGTAGTCAATGCGAAGATAATTTGGTGGGAAGTGAGTCTCAACTATCAGCCTAACGTTTCGAAAAAGTTTAGATTATTATATAATTCCCCCATCTTTTTACGGCAATGGGGAAATTTGATAAATTTTTGACATGATTTGAGAGTTACAGCAGTGCGAATAAAGTAGGTGACGATGCGCAATTTAAACGTGGTCAAATGACTATCGAAGATGATGTCCGATCAAGGACCATCAAAAACACAACTCCGAAAATGATTAATAAACTTAATGATATAGTTTTATACGACCGAAGAATTTACTTTCAATAGCATCCTTTGCACTTTGACTGAACTAGTGTGTCACATAATTGGACACGTCCAAGCGATCATTTTAAACTATTTAGCTAAAAACCAAACAGATTTTTTGCAAATATTTATTGCGGTTTATGAAAAATGATTCCACCATTATGTTCTTGGATCCTGACGACAATAAAAACAACGAATACATCATAATGCCTCTTTTCCGAAGAAAACTAAAATAATTACCTCGGTGAGTAAGATAATGACTACAATTTTTTGAGATTCGAAAAGCATAATTCTATTTATATTTATATATTATATATTTTTATATTTAACTTTTATCCTGTTCAACATACTCCCCTCTCCTGTCTATACACCGCTGTATACGTGTCTTCCATTGTTCAAAGCAATGCTGCCTTTTCAACAATTCTGCGGTTTTTGCTTTTACGTATTCAATGGACTGAGAACGTGTTTTCTCCCGGATAGGATATGCTACCACATTCTTTGTTTGTTGGAATTTCGAGGAAAGAAGGGAATTGTTTTATTCTATGAGCTTCTACCACACAATTTCTCAATTCATTCGGGAGTGTACTGTCACCAATTGGACAAATTGTGTGACTCCATGAAATAGAAGCGATCACAATTGATAAAGAGAAAAGATGTAGTTTTTTACGTTGATAAGGCCAGACCGCGTGCAAGCTTGCCGACTTTACAATATCTTTAATAACTTGGACGAGATATGCTACCATATCGCATATTTGCAAATCTAATATCTTCTGATTACCTCTTATTCCGATCTTTACAAAATTGTCCCATACAGAAGAACATTTAATTCCAATGAAAATACTAAAAATTACTTGGTTCAATTTTCTGCAAAGTAAAAATCAACCGTTTCACGAATGCAGAATCATGTTATTGCTAGAAAAATGCAAAATATATTGGACCAAAATGGTCAACATGTAATTGAATAAAGCAAATAAAGTCCACTAAAAACTGCTTCACAGATAAGGCACCCTTTTTGTACAAACTTTTGTCATGTTTAAGTTATCATGCAAAATCTGTCTTACTGTTTTTTTGTTAATGTTTACCATATCGGCAATCATCCGAATGCTCAGACGTCGGTCTTTCCTCACGATTTCATCCCTTCAGTTCTTGCAGTCATAGGTCGACCAGGACGTTCATCGTTTTCGACCTCTTTCCGACGTTCAAGAAACCGTTTGTGCCATTCAAAAACTCGCGCACATAACACGACATTATCACCAAACACCTCCTTCAACAAGTGTAAACATTCGGTTGGCCGTTTTTTAATTTGACAAGGAATTTCAGATTAATTCGCTGCTCGATTTTTATATCAACTATTATCACGACAGTACTAAGTAACAGTGTCCTCCACAATTAACACTCGAAAGTAAATCAAAGCAAACAGAGACGCGAAACTACAAGTTGTTGCTTGGAAAGTATCAGGGTCAATGATATTCCAATTACAGCCTCGTCTGATGCGGCTGCGCGATGGAAGAAATGCAGTCTCATTATTTAATTGTCATACGTCGTATTTTGATAGGATAACCTCTCATTTCTATAAAACGCAATTTGAGCAATTTCAGCTACAATTGAAATTGTATTACCCTTGCCCTTACGGGAAACATTAGGTGAATCTGCTCCATCATCCGCCACAATAAGTAGATGGGTAAATGAATTTAAACGTGGTAGAAGAAGCTGTGTTGATGAAGCGCGCTCTGGAGCACCCAAAATCCGAAAGCGCGCTCTGGAGCACCCAAAATCGTGACTTCTAAGGATATGATTATAAAAATCCATAATATTATTACGCAAGATCAACGACTCAAAGTGAGAGAGATAGCAGACTTGGTAAACATTTCAACAGAACGCGTACACCACATTTTAACGAAAGAGTTGAGCCTTTCCAAGCTTTCGGCAAGATGGGTGCCGCGATTGCTTACGACTGATCAAAAGTTCGCTCGTTTGCGCATTTCCAATGAGTGTTTGAACCTTTATAAGGGGAATCCGGTTGATTTTTGTAGGCGATTTGTTACTTGCGATGAAACTTGGATACACCACAGTACACCCGAAACTAAACAACAGTCGAAGCAATGGTTAGAACGTGGTTCTGCACCTTCAAAGGAAGCGAAAACCACTTTATCGGCAAACAAGGTGATGGCATCAATTTTTTGGAATTCAAATGGCATTTTGCTCATTGATTACCTTCAGAAAGGTGCCACAGTAAACGGATAATATTATGCAGAACTTCTACAAAAATTAAATGTTGAAATTCGTGCTAAACGGCCAGGAATGGCAAAGAAAAAGATTTTGTTTCACCAAGACAACGCTCCCTCGCATACCAGTAGAGTTGCGATGTCCAAAATCCACGAGTTGCATTTCCAATTAGTACCGCATGTGCCTTATTCGCCGGATCTAGCCCCTTCCGGCTTCCACCTTTTTCCAAAATTGAAAACGGCACTAGGTGGAAAGAAATGTTCGTCTAACGACGAGCTTATAATCTTCGTAAATGAGTATTTTGCAAGCCTTCCGGAATTGCAGTTTAGAGATGGCATAAGGGCATTGGAGCACCGTTGGAATAAATGTATTGCTCTTTTAGGAGAATATATTGAAAAATAAAAATTATTTTGTATTTAAAAAATTCGTTTTTCTTTTCCATTCTCACTACTTGTCAAACTACCCTTGTAGTTTGCTTTATGCAAGTAACTAGTGCCTATAAGGCCTTTTCATTTCTTTATCTACATGACATTTTATCTATTTATTTGTTTGCAAATGTTGTTTGTCAAAAATGTATACATTTTATTTTATTTCGACGAATCAAATACTGTACCACGTATCAAGATCATGTATGTACACTATTTTTCAAATAAATTGATTAATTAATTACCCTTATTGATTTCCTTTAATCACATAATTTTTCTATTTAATCTAATCAATTATTAATTTGAACATGTTTTTTTTAAAGAGGAATCTACGCTTACTATTGAAAAGGAAGTAACGTATACTATAATATTAAATGTTTTGGGTTTAGTGAATAAAGGATACCTGATAATACCAATAATATAATAAAAAAAATTAATAAATAGCATCGCACATAGCATGGGATGTTTTTGAAAAAAATCAATTCTAATTTAAAAGTAAACTACAGAACTGTTCAAACAATTTTATTACTATAATTTATAGACTTATATTATCTTTGTAACTAACAGCTCCATAAATTAAAGTCGTCACATAAACAGTTTATGTTTATAATACTAATAAAACAATAAACGTCTATTTTAAAATAAAAAATTCTATACATGATAAAATTTCTTGATACTTGCCGCACCATCTATGTTTCATTTTCTGTACTAATAATATTGAACATTACGAAAGTACAGATAGCTGTAATGTAAGTAAGTAAATTATAATTTTCAAATATGAAATATTTCAAAATAAATACCAAACTCTACTTTTCTATAAATAATTTTAAAAATTGTATTTAGTTAATACTATTTTTATTTACAAAATTACAAAAAAATTGATAGTTGACGTTAGGTTACCTAGTTCGGTATATTGACAAACAGATGGCGCAAGTATATCACAACGATTAAGCAGCGAAATGAATTGACATTTAATTTTTTGCAAAAACTTATTTCTATAAGTTTAATAATATTTCCAAACATTTTTTTAAAAACTAATGCCATGAATAAAATTCAATAATAATACAAAATATAAACGTATACAATAGTTTCACCAATGAAAAGAAGTCAAAGAAAATAAGAACTCACGTATTGGCACGTGTCAGTGAAGATTTAGGTAGGAAATGAAATATATTTAAGATTATGGGTTGATTCAGATCTATATAACACATATTTTTATTGATAACTTAACTAATAATTGTAGAAAACGTTATATAGACGTCACAGTCAAGAAATAATTCAATGAGCAGGCAGTGGATCACAGCTTAATTCAACCACCCTCTTTAAAAAAGATAAAGTCGATATAACTTTTAAATGAAACATGATATCGGAAAATTTTAAGTAGGATTTAATAAAACACTTTTTTATCTTCAAAAAAATATATATATTATTTATTCCAAAATTCTCATTTTTATAAAATTAAAAACTAAAAATAAGAAACATACGTACTTCAGTAGTCACAGCTTATTTCAACCAGTTATAAAAAATATAAATTTAACTATTAGTTTTCTACTTTTTTTTTAATTTTAAAATTTGGTATGACCTCCTTTTTGGTCAATTACAGCTTGCAGTCTGTTTTGCATAGAACACAGTCACTTTCATGTGGTTTCGGAAGATATTTTCGACCATTCCTCCTTTAGTGCTGTTATTAGGTCATTCCGGTTTGAGATCTGGTGTCGGCGGACGTTTTGGTCTAATATTGCCTACAGACTTACGATAACATTTAGATCAGGTGATTGCGCCGGTGGTTGCATCAAATGGGGACAGTTCCAAATGAGCCAAGTCTGGACAAGACCTGATTTATGTTTCGGGTCGTTGTCCTGATAGAAGCAAAACTCATCTCTAATACCCAGTTTTTCGGCATTTTACAGTAGATTCGCTTTTAAGATCTTGAGGTATACATTCTTGTCCATTGTATTTTCAATGAACTGTAAGTTTCCAACTCCACTTGAAGACATGCAGGCCCACGCCATGACGCTCCCACCACCCTGTTTTATTGTTGGTTTTAAGTTTTTATTTTGCAACTCTGTATTTGGCTTACGCCAGACGTGAGTTTGACCATCAGAACCGAAGAAATTTTGACTCATCCGCTAAAATCACGTCCTCCCAAAAACTTGAGTCTTTGGTAATGTGTTCTTTGGCGAATTTTAGTCGTGGAGCTCGATTTTTCTTACTTACTTAAATGTTTTTTTCCGGGCTACTCTACCATTAAAGACATGGTTTCTTAGGACGCGCCGAATTGTTTCTGCGCTGCAACTTTTGTTTAAATCATTTTTAACTTCTGCAGCTAATTTTGGAACAGATAGCTTCGAGTTTTTCTTAATTTTTCTCACTATGTAACGCTCATCTGCTTTATTAAAAATTTCGTTTGGAGCTTTTCTGCCCTTATCGAGTACTCTATTTTCGTGCCTGAATCGATAAATAATACTTTGCACTGTCGAATCACTAAGACAAACCATTTCAGAAATTTTTCGATGAGAATGGCCATCTTTATAATGGCGAATAACTAATTATCTTTGTTCAATTGTAGTGTATCGTCCCACTATTTAAAAACGTGTCTCCAAATCAACTAGATGTGAAAATCGCACTAAAAGCTTATCTAAATAATTTAAAACATAACTGCAAACTATAATATAATTCTTGCAAATTTACCGTTAATCGATAAGTGATGTCAATTAAACAGCTCTTAGAAGTAGCTGGTTGAAATATGTAAGCTATGACTACTGAAGTACCTATGCTTTTAGGAGTTGAATTTGATGGAGCCTGTGGTTGATTAACTTAATCACTAAGGTTGATATATAACCCATTTCCACATTAACTTTTGTAATTCTGTGTACGCATTTCGACAACTAAGTTGTCAGACAATTGCAAATTGCGACACTTTGCAATTGTCTGCTGATGATGACAACTTAGTTGCCGAAATGCGTATACAGAATTACAAAAGTTAATGTGGAAAGGGGTTACATATCAACCTTAGTGATTAACCTATGCTTTTTATTACTAGTTTTTGTTTTATAAAAATGAGAATCTTAGAATAAATAAAATATTTTTTTTTAAGATAAAAAGATATTAACCAATTGCAATTACCAATGCAAATGTTTGAAATTATGTGCCGAAACTTGTACTTTGCCAATTTAAATATAAAATCTTCCACTTAGCTTACCTGAAATCACAAACTGCAGATCCATTCCTCTGATTCAATATTACTTTAAGCTTTATAAGAGAACCATCGTCCATTCGATCTTCCGCCTCCAAAATCGTCTTCCCAGTTCTACTGAGAGCATCTTTCGCGACTTCTCTTAACATTTCTCTAACAGCAATTTCCGCATTAGTCTGAATATGGCCCATATAAGCTTGAACGACCTGAATACCATACTGATCGATAAGTTCACACACCAATTGTATGCCTTTTTTATTAGCAGCCACCTGCGCTCTGAGATCCGATACGTTGTCACTCAAATTTCTGCCACCGGCTTTGTTAATCTCTACGGTAAATTCATCTTCGCAAAACCTTCCCTTGTCTACCAAAAGAAAACTCTTGAAAGCAGCACCTTCTTGATCCAAACTTGTTGAATGCGGAGGCATTGATCCTGGTGTTATGCCACCAATATCCGCGTGGTGACCACGACTTGCTACATAAAATATTGGTTCGGTGCCGTCTCTTAACAAAAATTACACGTAAATAACACCCAAAAATTCTGAATATAAAACCACACATACTTGTAAAATACGGGCGTAATCACGGTAAAGTCAGGAAGGTGGGAACCTCCTGCAGATGGATGATTTGATAAAATTACGTCGCCCTCTCTAAAGTTACCTCGCGTCTTCATTTGGTACTGGACGGCTTCTTGCATGGCTCCCAAATGTACTGGAATATGAGGAGCATTAGAGACGAGGCCACCATCTGCACCAAAGAGGGCACATGAAAAATCTAAACGTTCTTTGATGTTGGTAGAAATGGATGTACGCTGCAAAATTCTGCAAACCGATAGTTTATTTAGAGAATCTATTGGTAGCTGGAAATTGAACGTAATATAAATCAAGTTTTGGGTAAGTTTAGGAAAAGAAATTTTGGCGCAGACTTTTTTTTTGATAACTCGTTAAAGTTTCATTTTCTCCAATCATAAATACATTATAAAGCAATTTTGAATTAACATTGTTGGATACTGAACTCAAAAAATTTCCCCATCAAAAATGTAAACATGTTTATCAGAAAATATAAAACCGAAGGCATGGCGATATCCCTTAAGTTTCAGGAATGTGCATCAATAGTACAAACATCTCCAGAATTTTATCGCGTCTGATGTAATAATCGATATTTCGCTGTTCAACTTCCAGCTTCTCCAGGATCTGTTGTTAGACAGACTCTGACATATTATTTTATATATTAGACCTCTATTAGAGCACAACTTTCGCTCCTCATTGACTATAACAGGTTTTCATTGTAATTTCCTCCTAGTATTGCTAACTTATAACAATTCTCTTCGATATCTTTACATATCGATGGTTTCTCTAATGATTCTCCTAAAATTATTCTTCGTAGTAGCTAGGACAAAGAGAAATATAAAAACTTTTCATTTTCAGAAACTTTCAAAATAATTTCTTCGAGACCAGTCATCAAAACAACTCTTCCTGTAAAAGCTGCGAACGCTCGTCAAGCCAACCCTAAGAAGACATTCATAGTTAAATAATTCTCTTCCTTCCTGCCTCCTGGGACTTTAGGATGGATGTTACAGCATCACCAGTTAAATTCTTGCCAAATATTCTTCAGAAGCGTTGCAGTTTTTAGCCAAATAGTCTCCAAGACGGACAAACACTTCTGAATGCTTCACCAGCTGCGTATAACAATTCCTTGGTGTACCTTTTTACAGTGAGTAGTATTTGTGTTTCCGGTACAACGCATTCCACAACTCCTCTAATGGTAAAGAAGTACACCATTTTCTTCTTATTATCGACTGAAAATGTACATACAAGCATATATGTGCTTCCATTTTCAATGTGACGATATTTATTGAACCAGAAACCATAGAAAACCACTACGTCACTTTCTTGAAATAGATAGCACTCGTCACCCAAGTAAGATACACATTAACAGTGCAGCGTTCACCATAGCATCGCAGTTAAGTCTTTGTATATCGTGGTTTGTAATCAATTTTAGTGGCGTGTATATTTGTGAATGTATGTGCATTTTGAGTGCAATTTGGTATTAAAATAAATTAATGGGGGCGAGAAATAAAAATGAACGTCTACAGTGCAATTTATTGTAAAATTGTCAGTGCAAGATTAAGTTTTAGGAGTTATCTTCGCACAGTTTTTGATAACAAGAATACAACTATAAAAACTCTAAAGATTTTTAAAGCTAAAGCTAACATTGTTTGTCTGTCTAGAATTGAAGGTATTTAATTAATTGTAATATTCATATGGAAATGCAAAGTTGAAAACACAAACGAATTGGTTAGGAATAAATTCTAGCTAGATAAACGAAATTGAGGAAGGCCAGGTGTTACACTCTCTATATATAATAATTTCCTATATCGTTTTTATGATTAATTTATTTAATTTAAAATCCAATTCGATCTTGAATTCCTAAATTATTATACTGTCATTATTTGTCCGGTCCCCGTATATATTCAGATGCAGAGTCCTTTTGTGTTAGTCACGTACAAATGGTCAAGGCTGCAGTAAAAACCGAAATCAGGTACCCAAGACTGTACTTGAAGTTACAGACTTATATTCGATATCAATTCAGTTATATTGATTTCTAAATGCAATTCGCGATTCAAATACCAATCCCGATTTTCTTTCTTTTACACAGAATACACGTCGACTATTCTGTGTAGATAATTTGCTTAATATTTATATTGAAATTAAGATCACAATTATAATGTATGCTAATTCGTTTCCCGCCAGTTTTGGCGTGCCTGTTCTTGTTTGCTATTGGTTGATTCAATCATGACCAGTATCTTCAGTTATGGGGTCGGTTCCTTATAAAGCCATAGCCGTATGAGAACAACCCTCTTCGCCTTCTGCCGTCATCCAGACTACACGCAGTCCTCCACGTGTTTGTGCCGCGAACCGTTATTCGCGCTTTTTGTGACCTCGTGTTTAATTTCTCGTCCGCGGAATATACACAGCATCCTGACCCAGGATATACACATACGCACAAACCCTTTTATACATCCGGACTTCTTCTCAGACCATGACAAAGTACACACGCATTCCTTTGACGTGATCGTGAAGTTGCTTTCCCGCGCTTGTTGTTGTGACCACGTGTTTAAGTGCGCGTCCGCGGAATAAACACGGCATCCTGACCTAGGATATATATTTACACAAACACGCAAGTACACGCATCGTCCCATGCACATTTTAATCTAACCCTTTTTTTATATTTTATTAAGCAGCCGCATATCGCTAGATTTACCTTTTATTACAGCTTTGCCATTACGTAAATATTTTTTTAATTGTTGCTCTCGTTATTAATTATCTTTATTTAATATACTCAAGCTTTAAGAATTAAGTTAAATTAGTGAATAAAATTTTAAAGGCAATCCTA
This sequence comes from Dermolepida albohirtum, assembly GCA_031893035.1. Lineage (NCBI taxonomy): Eukaryota > Metazoa > Arthropoda > Insecta > Coleoptera > Scarabaeidae > Dermolepida > Dermolepida albohirtum. The sequence goes on along the minus strand of JAVIWB010002838.1, from coordinate 165,263 downwards.
TTGTTTTATTTCCACTAATAATATTTCTTTCAGCTTAGCACACGTCCTGGACTTTTGTTGCTCATTGTACACAACAACTAATTATTAACTCCTTACATTGCATTCAATTACATTACTTTCTTTGTTATTTGCATTTATTACAGCGCTTCACGTAACTGGACACGCACTCGTAATAAATTGACTAACCATCACGTGCAAATAAATATTCTCTATTAAATAATATCCCTATTATTATTTATTAAAATAAAGGAGGTAATAAATTGTCTCATTCACAAAACTAACAACATTTTCACTCATTTCGTGCAAAGGAGGAGGTAATACAGGAAAAGGACGGTTCTTTTTTTAAGTATTACAGGAAACTTTACCTTCCCATTTGTTCAGCAATGCTCATAAATCTGTGACTGAATATACTCAGTTGAATTGAATCCAATTCTGGTCCAATATCCTTAATTTTCCCAGAACCTATGGTAATCTTGACATCGCCACATCTAGTTATAACAGCTGTACAATCTGGTTCAACTAATATTGTACTTAATTTGTCCATGATGATGGATGGACCGTCGATGACATGACCATACGATAAATTCTTTAGTAAATAAACTTTGGTCTCGTAAAATCCACCTTCGAAGTATGTTTGAACACATTTTTCTTCCTTAGGTACATCATTAGATACATTTCGTTCTTCATCTGTTTCAATTAAACCCTTTCCTATACCTCTCACTCGAATATCATCAACGATAATATTTCTATTTTTTATTGTGAATCCGAACTCCGTTTGGTAACGTTCTATAAATGTCTTGAGAAAATCTCCGTGTCTTGTCCCCGAATCAGATTTTAACGGATTACACATCAAGGCGCAATCAGTACCGTCATATCTTAAATGTAAATAGTAGTCTAACTGTATATTATCATCGTGAAAACCCTGTTTCTTTAATTGAGTTTTGCACTGTTGTCCTAGGTCTTCTAATCTGTCGCTGAAGTAAGTAAAATTGTCAGGAGTGTATGTTTTAGCTGCTGGTTCTTGTGCCTCATGAACAACGTCTGCTAAAGCCATGCCATAAGCGGACAAAATTCCTGCAAAATAAGACGGAATCCGAATTAGATAGAGGCATATGTTGTACATATCATAACATTGCTTTCATTTACAAATTTATGAACCTTTGGTTTGGTTAATTGGATTTGAAACTTTTTTCTGTTGGTTGTTTTCATTCTTATAGTAAAAGAATGTAATTTCAAAGCAAACAATGAAAACTAATCGACTAACATTATATTTAATAAGATATCGGTACAAGAACATTCATTTAAGAATTTTAAATCAAATGAAAATTTTATTAAAATAAAAATTAGATATACCCACAATAACAATAAGGTGGGGCAATAAGGATCATCCTATTGGAAAGTGCTGCCATTTTTGCAAATGGCATCGTATGTCTGTTTGATTTAGATATTCGCGAAATAGAAACGTGCGTAATTTATAGTGAATAACAATGAATCGATATACGCCACAAGAATGCGCGATAATTGCGACAATGTTTGCGCGTAATAATTCGTCAGTGGTGTTAACGCAGCATAAATAAGCAAAATTCTCGGCTCTGGGTGACAAAAAATCCACGCATAATTCGCGAAGCACCATTACACCCTCTCAAAGTTACTGTGTGGTATGCACTTACGTCAAAAACGTAATTGGACCTTATTTTTTCGATGGAGCCGACGATAACGTTATTACGATGAACGGCGACCGCTATAGAGCAATGTTGACTGAGTTTTTCTTACCGAAAGTTGACGATCTGAATTTGGAGGCCATGTGGTTCCAACAGGACGGGGCCACTTGTCATACTGCATGCGACAGAATGCGTATTTTGAAGGATGCCTTTTCAGCGTGCGTAATCATGCTTTTCGGAGATTTGGCTTAGCCAGCCAGATCTCCCGATTCGACTGCCGCGGACTTCTTCATTTGGGGATATTTGAAGTCGTTGATGTACGCAAACAAGCCCCGCACCTTCTAGAAGTTAAAGAACAAAATTCGAGCAGAAATTGGGAACGTGACACCACAAATGCTGCGCACAGTTATGAAAAATTTAATCAAAAGAGCCCAAATTTGCATGAACGCCGGCGACAGCGATTTGTCGGACATAATTTTCCACAATTAATTGGAACAAAATTTATAAGTGAGAATAAAGATAATCAATTAAAAATCAAATGAGTTTTCACTTTAAACAAAACTTATAGTGAAAGAAAGTCAGATGATACTTTTTGCCCCACCTATTACAAGAAATCTTAAAATATGATAATTTCACGAAAATAATAGGTGGTGCGCACAACGAGCGATTTTTAGTCATTTTAACTTGGTAATACTTTGTAATCGACATTTCGTTACTTTAGAAATTCCATTTCAACAAATTAATCGATTCAACATACGACGGTGATCCCAGAAATACACGACCCAACAAAGAAAACACAACAATTTTGGAAAGAAATATATTTATTTTTCAACATAATCTCCTTTCAGCTCTATACACTTTTCCCAGCGATGTTCAATAATTTCGATACCCTTTCTATAATAAGAACTGCCTTGCTCCTCAAAATAGCCATTAAGTGCCGACACCAATTCTTCATCGTTGGAAAATCTTTGACCACAGAGCCACTTTTTCAAGCTTAGGAGCAGAAAATAATTCGAGAGGGCTAAATCTGGCGAATAGGATGCATGAGGTAGCAATTCAAACTTCAATTCATTAATTTTGGCCATTGCAATAATCGACTTGTGAGCTGGTGCATTGTCTTTTTCGCCAAATGCAATCGTTTTTGCTTGATTTCTTCGCTCAAACGTTATGATAAGTTCACATAATACTCGCCGTTGATAGTTTTTCCTTTTTCAAGATAGTCAATGAAAATTATTCCACGTGCATCCCAAAAAACCGATGCCATGACCTCGCCTGCAGATGAAACCGTCTTCGCTTTTTTTGGAGCCGGTTCTCCCTTTTGAGTCCACTTTTTTGATTGTTCTTTTGTCTCGAGTGTGAAATGATGGATTCATGTGTTATCCATGGTTATCGAACGGCGCAAACACTCAATTGAAACATCTTCACGACACTGTTTTTGCTCGAATGTGACAAAACGCGACACCCATCTTGCACACAGATTTCCCATGTCCAAATTTTTAGATAATATGCGATGTACCGCAATTCTTGAAATGCCTACTATGTCTGCTAGCTCGCGCACTTTCAGTCGACGATCATCCAGTACCGCTTCGTGGATTTTTTTCACCACTTCTGGAGTCGTCACCTCATTCGGTCGACCACTGCGATGCTCGTCTTTGCAGCTCGTACGGTCTCGTTTAAACTCTGCTACCCAATATTTCACTGTTGTAAACGAAGGAGCAGACGCCTTTCAAATAAAAATATTGTATCACGTAACGATGACCAATTTTCTCCATTTTTACAAATTCACTGAAAACGTTCATTATTCATGGCTGCCAAACAAATACTAAACAACGTGGCGTCTTTAAACTTGAAACATATGCTTTATAGATTGTGTATTTTTTAATACAATGATATTTTTCAAACAACTACCGCCATCTCTAGATCAGGTCGGGTACTTATGGGACCACCCTCGTATACAGCTTGTGCTAACCAGTATACATATATTTGAGGAATCATATGATCATGTTTTGTTATTATTTTTTTCTGAAAGTATTACAATCTCAAGCTTTCATTTTACCTTTTTTTAACTTGAATAATTAGACGTCCATCCCCATATTACCAAATATGTGTTTACAATTCATCTTTTTAAAAGTATCAAATGTTAATTTTTCACAAATACGTGGTAGTATGAAGAAAACTGAATTCATTCTAAATTTATATCTTACAATAGAGAAATATCTTATTAAAATTAAGTGTACAAAAACCTATGATATTAATTGTAAATAATAAGTTTTATGTACATAGAAGTAGATCAAAGAACCGTACGTAATAAGCTTTATTATCTAGTGTAACCAAAGATTCATAATGCAGAAACACACATAGTAAAAAAATGTTTTGTTGTCTTACTTTTTTATAAGAACGCTATTATATTTATTATTATTTCAACTGTTTTAAATACATAATAGATTTAACCATACCTGCATATTTATGAATAAATACGGTAGTCATCCCCAAAGATCTCGCTATTGCACACGCATGTTGACCACCAGCTCCACCGAAACAAGCTAAAGCATGTCGAGCAGTATCGTAACCTTTAGCTTGCGTTAGAGCCCGAATAGGTCTACACATCGCCTCATTGGCAACCCTCACGAAACCCATCGCTATTTCTTCTAGACTCATGATGTCTCTCTTTCCATCCGGCTGGCTCGTTACGAACTGGTTTATGTCATTTCGTAATGTTTGGAATGCTTTAATAGTAGCCGTTTTATCCAAGGGTGAATCTTCGTTGGGACCGAAAATTTTTGGAAAATATTCCGGTAGCAATCGGCCTAGGGCTAAATTCGCATCTGTTACAGTTAATGGACCTTGTTTCATGTAACAAGCTGGCCCCGGATGGGCACCTGCTGATTCTGGTCCAACAACGAACATACCAGATCTGTAATAATAGAAATATGAAAAAGGTCAAATTTCTTGTTGATTCTGTGCATGAATTAAATATTGTATAAATGCGAGAGTTTAGAAAATACAAACAGCTAACATTCAAATGTGAAAATTAGCGAAAACAAAATAAAAAACAAATATTAACGAAACAGAAGAAATTAACTGTTATATCATTCTAAGAAACTATATGTCTTTACTTATGTTTGTCAAAATTTTAAACAGAGGCGTTAGTAGAACTGAATCTTCAAGTAACAATAGATAATATTGGGCTTCATAAAATGTGCGCAGCCTCAAATCTAGAAGAACTAGATACCCACCTCTCGAATAACAACCAAACCACTTTTATCGCCTTGGGTGCAATAAAACATAATATCAACATGCAAACAGTGACAAGTGAAGGTAAATAGCGAGTACCAATTGATGAAAAATAATTAACACGAGGTTGGGCGGAAAGGCCGTGGAATGAAAATAAAGAAACGAACAAAACATTTAGATCTACGATGATCTAAAATTCAGAACTCTTAAGTTCGTTAAAATAAGTGAAGGCTTTTTCAAATTTCGTGTTTTTTTAAAGAATAAATAAAACACATAATTTGCATTCAACTTCAAAAACCTTTTATTAGTAATTGAAGTATCAGTTATGACATTTATATGCGAAAAATGATATCTGTCGAATGGCCTCCTTTTGCAGCTCCACAGACGTCCACTCTTTTGTTAAAATTTTCAATGACATTTTGACGTAATTTAGGCTCTATCTCACCAATGACACGTATAATTTCATCTTTCGAAGCAATAATTGATTGTGGACTGTTTTTATATACCTGACTTTTCACATAACCCCAATGAAAATAGTCTAACGTTGTCAAATCACATGATCTTGGTGGCCAATTAACATCACCGTTTCTTGGGATTACACGTCCAGGAAATTTTTCTCTCAATAAATCAATTGATTCGTGTGCAAAGTGAGGTGTAGCGCCATCCTATTGAAACCACATATCCCCTAAATCAATATTCATTAATTCAGGCCACAAAAATTCAGTTATCATCCGACGATATCGATCACCATTGACAGTTACAGCTTCACCAGCAGTATTTTCGAAGAAGTCAAGTCCAATTACACCACCTGACCGTAATCCACGCAAGACAGTAACTCGTTTAGGATGCATACGTTTCTCATGAATAAGTCGTGGATTTTATTCACCTCAGATGCGGCAATTTTGTTTATTAACATAGCTACCAAGTTCAAAATGTGCCTCAACGGAAAATATTATTTTTTGAGAAAAATCAGCTGGTTGTTCATTGATGAAATTGACAAATGAACAACGTTTTAAATGATCTAATGGCTTCAGCTCCTGTGTTATTTGAAACTTATATGCCTTCAGAGCTAAATCCTTGTGTAAAATACGCCATGTTGTTGATCCACTAAGTCCAAGTTGTTGTGAACGTCATCTAAAGGATATTTCGAGATCTTTAGCAACAGTTTCACGAACCAAACCAATATTTTCTTGTGAACGACCACTACGACTGTATTTTTCACTTGTTTTGATCTTCCACGGAAACGGTCTCTTGAAATTTTTTAATAATTCTTTTCACAGAACACTGATTTTCATAAAATAATTCAACAATTTGAACGCGTTGTTGTACCATGTACGAAGCAATTTTTATAAATGTCATACATCACACTTTTTAAATGCCCACATACCCAGACAAATTCAGTGTGTCATCCATATTTTATTTATTCTTAAAAAAAAGGCGCAATTTGAAACACTTTATAACTATTGCAGCTTTTACATTGTTGTCTGTTGACACTTTGTGACCTGCAAAGTATTTTTCGGGCGTGAGCAAAAGTGGTAATCCAACGGTATACTAAATCCAGAAAATAAGGCGCATATGGCAACAAATGGAAGCCTATTTCATTAATTTTTGCAACACAACATCTGTGTGTGGGCATGCATTGTCTCAGTGATGACTTTTTTCTTGGTTAAACCAGGACACTTTTCATTGTGTTGCTACAAATTCTCTTCAGGATTGGGAAAGAGAGGATCATTTTTCCAGTAATTTCCAGTAATTCAAGGTTGTGTTTAAACGGTACTTAAAAAGTGCTGTCGAAGTAAACAAACCGACGACGAAATAGAAACAGCCCTATTTTTACGTCAATAAGCTGATTGGTACATAAACTTGGAAAATACACTGTACACATCTTCCAAAGCTACAGGGTGATCACCTTTTAAGTCGAATCAATTCTCAATTTTTGGGGAGGCTCAATGTATAGTCTTGTAATAGCATTTGAAAATCTTGCATTTGACAAAATAACTTTTATTCTCGCAATTCGTATATAAAGGTACATAAGATTTTCATAAATAAGTGGCCGTAATCCTCTAACTAGTACTTTTCAAGTTACTAATCTAATAATAGTTCTAATGGCGATGTATTTAAAATTTTTAAAAAGAAGGCTACGTTTGAGTTCTGCAAAAAATATTTGAATAAAATTATATAATAAATTGAACGTAAATTTATTAGAAATCAGAAAATAAAAATCGTTCGAATATAAAAATTTCCCTGTTTCTACTTAACAAAAATTGCATTACCTAAAAAATAACATCGAACCTCCACCGGCAGCTACAGTATTTACGTCTAACTGAGGTGCCTGAATAGTCACACCAGCTGTAGTACTCTCATAAACATGTTCGTATCGTCCAGCAAACCTTGATACATCCGTTGAAGTTCCGCCCATATCAAATCCTATAACAGGCAATTCAGTTTCTTTTTGCCAAGTTGTTACGGCGTATCTAAAAGAATAATACTGCTACATTTATCAAACCAATAAATTAAAATTAAATCATATTACCCAACAACACCTCCAGCTGGTCCAGAAAGTATCGCTCTGGCACCATTGAATTTATCCATAGGTGTCAATCCTCCATCGCTTTGCATGAACAAAACCTTCGTGCCTTTCAAATTATCTCTAAAGCCATGGACAAAGCCTTGTACGTATCTTCGGACGTGTGGTGTTAAATAGGCGTCAGCACATGCAGTGTATCCTCTAGGAACTATTCTTACCATAGGCATAACATCATGAGATAAAGAAATATGAGTAAAACCTTTAAAATAATCAATTGTCCACTATAGATTATAAATTAATATTGAAAAGCACACTGTACCTATTTCTGTAGCAATTCGAGCAATTATTTGCTCATGCTCGGGAAATGCGTAACTGTGGGCTAGCACGATGGCGATACTATTAGTTCCACATTGTTTCAGCTTGGTTAAACTTTTTCGAACTTCTTCTTCGGGCACTTCTCTTAATACGTAGAAATCTTCACCAGTTGTCCCTTTTATAATTCGCCATTTCGATGCTATATCTTTTAATTCACATTTGTCCGGCAGTTTTGGAATTATTCTGCAATCTACTTCGACTACCTCGGAATAAAGCACTTCTGGCCGTCTAATATTCTGTATAATATAGTATTAATATCAATTAAATTTTGCATTATGTTGTTTATATAGAAGTTAAAAAATAAAGGGCCAAAATTCGAGCCCGGAGGAGCACCGGTAATTAGGCAAAAGGAATCCAGGAGAAATATCCAAATATGCTAGAAATGTAAATACTTCCGTCTGTTATACAAGGCGAAATTAGTCTGAAAACTGTAGATAGAATTCAATACCCTTCAGTTTAGTCAGAAGTATCGCATGGTCGACAGAACCTTATGTCTTTGCAAACTTGGTATAAACGACGTAAACCTATTTTCAAGAATATATTTATCTAGTCGCCTTCGTAGGCACTTACAACTTAACGCTAATTACAAGAACATTGGCAAATCATAGATTTTTATTATGACAATACTCATGAAGCGACTTAAGATCGTTGACTGTCGACATTTATCTTATGCGCGAGACCATCCAATACACGGGTCTTGTGTTTCAATCCGCGACTGGAGTGGTAAGCCAGTTACTTACTACTTAGTTGTTAGCCCACCTAGGATCTAGTTAAGGTAAATTCTATGCAAGAAGAAAAAGTGGTTTGTATCTATGTTAAAGTTAAATACTAAATAAAAAATATATGCACTCTATTTTGTGGACTTTAGCAATGATGTCATCATTGTTGAAGTGCAAGCTTAACACTAACACAATTATTTAATCATGATCTTCGTATCATTCTCACATCCATATTAAATAACTTTAGCAGTAGCGACACTAACTACAAAGCTTTGGTTTGATTAATGTTACACGTTTTCTCTGAAATTCTCGTCAGAACTCTAAGAGTGCTATTCTAGTACAGAGATTCCATTTTTGCGAACTACCTCACTTACTATGAAATAAAGTCAATTGAACCACAGAAAGTAAAGCGATTTCCAATATAATTTTTTTTAGAAACGCACGATACAAAATCATGCATGTTTGGCCTCGATCCATAAGTGAAATTTGAAAACCCACATACTCCGATTGTGATTAAATTTGATAAAACACAGATGGATCCAAAATATTCTACATCTATAAGACTCGCGTAATATTGACCTGCGACGATTTGGTCTTTTGGAAGAAGAATACCTTTTTGTATCTCAAAAAATTGAGGGCATTCCATTCTTGCAGATAGAACAGCAATCGTCTTGTTTAGGAGATGAGAATTAATGTACCGCCACTGTTTTAGACTGTTGTTTTTTATTTCGGCCGTATCGTATAATGATGAACCTCAATTTTCATTGGTGGCAATAAATTGGGGTATAAAATCTACTTCGCTTTTTCCAAAACACTAAACACAAATATTTATTTTCATTTGCACCATTTTGGTTTTCTACGGGGCGGTCGAGGTGCTCACCTCGCGGATTACTTTATCATAACCAATTCAAAATATATGTTGTTTTTTTTAGATATACATATTTACGACCTCCGCTATTTCAAATATATTCAAATTGCGATCTTTTAACCCCATAGTATGTTAGTATGTAGCAAGTTTTGGAACATATTTAACGGTTGTACGGCCACATTTGAACGTTTATCAATAATTAAAAGTGAAGTTCTTCAGATGTTCCTTTATTTCATTGTGAATATTTGTAGTCTTGTCTTTCAAGAAGAAGTACTTGACGACAGCACGAATTTCATCACTCTCCATCCCGTCAAAGTCCCTAAGAAAACTCTTAACTAAACATTAAATAGCCGTAGCAAAATTAATAAACGTTGGGATCTGAACTTTGACATTTGACGTTGTTAGGAAAACAACTTGCCGGTGCACAACAGAATTAGTCTGAAACTACGCCATGTATGCTTCATTCGGCGGATTCTTTTATCCCGCCTTAGCATTCCAAAAACTGCAAGGCATACCATATAAACCAAGTGCTATATTTTGAAGCAAATTAAAAATTCTAAAAGATATTGAAGATCATAATACGTTTCTGGATTCGCAAAATTGATACTATTCGAATAAACTGCAAAAATTAATACCAAAAAGAAATATGGAGTAAATGCAAAGGAGTATTTTAATTTCTTATACTTAAACTAGACTGTGTGTTTGAATTTGATCATTTAATGTTGATATATAACCCGTATCCACATTAATTTTCGTATTATCTATAAGTATTTCGACAACTAAATTGTTACTATTAGCAGACAATTATACAGTGCCGCACTTGGAAAACTACGTGCGGGTTTTTGCCGTAGTTTTCGAGGTGAGACAGAGTTCAATTATCTGCTGATTGTGACAACTTAGTTGTCGAAATACGTATACAGAATACGAAAATTAACGTAGAAACGGGTTATATATCAACATTAAATGATTAAATTCAAACACTCAGTCTAGTTTAAGTAAGAGAAATTAAAATATTCGAAATACGTATACAGAATACGAAAATTAATGTGGAAAGGGGTTATATATCAACCTTCAGTGATTAAATTAATCAACCACAAACTCCATCAAAATTACCTGAATGTTTGAACATATGTCAAAGTACATATGTAACTGAATACACTGACGCTTTAACCAACTCACCAATGAAAATATGCTGGGTCTCGCTTGATTACCAATCAGTAGCAAATCCTTGAAATATTTATTTGTCACCAATGCCATTCTTTCACCTTTTCGTTCTAGTAACGCATTCGTAGCCACTGTTGTTCCCATTCTTATCCATTCTATTAGGTCACTATTAACATTTCCATCGATATCTAATGCTTGACCAGTTTCCTAAGAACAATTAATTAGTATATCAAAAAAGATCAATACAAACTTACCAAATCAATGTTCGCACACTGTATGCATATTTCAACAACTTAGTTGTCATCGTATCATTCACAGTGTCATACGCGGATCCAAGCACAACACTGTGATTAATTTTGTGCTGATAAAGACAACTTAGTTGTCGAAATAGTATGTAGAGTGCGAATACTATGGGATTTTTATTATCATTTTTTAATTAATTAAATTAACCGTAAGTATTAAAATTGACCTTCATTCTTCAGTTAAGTTCGGAGAATGAAATAAATTTTATTAAAGCATACGAATAGAATACCAGTAACTATGTTAATATTTCTGAATTGATTTTACATGAATTCTAACTTGAATGAGACTAGATAAGGAAACTAAATTTAATTGTTTGTAAAGTGATAACACCAACATTAACATATATGCATATGAAACTTGGATTCAGCAATGAAAATATGAATCACACATAAATGTAGTAGAAACAAGACTAGGAAAGATAATAGGAATAACTAAGAAAAAAGCAACCGAAAAAAATGTAAATAGTAGAAAATAGGCGGCAAAACTTGTTTGGATATTTGTGCACTTTTGTGCACTTACAAATAATGACCAGATGTGTGCAATTGTGAAGCAAGTGCATATAATAGAACACTTGTTCGTCTGTCGAGATGAGGCTGTGCAGACAATAGGATAGCCCCTTTGTGTGTAGAGTAGATAAGAAAATCAGCGCTTATATAGACACAGAGAATTTTAATCATGGAACACGAATCTAAGATCTGGGTTAGCGTGCGATGCGTCCAATACTAGGCGTAGCAGTCATTTGGTCTGCCAAAAAAGAATTAGTGCATGCATCGCGAAAATTATCTATAGCCACCTATAGTTAATTTTGTATTATTCAAGAGCGAATAATTAGTGTGTGTATAAATCAACGCGTTTGTTGAAGGAAGACCGCCTGTATTAAAACGAAATTAGTGCTTATACACATAAATAGAGGAACCTAATGAAATGAAAAATTGTTTTTATGAATTTTAATGTCAATTTTGTTGTGTATTCATTATTATTCCATTCCTGCATATAGTTAGATCACATTGGGATATTTATTGTCTTTAATCATTTTTAATTTTATGTTTTAAGCAAGAAATATCCTTCTAAAGTGATTCTGATTATCGTTAAATGTATATTTTATGAGATTTTTCAAATATTCAAATTAAAGGAGTATTTATATTTGTGCATTCTTCTTCGTACTTCAAAACCACCCTGAGTATTATTATTTATGTAGAGAGTAGCATCTTTTTGTTGATTTGTAACGTAGCATGTTCATTTAAGCTTGCTAGCGGGTGTATTCAGTTGACTTATCTAAGTTGTTATATCACCTCAAGTCCTTGTTCTTTGCTTCATAATTTCCAAATTTAAGAATCATTAAAGGCGGCCAACTATATATAAAGACAAGATTTAAGTACTGAATAAGGCGAACCCCCATCTATAACCAACATTGCCGATATATTAAACTTCCCAAAGGTATGTTTTATAGTTTCTACTATCCTTTCGGCGTTTGTCTTCTGTAATATTCTACTACATAGAAGAAGAGCCAAGGAAATCTCACCCCTTTTTAATGTGCGCACTAACACATTTAAAATACTATTCTTTCTTGCATCCGTTGTTTCATCAACCGTCAGCCATATTTTTGGATCTTTTAACTCTGCTTTTATTTGATCCGTAATCGTGTTTTTCACACAAGGAAAATTATACTGTAATTGACCTGTTGTTGGGTTGGGTTCCATTCCGGAACGTATTTCCTCCAAAAGTTTCGAAATTCTTCTACAATATTGTGTGGAATGTTGCACACACTTAACATAAAAATAAAGTCATATAGAAATTTATAATATGGTATATCACGTTGCGCATTTAACCGGTGTTGTTTGCTATTAACATGTCTTTTACAAACAAAATACTGTACGATAAAATGTTGATATTGCAAACAATATATTTGCTAATACGAAATCTATTAACACTCGTCGAACATAACAACGAACGCCGTCGATTCGCTATCATTAATCTAATCCGGCGTTCATACACATACCATACTCATATGAATCTCGACTTAGGATATATCCGACCGCTTTCGAATTATATCATCGCCGCCAATGAGTGCGCACTCGTTTCTGCAGACTTAGTACTGAATAAAGGTTCGGTAACAATATGGGTCAAAGTGTAGGGTCAATAAGCAAGAATTGTAACATGATCCCTTTCAAAATCGCTTAGCTGCTAATAATTTGTTCGTCTTGGAAGTCTTGGCAGAATGTCAATGTGTATATTGTGGCTTAGTGCATTAGAATAACGCACTAAACCACAATATACACAATTATAGACTATTACAATAGAATAACCAGTCTAAATAACTAAAGTGATCTCAAATAAAGGAAAGAAAAACGAATTTTTTAGTTTATAGTTCGGAAAAAAAGATTTATTGTTTCTTTACTACCATTTCTATCGTATATTATTCTCCATACAGTAGCATTTATAAAAGATTCGGCTTGAAAATATATACTTTTACCGTGTATTTTTTTGGTCACAGGGCATATAAATTGACTTGCTTGTTAATTTTATATGGTCTATAGCAGGGGTCGGCAACCAGCAGCCCGCGGGCCGCATGCAACCCTTTACAACTTCTTCGCGGCCCGCCAAAGCGGTATGAACCATCAAACATTCCAGAATTTCTTATATGAAATTGACGCAGAATATGAAGATATCATTTATTTTTCTGAGATAAGATGGCTCAGCCGTGGGAAGGTTTTAAAAAGATTTTTCGAGTTGATAGACACGATTGAAATGGTTTTGACAGAAAAAGGAAATAATATACCAGAATTATCGAATTTTAGATGGATACGCGAGTTAGCTTTTCTTGTGGACATTACAACTTACCTCAATAAATTAAATATAATATTTCAGAGCAAACGAAAGTTAATCAACGAGCTATTTACAGAAATCAAAAGTTTCCAGCTTAAAATAAAATTGTTCATTTCTCAACTTGAAAAGAATAATTATTGTCATTTTCCTACTTTGCAATCGTTTTTAACCAAAAACGACAAACAGTGTCCTTCGAATATTTTTATTGAGACACTAAAAGTACTAGATAAAAATTTTCGTCATCGGTTTCAAGATTTTAATGCAAAAGAAATGGACATATTAATATATATTTAAAAATCCTTTAAAATTTGATATTGCAAAAGCACCAGACAATTTACAACTAGAGTTAATTGATTTGCAATCTAACAATGTACATAAAAATAATTTTGATGAAAATAATTTAATGGAATTTTATTAAAATCTACAAGAAAATAAATTTCCCAACTTAAGAAATTTTGCAAAATCAATGATTTATATTTTTTCAAGCACCTGTTTATGCGAACAAAAGTTTTCAAGAATGAATCTCATAAAATCAAAATATAGAACGAGGTTGACGGACGAAAATTTACAAAACCTATTGAGGATCTCAGTATCCCAAACACAACCGGACCTAAATGAATTATCAAATAATATTCAAGAACAAAAAGCGCACTGAATTTTAATGAATGAATAAAATGAAAGATAAACTATTTTCCTTAATATTTTATATACGAGGGAGCGTTTTTATATTCGCGAAATGAGCGGGTTGTAGAGGGGTGCGTAGGCGCATTGGGGGCGTGGCTTGTGCAGCGACTCATGATTAGTATAAATACGAAGTTTCATTGTTATTAGACAGTTAGTCTTTGAGCTATCGTCAACCAAGTAACATAATCAGGAGTGAAAAGTGAAATATGGAAAAAATCGAATATCGTGCCGTTATAAAGTTCCTTACCAGGCAAGGAAAATCAGTCGCGACCATAATGAATGAGATGTCATTGGTTTACGGCGACTCTTGTCCAGGAAAAACCATGGTGTACAAGTGGCATAGTTTATTTAAACAAGAAAGGGAATCCCTTGAAGACGACCCGAGGCCGGGCAGGAGCATCGAGGTGACCACGCCAGCACTTATCCAAAAAGTTGAACAAATTGTACTCGAAGATGCTCGACTAAAGAAGAAACGACTCGCAGAAATGGTTGGAGTATTCGATACAACAATTTTTAAAATCCTACACGATCATCTCGGCATGTCTAAGGTCAGCGCAAGATGGGTGCCGAGAATGCTCACGCCGCCGCAAAAACAACAGCGCGTAGAGTGTTCGCGTGCATTTTTGGACCTCTGTAATGAAGACAAGGATGGTGTATTGAGTGGAATTGTTACTGGAGACGAAACTTGGGTTCATCATTATGAACCTGAGTCCAAACAAGACTCCATGCAATGGCATAAAAAGGGCACAACACCTCCCAAGAAATTTAAAGTGTCACAATCAACTGGGAAACTCATGGCAACGGTATTTTGGGACTCGGAAGGAATATTGTTGATTGATTATAAAGATAAAGGTGTTTCTATAACCGGAGAATATTACGCTTCAATATTAGAGCGACTAAAAGAAGCCATTAAAGAGAACAGACGGGGAAAATTGACAAAAGGTGTTCTGCTTTTGCGCGACAACGCGCCCGTCCACAAGAGCCGCGTTGCGTTAGCTGCCCTGCATAAAGTGGGTTTCGAAATTGTGAATCACCCACCCTACAGCCCAGACCTGGCCCCGAGTGATTATTACCTGTTTCCGAAAATGAAAAAAGAACTGCGGGGTAAAAAATTTACTGCCGATGATGAAGTCAAGGAGGCAGTTTCGGCGTATTTTGTAGATAAAGAGAAATCATTTTTTTATGAGGGTATAAATAAATTAATTGAAAGATGTGAAAAATGTATCCGTCTTGCAGGTGAATATATTGAAAAAGAAAAATAATTTGGTTTTTTTATTTCCACCCCTTGTCCCCTATTCCGCGAATATAAAAACGCTCCCTCGTATTTTATATTTACATATTTATACTTGTGTAATTGGAATTGTATTTTCTTTTTTTTTCCCTTTTAAGAATTGTAAAATTTTTGTTCTCTGACATTATTGTTATTATAAATATATTGCATGTCAATAAAAAATAAATTTTTTCTATATTTATTTTTAATAATATTTATACTCGTATTGTTACACTCTCTATATATAATAATTTTTTATATCGTTTTTAAGATTAATTTATTTAATTTAAAATACAATTCGATCTTGAATTCCTAAATTATTATACTGTCATTATTTGTCCGGTCCTCGTATATATATTCAGATGCAGAGTCCTTTTGTGTTAGTCACGTACGAATGGTCAAGGCTGCAATAAACACCGAAATCAGGTACCAAGACTGTACTCGAAATGACCAACTTTTCACTGAATTCGATATCAACTTAGTTATATTGATTTCTAAATGCAATTCGCGATTCAAATACCAATCCCAATTTGGTATTTCTTTTACACAGAATACACGTCTACTATTCTGTGTAGATAATTTGCTTAATGCTTATATTGAAATTAAGATCACAATTTTAATATAAGCCAATTTGTCCTTGTTGTTTGCTATTGGTTAATTCAAAAATGACCAATACCCCCTCAGTTATGGGGTCGGTTCCTTATAAAGCCATAACCGTAAAAGAACAACGCTCTTCGCTTTTCTGTCGTCATTGAGACTACACGCGTCTTTCACGTGTTTGTGCCGCGAACCTTTATTCGCGCTTCTTGTGACCTCGTGTTTAATTCCGCGACCGCGGAATATAAGCACAGCTTCCTGATCCAGGATATATACATATACGTAAACACGCAAGTACAAGTATTTTAATCTAAATCTTTGTATATTTTATTACACAGCTAAATATCGTTAGACTTATCTTTTATTACAGCTTTGCTATTACGTTCATCATATTTTATTTGTTGCTCTCATTCTTGTTAACTATTTCTATTTAACACATTCAAGCTTTAAGAATTAATTTAACTTGTGAATAAAATTTTAAAGGCATTCCTGTCGTTTTATTCCACTAATAATCTTTCTTTCAGCTTGGCACGCGTCCTGGACTTTTGGTGCTCATTGTACACAACTATTAATTATTAACTCCTCACATTACATTCAATTATATTACTTTCTTGTCTTTTATTTGCATTTATTACAGTGCTTTAGCTAGTCGAACACGTGCTCGTAATAAATTGACTGACCAACACGTGCAAATAAATATTCTCTATTAAATAATATCCCTATTATTATTTATTAAAACAAAGGAGGTAATAAAGTGTCTCAATCATCCACCTTACATTAACATTGAATTAATATTCATATTCTCATTCATTTTTACATTCTCATTTATTTTCTCGTTAATTAAAAAGGAGGAGGTAATAGTATATGATACAAAAGCACTATTTTAATTACATTTGAATGTGCGGCCCGCATTAAAAAATTTATTTTGAAAATGGCCCGCCGTCCGAAAAAGTTTGCCGACCCCTGGTCTATAGTGTTAATTGAATTGGAAGTTCAATTTTACAATCACGCAGCAATACTATTTATATTTTTCAACAGAATCATAAAACTCCTACCTCTTGTAATATCCTTCGTATCCCTTCGGTTGGTGCGTCTCTGTAATGTAGCGGATCTTCCGAAAGCAATTTTAACACTCTAATTTCCCCATTCGGACATCTGGCGAAAACATCGGTAAAAGTTCCACCCCTGTCGATGGCGAATTGAAATTTTCCAGACTTGGTGGCCATCTAAAATTTCGTTTATTTATGATGAAATCTAACTCACTATTAACCACGATAATTTGAATTATTATGAAAATCCGATTGTAGTGCTAGCAGTCATTATCTAAAATCTGATTAAAACAAATATGTTTGTAATCTTTATTTGTAAAGATCAAACTAGTACTCGCCATAAATAAATATAGAAGTTGTTGACTTAATATTCATTGTGAAGCGTGCAGCGATGTTTTATGTATTAAAAAGCATTCCGTTAAAATTTTATTGATAACAAATATATAAATAAAGACGTGTATGTTATCACAGCGGAACTTTTGTATGAATAGTGGAATTTAAAAAAATATCAGTTCTATGTTACTTAGTACTTGAGAACGAGGGCAAGTCATTTCGTCTGATATTTGAGGATGGGGCAATTTCGAGATTTGTAAACGTTCGTCGGCTGAATAAATTTTAAAAAAAGAAGTGGACTAAGTGTGTATTTAAGGTAAGAGTATAGATTGAATTTATATTAATCAATATATAATTTATTAATAAATTTATACTATATATTTATGACAAACAGTCTAACATATATACAAAGGGTACTAGGAAAGTTTTGCAATATGACGCAACAATGAATCGTAGGAAGCTGCTTGTTGCTGCATGTTGAGACATGTTCATACGTGCATAGGAGCCGCCGCGCCATGTTGATGGGCTCAGTTATTCATTAGCAGTGACAGTGTAAAGTGCTTGCGATGGCATCGTGGTCACGAAATGAGATAAGGGCAGTTTTGCGTTATAATTTCGTGCGTGGTTTAAACATAGACCAGTGCTTCGAAGAAATGACTTTTGCACTTTTTGTTTGTGCATATCGCACAACGATATTCAGGTGGTACAGAGAATTCCAAAGGGGAAATTTAACTGCGGCGGATGCTGAGCGGCTGGGAAGGTCATGAATGTAAGATATGGAGGAAAATGTTACTATTATAAGGAAAATGCTTGGCGACGACAGGCGAGTGACCTACCAACAGACAGAGGGTACTTCAAGCCTAAATACACCAGCGATTCTTTTGATTCTGCATGATTATTTACACGTGAAGAAACTTTGTTCTCTCTGGGTGCCGCATCGACTGACTGAAGAACAGATGACACGACTTGTGACTTGGTGCCGGGAGATGCTAAAAAAGTTTAAAAAGGGACAATCTCGGTATATGAATAACCTGATAGGTGACGAGACTTGACTGTACTATTACGATAGATAGTCACAGCTAAGTGTTATACTGAACAGTGCCTGCCTAAAGTCATTGGATCTATGAAGAACCTGCGGCCAAGGTCAAGAATGGATGCTTGGTTTCTCCATCACGATAATACTCCAGCTCACCGCGCCAAAGCCTGCACCGAATATTTGATCACGACAGGATTGAAACTTCTCGTGCACCCTCCCTACAGTGCAGATCTTGCTCCCTGCAACTTTGCATTGTTTTAGCATGTGAAAATTAAGCTAAGAGAAAGGCGGTTTTCCAGTGATGAGGACTTTCTGCGGGCTTGGGAGTGTAGAGGAAATTACTTTGAAAAAAATTAAATAAACAAAGCTGTATTGCAAAACTTTACTAGTACCCTTTGCATATTTCATTCTCTAGTAGGAGCTATAATATGACGCCATTTTTGCATTGAAAAATTAGGTTAGGTATAACAAAAATATGGAAATTAAATCGTCTTAATACAACGAGGTTAAGAAAATATCTTATGCTACATCTAAACTCTTGCATAGAATGTATTATTACAGACAGAAAAGGAAAAGGCTGAGGAATGATAGGTACACAAACATTACACAATACACGAATACTAAATCTAAGAAAATTCTTTCAAATCAAAAACATTCTTATGCACAAAACAATCGTATTAGCAGACAGTAAATATGTATATACCATTAAAAAACAACAAAACGTAGAAAATAAAATTTTAAATAATAATACGATGAAAGCAAAAGAAATGGTCCAGAAAAATATTAAAAGTTACTCATTACTTCAACAACATTCAAGACATAACAGGGTTATTCAATAAGTCGTTTTTTTTTTCTAAAAATTGTACTACTTTTTTATGAACACGTGTGAAGTAGTCTCATTTTATATTTTCTCATTCGTATATTTCCAGATACTTCAAAGTTGACGCGTCAAAGAATTTTTTTACAATGAAAAAAACTGAATATCGTGCAGTGATAAAATTCTTACTTTTGGAAGGTGCAGCACCCAAACAAGTCCATCAACGATTGTTAAAAGTGTATAAGGACTCTTCACCTTCAATTAGAACAGTAGAAAGATGGCTGAATTTAAACGTGGTCGTACCAGTCTTTAAGACGATTCACGTGAAGGACGTCCAAAAATGCATCGATACCAGAAATCGTATCAAAAATAGAGGATATGGTTTTGGAAGATCGTTAATTAACCGAGAGAGATTTAATAGAAGCCCTAGGCATTTCATTATGCAGCGTGGGCAATATTTTAGTTGATATTTTGGGTTTTAGAAAACTGTGCACAAAATGGATGCCGCAACAATGAAACAAAAACACATTTGTTCGCGACTTTCTTAGCAAGAATTGAAGCGTTTTAGAAATGACGAAAACGATTTTGTGCGTCGTTTCATCACTGCGGATGAGACTTAGATCTACCGCCATGATCCTCTATTAAAACAAGTGCAGTACTTTGGCTCCGAAGCGAGTTAGGCTCCAGAAACCGCCCAAAAAGGTGTTAGTATCAGTATTTTTAGATACAAAAGAAATTTTGTTCGTGGATTACCTCCAAGCTGCTAAAACAATTAACGCAGATCATTATTGTAACCTTTCGGACTAGAAGAATAGAAAAATTCTTGAGAAAAGACCTGATTTACAGAAGAAAAAAATCATTTTTCATCAAGACAACGCACCCTCTCACACAGCTCAGAA
Source organism: Dermolepida albohirtum (assembly GCA_031893035.1). Taxonomy (NCBI): domain Eukaryota; kingdom Metazoa; phylum Arthropoda; class Insecta; order Coleoptera; family Scarabaeidae; genus Dermolepida; species Dermolepida albohirtum. The sequence goes on along the minus strand of JAVIWB010002838.1, from coordinate 144,901 downwards.
AATCATCGAAAAAAATCAGTGAATTAAAGTACGAATTGTTGCAACATCCACCATATTCGCCAGATTTAGCTACCAAAGCCTGCACCAAATATTTGACCACGACTTGTCGAACACCTTCCCTACAGTTCAGATCTTGCTCCCTGTGACTTTGCAATGTTCCCGCATGTGAAAACGAAGCTAAAAGGGAGGCGGTTTTCCAGTGATGAGGACCTTCTGCGAGCTTGGGTTGTGAGTGTGCTTTACTCCCTACTGAAACTTGGCAGAACTGGTTCAAAGATTAGTTTCAGAGGATGGAGAGGTGTATTGAATGTAGAGGAAAACTTTTCTAGTACCCTTTGTATATGCTTGATGACAATGATTAAATGCTTTACCATAAAATTTGATGCACATTTTTTTATTATTAAAGCATTCTTTGAGAAGCTTTCAATGGCGAAATAATAATGTACAATTTTTTAAAATTAATATTGAAATTGTCCAAGCACTTGTTGATCTAAAAAAAAATCAAAAGGGCCGAGAAGAAAGCGCAATAAATACATATATAATATGCAATATAATAAACAAAAAATGTTTATTTTTTTAACAGAATACATTATCTTAATTCTTTAAATATCATCGAAGTGCCACAATATAGACAAACTAGTTTTATTTTTAGAAAACGTTTAATAACCAGAACAGGAGCCTAATTTCACAACGGTTCTAGATGTCGTCCTAAATTTAATATTAGTTTCATCACATAAAGAAAAACAAAAAAAAAATTATTAATTAATATAATATGCTTCGAAATACACGAAATCAACATCGGCAACGAAAAATAATATTTCAAAAATGTTTTAAAATAGCAAATATAAATAGCCCGTGCTAAAAACTAAATCCTTTGACCCAATTTCTAACATGTTATGTTGTAAAGCAGACTTTTGGAATCAATAAATACACTCACAGAGATGCCAACTGTGGTTTTTACGAGAGATTATTGGCTGTCAGAAATATTCATAAGCTCACTAGAGTGAATTAAATCATGTAAGTGGATAACCAAAATACATACAAAAGCTAATTTCTTTAATGCAAACTTTATTACTTCGAATTATTATATTAATATATCATGACACAGTATTTTCCTATTGATATTAAAATACAGACACACAAGCTGAGGCATAATCGACTGTGTAATAAATAAATTATCTTACATCAGATACAATAATTAGGACGTATACTATACGTATTAACAATCAATGAATCAAAATAAAAATATAAAACAAGAGCCTAACGTATTGTTTTTAAAATGCGATGTACATATAATGAAATAAAATAGCGCAACTTACTCTAGTTTCTAAAATAAACTGCTACGTCACTGGCCGTTTATAGAATAATTTGTTATCTAGAGTTAACTAAAATGCTTAACCTTTACGCTGTATTGCGGAACTGTTAACGATAGTAATAGGTTACGTAATTCTAGCCAACGTTTTGCTAATAATTATATTCTTGGTCTTATGTATAAAAAATACGCCTAATAATGTAGTTGGAAGCAGTCCATTTCCGTATGAAGAAATCAAAAAATCATTCCCTGGCGCATGTACGTTGTTTAGGCAAAAAAGTTTCGCTTAATCAATCTAAATTCATTTATTTCATGTACTCGTAATTAATTTTACTATTTTGTCTTAGGAGGCATTGCATAATTTTCTCTAGTTACGCGGTGTGTCTAAAAAATAATTCCAATAAACATATAATTCGACAATTTACAATATTGAATTAGGTTGTTCGAAAACTTCCGTAGCGATTTCATACACATAAAATATCATATTAATGACAACAATCTATTAACGCAATTAATCATGAATATAAGCACCACTACTCCATTGATCGATCGACTGGAATTTGAGCTGTTTACGCGGTGTCATTGAAAAGAAATATAAAATAAAAAACGTTCGCAAGATAAATAAAAGGAACTGTATTTTCGTAGATCCAGTTTAGGCGAGCTTTGCGTTAACTGAATTCGAATACCAGAAATAGGAAAACTGGCAGATTTAGAGAATGACTCATCTAACAAAAGGAAAGAGAAAGAGAAGAATATGACGAATTTTTCGGGAAGTTTAAAAGAAGAACACCACAGAAAAGAGGCCGAAAAGAAGGTGATGATGCAATGAGGCAAATTATGAGATTGATTATGAGGTAAAAGATAAAGTAAGGGATATATAGATAAGTCAGAACAAGATAGACGTTGTGGCGAGATGGAAGAACTAAATAAAGAAATTAAAGAATTAAGAACTGAACAAAAAAATTATAGAGATAGAATAAAAATTTTAAAGATCAATGAAAAAGCTGTACAAAAGATTGAAAAACGATCTTTCAGAAGTTAAACAGAGACTGAAGATATTAGAAAGTGGAAAAAGGAGAATAAACCTTATAGTTGAAGATTTACGTATAGATAGTCAGCATACACTAGGAGAAGCAATAGCAAATTTGATTGAGAAGGGACTAGAAGTAGAAGGGGAAGTCAATTTGAATTGGCTGCCATTTTTGCAGATGGCGCCAAATATCACTGTGCTTTGACATTTATGATGTAGATATATAGAGAATTAGTTGTCAATAAGCCATGGAGCGATATACGCCTCAAGAACGCGGAATTATTGTTGCCGCTTATTTGACAAATTTTCATTCTGTTGTTTTAGCGCAGCGCGAATTTCGTCGTCGTTTTCCTCGTCGTCGTGTTCCATGTGCTCGAACAATTAAGCGTTTGGATGGGGGCCTCATGCAAACTGGGTCCACTACAGATGTTGTAAGAAGTGGCCGGCGCCGTATTGCTCGCTCGACCGAAAACATCGCTACTGTTGCCGACGATGTCAGAGAGAATCCACAAACATCAACGAGATGACAATGTACACAATTAGGCTTCAGCAGACGTTCGTTGCAACGAATGTTGGTGAAAGATTTGAAAATGTTCCCCTACTAATTTTCTCTATTTACGCAGTGTGTCTAAAAAATAATCACAATAAACACATAATTCGACAATTTACAATATTGAATTAGGTTGTTCGAAACTTCCGTAACGATTTCATAGACATAGAATTTCATAAAATTTCATGAACACATTCCACAATCTATTAAACGCAATTAATCATGAATATAAGCACTACTACTCCTGAAAAACTTTCGATCATGTATTGGGAGGTTCCATAATCCAGAATTTTGTTCTCCCAAAATTTTCTCCGCGACAAAAATGCTTCAAATGCATTTCACCCGTTTCTGAGGTATCTATATGTGTTTCGTTAATACGTTTACGACCACGTGTCACACACAGTAGTGTGCGTAAGTGGCAACTTGCTTGCAAAAAATGCAATTCTTTAACATTCTTTCCCTATTTAATATTCTACTTTTACTCTCATAACGAAATTCTAGGAATTAGAAACGTATTGTTAAACAAAAGAGAAAACAATTTCTGCAAAAAATATACTTCTAGTTGGACCAAGTAAAAGTGGGGAACCGAGCATCGCCATCACAAAGCAAGGCACATACATTGACAAAAACAACTTTAACGCGCGTGTTTCAAATGATCTGGTGGTTAATAAAAAAGGATCGGTAGGCCAAGAAAAGTAAAAAAAAAGTCATTATCAATATTTGCGATTAACATCTTTGTGAAATAGGACGGAATCATCTAAAGAACTAACTAAGCCTGCAGAAACGAGCGGATATTATTGTATTACAGTAGTGTGAAAAATTACACGAGTACGACCAATTCAGTCTGCAGAAACGAGTGCGCACTCATTGGCGGCGATGATATATTTCGAAAGCGGTCAGATATACCCGAAGTCTAGATTCATATGCGTATGGTATGTGTATGAATGCCAAATTAGATGGATGATGGCGAATCGACGTCGTTTGTTATGTTCAACGAGTTTTAATAGATTTTTTAACCGATTTTCGACATTATAGTACACTGGCGCTATTATTAAGTGCATTGTTTGCAATATCAACATTTTACCGTACAGTATTTTTGTGTGTAAAAGACATGTTAATAGCAAACAGCATCGGTTAAATGTGTAACGTGACGTACTATATTATAAATTTCTATATGACTTTATATTTATGTTAAGTGTGTGCCACATTCCACAAAATATTGTAGACAAAGAAGAATTTAGAAACTTTTGGCGGAAATGCATTCCGCAATGGAGTTTGCCAACAAGAGATTAATTACAGTATAATTTTCCTCGGGTGAAAAACACGATTACGGATCAAATAAAAGCAGAGTTAAAAGATCAAAAAATATGGCTGACGGCACATGAAACAACGGATGCAAGAAAGAATAGTATTTTAAATGTGTTCGTGCGCACATTAAAAAGGGGTGAGATTTCCTTGGCTCTTCTTTTACGTAGTAGAAAATTACATCAGACAAACGCGGAAAGGATAGTAGAAACTATAAAACATACCTTTGAGAAGTTCAATATATCGGCGACCCAAATTCAAATGTTGGTTACAGATGGGGGTTCGAATACGGTTAAAACAGGAAAGTTACTAAAACAATCTTATCCTAAATTGCTTCGTGTAACCTGTTTGCTCTATGCATGTCATCTTGTAGCTGAATTTATTAGAAACAGTTATCCAAAAATAGACCAATTTACAGTTACTACCAAAAAAGTTTTTACTAAATTTCCAGAACGCATTCGTGAGTTTAAACGGGCTCGTCCAGATATTCCTCAACCACCGGTATTGACTACATAGGCAACGCGACTTAAATCTGTTTTATATTATGATATATTTTTACACCTTATTAAACTCTATATACGAAAATTATTCCACAATAACTTTCGTATTGTGTATGCATATTTCGACAAATAAATTATTATCATCAGCAAATAATTAATCAGCGTTGCACCTGGATGCACGATAAAACCCGCACAGAAACAAGTCCGTCGAAAGCCAAGCACACACAATATGTGTTTAACGTTTATTATCATTTAGTAACTGACTATTTTTATTAAATTATAAAAATTTAAAAATTTTCTATGTAGAAGAAAGCTTCTTTTGGCTATTTTTTTGAAAGTCACGCAGAACAATAATTTTTTTATAGTGATCACTTACTTATATTCAATACTAAGGAAATTATCCATACATGGAAATAGAAACTGGACGCCCTATACATGAAAAAAATTGTTTTTGTTCAATGCTAAATAAAAGCAATCCATCACCAATGCAAAATTTAACGGAGTAATTATTGTGTCAGTTTACTGTAAACGAACATATAAAAGCTATTGTTAATCATACATCCGATCCTGGTTGAAATAATAACGCTTATTTTGCTGTCAAAATAACAAACATGTAGATAACCTTAAACTTTTCATTAAACACACATACCTACCTATAAATACAAATTTCCATTATAAAAATTATGATTTTCAAAATGATTACTCAAATGTTGGTAATCTTTATAATAACAGAGTCTATTACTTCTGAAAACAAGTTCATGACAACTGTACGAAACTTAAATACTTCAAGCAATGACAGTGGTCATGGCAACAAAACGAAATCGAATTCGGATGATGGTAACGTATTGGAAAACGAAATTTCTAAATACATGAACGATTGTAAATCTGTCGGATTAGACGGTGGATATGGTGCAAGACAAAGTGGTAGTAAAGGATATAATAAAAGAAATGATGGACGTAGTGGAACATATCCAGATTATTATGGCGATGGATCTTATCGAAACACAAATAATTCGAAAAGAAATCAAAATTTCGATGGAGGCAACATAGATGGCTACTTAACCAGTTACAACAGTGATTATGAAATTAATACACCCAAAGAATTCTATTCTGAGGAAGGAAGATACAATTACAGAGAAAATGTTGGTGATTATAATAAACAAAATCCTAATCAAAGAAATTCTAACTTCGGTGGAAACCAGCATTATAATGGGTATAATAATGGATATAGTAGACAAGGACAAACTTCTGAAAAGACTTATTCTCAAAACCCCTTCGATACGTATAATTACCGATCAAATGGAGATGACCAAAGCTATGACAAGAATCCCAATTATAGATCTAGAGACTATGGAACTTATAACAACGGTGGAATGGAAAATTACCCCCCTAATGGAGATTTCGTGCGTTGGAAAAGAAGTAGTGAAAATGTAAGGCGTCTATAAAAGAACTTTTTCGTAAGCGCGCAGAATAATATTTACAATATTTTTGATTCTTTCAGTGTGTCAGTCAATGTATTTTTGGGTACTTGGAGCTAGTAAGTATAAATATTGAGACATTAGTATTCATATATGAAGATGATTTAACAGTAATTGAGACAAGAAGCGAAACAAAAATATAGAGAATTAAATTTTTTATTACTTTCCGACATATTCCCCATTAACTTCAAGGCATTAGGACCAACGATACTGAAATGTCATTATGTCACTTAATAATTAATATCTAAGTAAAAGTTAAAAATTTAATAAAAACGCAACCGAAAAAGGCCAAATTTCTGATCGATCGACTGAAATTTGTGCTGTTTACGCGGTGTGTCGTTGAAAAGAAATATAAAATAAGAACTGTAATTTCGTAGATCCAGTTTAGACCAGCTTTACTTTAACTGAATTTGAATAACAGAAATGTGAAAACTAGCGGATTTAGAGAATTACTCAACTGACAAAAGAAAAGAGAAAAGAGAAAGATATGACGAATTTTTCGAGAAGTTTAAAACAAGAATATCAAAGAAAAGAGGCCGAAAAGAAAGTGATGATGCAATGAGGCAAATTACGAGATTGATTATGATGTAAAAAATCAAGTAAGGGATATAAAGATAAGTCAGAATAAGATAGACGTAGTGGCGAGATGAAAGAACTAAATAAAAAAATTAATGAGTTAAGAACTGACCAAAAAAATATAGAAAAGAAATAAAAATTTTAAAGATCATTGAAATTTAGGCCAGCTTTACGTTAACTGAATTGAAATACCTGAAATAGGAAAACTGACAGATTTAGAGAATGGCTCAATTGACAAAGGAATAGAGAAATGAGAAGAATATGACGAATTTCTCGGGAAGTTTAAAAGAAGAACATCACAGAAAAGAGGCCGAAAAGAAGGTGATGATGCAATGGGGTAAATTACGAGATTGATTATGAGGTAATGGATCAAGTAAGGGATATAAAGAAAAGTCAGAACAAGATAGACGTAGTGGTGAGATGAAAGAACTAAATAAAGAAATTAAAGAATTAAGAACTGAACAAAAAAATTATAGAGAGGGAATCAAAATTTTAAAGATCAATGAAAAAGCTGTAAAAAAGAATCAAAAACGATCTTTCAGAAGTTAAACAGCGACTGGAGGTATTAGAAAGTGAAAAAAAGGAGAATAAACGTTATAGTTGAAGGTTTACTTATAGATAAAGTCAGCATACACTAGGAGAAGCAATAACAAACTATCGAGAAAGAACTAGAAGTAGAAGGGAAAGTAAATGCGGTACATAAATTAAGAGAAAGTGTAAGCACTATTGGAATGAACAGCATCGAAGATAAGAAAGAAGTAAAAAAAGCAAACTAAAGTACGTGAAAGGAGACAAAATCTACATAAATGATTATTCAACAAAAACTGAAAGAGAAATACAAAAAGAAATCAGAAAGAACGCTAAAGAAATAAGAAGTACTGGTGAAGTCGTAAAAATACGTTTCCATATATAGAAATAAAGAAAAGCCGTTGCTGGAAAAAAAGGAAAAACAAAAGTAGTGATTTAGAACACATTTAAATGGTATTCTATTAAATGAAGCTGAGAAAAATAGAATTTTTGTAGAAAGTAGCAAAGAAAAAGAAATCGTAAAATTTGGGATATTAGACTCCATACAGACTTGGAAACTACAAGAATTAATTAATTTATTTTAGAATATGCACAGAGATTTTAAAAGCAAGCGAAACAAGGTCTAAACAATGTGAAGAATTGAATGTTGAAGGATTTTATTTATTCCGATTGCAAGGCCATTAATTCAGTACATAAATATGGAGTGGAAATAATTAAATTACGAGTATGATATGATAAATACTTGTGGTAAGAAATACAATGCAATCGTTTTGTATTTACAACCCAACATTTTACGCCATCCAAATAATAAGATTTGTCGAGCTCTATAAAATAGGTCTCTGTTTCAGCAATGGCCATTTGACATGAACCGCTTTCCGTCAAGCTATTTTTTCAAATTTGGAAAAAAAAAGTCACAGGGGACTAAATCTGACGAATATGGTGAATGAAGCACCAATTCGTGTTGTCAATCGACTAGTTTTGCTGCAATTGCGGATGAGTGGATCTACGCATTATTATGATGGCAGGGAATTTTTTTCTTCACTAAGAGTGCCTTTTTTTAGTTTACCATCGAACCGATCCAATAACTCAATATAGTACTGTACAGTGATTGTCCTTCGCTTCTCCAAATAGTCAATGAAAATTTTGCTTCGCGAATCCCAAAATATCGTCGCCAAACTTTTCCAGTAGATGGAATCATGTTCGCTTTCTTTGGTTCACATTCGTCGGGAAAAATCCATTGTACCGACTGACCTTTGGTTTCTGACGTGTAGTGATGTATCCGTGTCTCATCTACAGTCACATAACACCGCAGACACTTACTCGTGTTGCGCTTACAAATGTTCAAACATTGTTTTGAAGGTGTCACGTGATTTGGTTTTAGATCGGTCGTGAGCAGATGCGGTACCTACAACGCCGATAGTTTTTTCATATTCGATTTTTCATGAAGTATGATATATTTTACACACGTTCAATTGAGATGCTTACCATATTAGCAACCTCTCTGTCTTCACCCGGAGGTCTGCTAACACCATATCATGAATTTTGTTGATCATATCATCCATAATCACCTCCTCATCAAAAACGGTTGTTCGGCAGCTTAAATTCATTAAACCAGTATCTAATGGTAGTTATCGAAGGTGCATGATTCTAATAAACTGCATGCAACTTCTCTTTGATTATTGCACACGTTTTCTCATTCAAAAAAAGGAATCGAATGACTGACAAGTCTTGTTCTTTTGCCATAATTCCACAAACATATAAACTTACCTACTTTCAACAGCTATCAAAACAACACTACTTAATGAATCTCCGAAATTTTGCATTAAATAATATTACACGCGATTGGTAATGCAGATTTTAATATAAAGTGCCATCTATCTCCAAACATGTGTACTTCCCATACCGTCCTCAAATAAGTAAAAGAATGAGACAGCATTTGGCCAACTGAAAAGCGGCCAATGAAAGAATAGTATATAGGTTCCCTTTAGGAAACCAATATTTAAGTGTAATTCGTTGTTATGTACCCACTGAGGTAGCAAACTATGAGGAAAACAGTATTTTACAACTTATTACATTGACAATATAGTCTAAATTGATTAAAATTAATAAAAATTTCTAACTATTTAGTTCTAGACACGGGGGAGATAAGCATGTGTCAATTATTACATCTCCAAATTTTTCGTAGGCATTTCTTTCATCGGACGACTACCATCCAACATCTCTTTATCGACTTTATATCGAACAGATTCTAGATAATTTTTAAGATATTTTCATCTCATTGAGCGTCTGCAATAACGTCCTTGCAATGCCAATTTAGATACTTCTTTTGATTATCCGTCAGTGGATATAGAACAATCTTAAGATTTAGTTTTCCGCCAAATCTTTTTTGCCAAAATACAATGAATTATTATTTTCGATATTTCATGTTCTACTTCAATGAATATTACTAAATATTTTTCTGGAATGTTCACAAAATCAAACACTATTTTAAAATTTTCTTCAGTCATAAGTTGATCAAATAGAAAATTTATAGTCATCAGCATCCTTTCTGATTTTTCTGAATTGACGATGCTGTACAAAAACTTAACTCCATAAAAGATTCTTTTTACCATTTAGACGTTTTAATCCGCACCGCTTTAACTTTCAAATAAAATGTTAAAAATTAAACAAATTTCACCTGACCCTATAAAAGAGATGACAGAATTGTTTTTGGAATTTTGTTTTATAATATGATGTTATATCGAAGATAGTGTTAGTGTTAGAGTCTAACTTCTCATCAAATCAACTTCGAATTGTATATTTGATGAAATTAAAGTACTAGAAAACATCGAGATTTATTACTTTACATCTACTTTTATTGCAAATATTATTTAGTTTACTATTTTTAGTTAGTTTATTATTTTTATTAGTTGGACGAAAATAGTATGCCTTCAGAGACAGCTACTGTAAAATTTTTGCAAGATCACATGCATAATGACAGAAAACGGCTACAACTTATTAGAGAAACAAGGCGATGCTATGCAAAACTAGCAACTACAGGTAACAAGACGCTCCAACAACAACTAAAATAAACATTCTCAATGTTGTTTCAGAAAATGAAGACGGGTGTGAACTTTCCAAGAGCCTTTTCAAATGTTTAAAACTGAATACGGAATAAATAGTAATTAATTAATAAGTAGTTAAATAAGATTATGTATCGTAAATATTGTATCATTATTAAAAACAGAAATAAATTCTTAAATATACTGCAATTATTTCAATTATATAGTTTAGAAAGTAGCAGAATAAATAAAAGACCTAGCATTGGTTGTCACTGAAAAAGAAAAATCCATATCGTTAATAGGAAAATAAATACCAACTTCGATGCATTACCATAAACTATAATTTAAATTGTAAAAATTCATTTGCTTTAGTATTGTGAGGGTAAATACGAGTTTTTATATTCGCGGAATGGGGGACAAGGGGTGGAAATAAAAAAAACAAATTATTTTTCTTTTTCAATATATTCACCTGCAAGACGGATACATTTTTCACATCTTTCAATTAATTTATTTATACCCTCATAAAAAAATGATTTCTCTTTATCTGCAAAATACGCCGCAACTGCCTCCTTGACTTCATCATCGGCAGTAAATTTTTTACCCCGCAGCTCTTTTTTCATTTTCGGAAACAGGTAATAATCACTCGGGGCCAGGTCTGGGCTGTAGGGTGGGTGATTCACAATTTCGAAGCCCGCCTTATGCAGGGCAGCTAACGCAACGCGGCTCTTGTGGACGGGCGCGTTGTCGTGCAAAAGCAGAACACCTTTTGTCAATTTTCCCCGTCTTTTCTCTTTAATGGCTTCTTTTAGTCGCTCTAATATTGAAGCGTAATATTCTCCGGTTATAGAAACACCTTTATCTTTATAATCAATCAACAATATTCCTTCTGAGTCCCAAAATACCGTTGCCACGAGTTTCCCAGCTGATTGTGACACTTTAAATTTCTTGGGAGGTGCTGCGCCCTTTTTATGCCACTGCATGGAGTCTTGTTTGGACTCAGGTTCATAATGATGAACCCAAATTTCGTCTCCAGTAACAATTCCACTCAAAACACCATCCTTGTCTTCATTACAGAGGTCCAAAAATGCACGCGAACACTCTACGCGCTGTTGTTTTTGCGGCGGCGTGAGCATTCTCGGCACCCATCTTGCGCTGACCTTAGACATGCCGAGATGATCGTGTAGGATTTTAAAAATTGTTGTATCGGATACTCCAACCATTTCTGCGAGTTGTTCTTCTTTAGTCGAGCATCTTCGAGTACAATTTGTTCAACTTTTTGGATAAGTGCTGGCGTGGTCACCTCAATGCTCCTGCCCGGCCTCGGGTCGTCTTCAAGGGATTCCCTTCCTTGTTTAAATAAACTATGCCACTTGTACACCATGGTTTTTCCTGGACAAGAGTCGCCGTAAACCAATGACATCTCATTCATTATGGTCGCGACTGATTTTCCTTGCCTGGTAAGGAACTTTATAACGGCACGATATTCGATTTTTTCCATATTTCACTTTTCACTCCTGATTATGTTACTTGGTTGGCGATAGCTCAAAGACTAACTGTCTAATAACAATGAAACTTCGTATTTATACTAATCATGAGTCGCTGCACAGGCCACGCCCCCAATGCGCCTACTCATCCCTCTACAACCCGCTCATTCCGCGAATATAAAAACGCTCCCTCGTATATAGTGTAAAAAGTAATCTCAAAACCATGTAATATTTATTGTTGAAGTAATTACTTCGGGTTTTCCAATTTCTATTATTACTAAGGGTTACTATGTAGCAAATGTACAATCCACTTCATGTACATAATTACTACATAGCAGGTGTACGAATCTTAACATTTCATATACACAATTACTATGTAGTAGGTGTACGAATCTTTACACCTAATCCTTTGCTACTGAAGGTGTAAAAATTTATTCGATGAGAAAAAGCCTTCATATTGGATTTGCAAGAAGAAAATCTTTCGATGCGCGAAATTAGTAAGAAGAAAAGTGTAGTGTCGTCAACTACGAGTGATTTATTAATAATTAATTAATTAAGTGTAGGGAAACTGTCTCAGCAAAGCAAAAAATTGGTTATGCTAGAATGCGCGTTGCAATTCTAAGGGAAAATCGTGTATGAAAAACGGGGCGTCTACGTCATTGAAACTTCGTAGCAAGGCTGCAGAGACGAGTGCTTTCGCAGTAGCGTACAATATTAAAAATAATAAATGTAATTACTTACTGTTTTAGATATTTTAGTGTTGTTGATGTAGAGTAAAGCAAAAATTCGCTATAGTATTGTATCATTAGTATGCTTTCCAGTGCTGACTCGGTCATACTCCTACGGCGAGGTGAAAATATGTTGGTGTATTTGGAAAAGCAGCGTTCTGCGCCGAATGATGTGATGTTCGCGAATTTAAAAGAACGTTCGCATCATATTCGCATTCTTGGTTTTCAGTTAAACTCTTGTCTATACACATTATAGTTTGAAGATCGAAATTCTTATTTATGACCGCACTCAATTTATCGGTTGTTAACCTTCCTATACAACTTGTTAGGTTTCCTAACGAAGCTTTGAGGTAATATTCTATATTTAGCGCTTCATGTAATGACAGCTTGGTGTTCTTTAAATTGGAAATAGTATCTAAAAGAATTGAGTAATTTTCGGAAATTTGTTCTATTTGAGTATGGATTTCGGTATCTGAAACCAACCGCTAGCTTACTGACATTGCCTGAGCATCTTACGGATATAAATTTAAGATACGAGGTTTAATAATGTATAAAAATTTTTCATAATATAAAACAGCTTCAAACCACGTTCCCCATCTCGTCCGTCAATACCGTCTGTGGTGGCTGAGGAATGTCCGGACGAGCGTATTTAAACAGACGAATGCGTTTTGGAGGTTTGATAAAAACTTTTTTGGTGGAAACTATAAATTGGTCTACTTCTGGATAACTGTTTCTATTAAATTCAGCTACAAGATGACATGCATGAAGCAAACAGGTTACATGAAGCAATTTAGGATAAGATTGTTTTAGAAACTTTTTTTCAGGATGGGTTGGCGATATATTGAACGTCGCAAAGATATGTTTTATAGTTTCTACTATCCTTTCCGCGTTTGATTTCTGTAATATTCTACTACGTAAAAGAAGAGCTAAGGAAATTCACCGTTTTTTAAAGTGCGCACTAACACAATTAAAATACTATTTTTTCTAGCATACGTTGTTTCATCTACCGTTAGCCATATTTTTTTATCTTTTAACTCTGCTTTTATTTGATCCGTAATCGTGTTTTTCGCCCGAGCAAAATTATACAGAAATTGACCTCTTGTTGGCAATCTCCATTCTGGAACATATTTCCAACACAAGTTTCGAAATTCTTGATTGTCTACAATATTTTGTGGAATGTTGCAAACACTTAACATAAAAAGAAAATCATATAGAAATTTATAATGTGGTACATCACGTTGCGCATTTAACCGGTATTATTGGCTATTAACATGTCTTTTACACACAAAAATATTATACGGGAAAATGTTGATATTGCAAACGATACATTTAATGTCGAAAATCAATTAGGAAATCTATTAACACTCGTCGAACATAAAAAAGAACGCCATCAATTCATCGTCAATCTAATCCGGTATTCATACATATACCATACGCATATGAATCTCGACTTCGGGTATATCCGAATACTTTCGAAATATATCATCGACGCCAATGAGTGCGCACTCGCTTCTGCAGGCTGAATAGGTCGTATTCGGATAATTTTTCACACTACTGTAATATAATAGGATGCAGTAAAATCCGAACAGCAATAATGTCATTAAGTCGACAGCAATACGCCTTTATTGTATCCACTCACATTTTTTTATACAAATATAGTTTTACACAACCAAAAAGACATAAAAGTAGAATACTTCGTTACATTTTACTTGAAAATCTTAATTTTATCTTTAAAAATAGGAAAAACAGGGACCTCTAGTTAAGGAAGGAGTAATAATTTATTCTTATTACTAAAACTGTGTATATTACGCTCATAAGTATAGATAAGAACTGTTGTACGTTATATGTAATTAGGTAGTTCAAGAAAACGACCACTTATCGGTTTTAGTTACGATGGCTCAGAAATCAAATGTGCAATTAGCGACATATCTCTAAATGTGCTGGAAGACAAGTCACTATAAACAACACGCGTATAGTGCCAACCACAACTATAAAAAATTGGTGTACAATCGAAGGAGCAATTCCTATTTGATTTATGTGTAATCCTTATTTGGTGTAATTTACAATTTACTTTATTAAACAACGAATCATTTACCTCGTTCTGGAATAAATACACGAATTGCGTATTACCTAGTCGGAAGATTTTGTACACGAATCTATTGACAATAGAATTAAATCAGAATTGAAAAATATGAAACTGTGGTCATGTATTGACGAAATAGTAGACCCCAAAAAATTGCTGTCGATAACGTTATAGTACGTACAATACGAGGGTAGCTGTTTATATTTCGGAAACAGCACACAAAAAAAAATTTTTATTATCGAAAATAGTTTCATTGCTTTTCAAAATATTCTCCTTGAAAACCAATGCACTTTTTCATCCGTTTAAACCAATCTGAAAAGTATTGCTGCCACTGCGAAGGCAGTATCTCCAAAATATGAGTTTTGAATGCCTCAACTGCCTCTTCCAGGATAAAAAACCGTTGACCAGGAAGTTTATTCTTCACGTGTGGGAACAAAAAGAAATCACAGGGTGCTAGATCAGGGCTGTACGGCGGATGGTTCATGAATTCATTGTTTTGCCCGGTCAAATATTCAATTGTTTGAACTGACCGCATAGTTGTGTACCATTCGGAATTGAGTGTTCTACAACTCTCTAAAGGCACGGTTGCAACGTGACCCGTTTTTCCGACAAGACAGGCGATCGTTTGTTTTGATGTGCTTCGAGCGTGAACAAATTTTGTTGGTTTTGGAATACCCACACAATCGACTGCTGCTTACTATCGTGCTCATACGTATATATCCAAGATTCATCAACTGGGACGACTTTATAAATGTTCTTTGAAGCACCGTCATTGTATTTTTTGTGGATTTCTTGGCACCAATCGACGCGAGTCCTTTTTTGAGCGGTTGTCAAATTATGTGGTACCCAACGTGAATATAGCTTCTTAACGACTAAATGTTCATGCAGGATCTTATGCACGCTAGTGTTACTAATACCTAGAGATGCCTTGATCTCACGGTATGTCACGTGACTGTCTTGCATTATCAATTCTGACACTGCATTAATGTTTTCCGACACAACAACATTTGTGGGACGACATTCGATTAAAGATTGAATTCACTATACCAACGATATACTGTAGTTTTCGATTGTGCTGCATCACCATATAAAGAATTCAGCTCGTCGATTGTATTCTTGTTCAGATAATCCACGCCGAAGGTTATGAAAAATAATTGCACGAAAATGTTCGCAAGTTGATTCCATTTTTTCGCTGATATAAAATTTTCAAGTTACTCTCAACAGTAGAAATAGCGATCGGATAATAAAGCTGTCAAGGTAAATATATTGTCAAAAATGACAAACTTCGCGATGCAATCATCAAACTACTAGCTTCGATAAGAGTACAACAATTTACTGCCGAAATGATGTCAAAGGAAAATGGAAAAATTTGAATTTGAATTGATGAGCCATCCGCTGTACAGCCCTGATCCAGCACCCTGTGATTTCCTTTTGTTCTCACATATGAAAAATAAACTTCGTGGTCAACGGTTTTCTACGCCGGAAGAGCCAGTTGAGGCACTCATATTTTGGAGATACCATACCGCTTTCACAGTGGCAGCAATGCTTTTCGGATTGGTTTAAACGAATGCAAAAGTGCATTGATTTTCAAGGAGAATATTTTGAAAAGTAATAAAACTATTTTCGATAATAAAAAAATTTTTTTTGTTTGCTATTCCCGAAATATAAACGGCTACCCTCGTATTTACTAGCAAACGCACGCCTGTGGCACACAGCTCAATTTCCCTTCTTAACTTATTACACATTAATTTAATAAATACCGCTCTAAGATTCATCAATCTTCATTCTTCATTTTTATTTTTTATATTTCCTAATTGTGTATCTACTTAACGAGTTAAGAATATGACTCGTATATAAAATCAATATAATTAATTATGAATACAATTGTAGAAAGCATATCCTTCACTAGATTTTCTTATTGTTATTAATATAGATGATCTTGACATTGTCGCATAATGATAAAATTTAATCGCTAATGCAAGGTTAAATATATGTTACATGATGTTCACGTATAAAAACACCGTATATTACATACATATGTATGTATCACGGAATGTCCATAATTACGTAATTGACAAATAAGTAGATACACATTTAAACTAGAGTGACGAATAGAGATTACGAGGTGCGATCAGTAATACTACTAACTGTGGTTACTCGTTAAATATTCGACCAATTTCTTTAATTTAAAATTTACTAAACTCAAACAAATCAATAAAATGTTTAACTATCGGTTTCTAATTTTTATGCAATTGCAAATTTGAATGTTAAAATAGAATCATTCAAATCTTAATTACACCCTGTTTCCTGCGCTTTTCAGGGAATTCGCTTTTCGTCAGGTAAACTGGTGTTGTTAAAAGACGATTCCTTATGGGTTGCTATCGTGCCTTTTCGATAAAGAAAAATAATGAAAAAACAACACCTCCCTCTATCGTCCAAACATACGAATATACGCACGACAGAACAAGGACGTGTTTTATCTCATTAAAATCAGTAATAATATTACCAAGTGCTGATGTAGACGAACGCTTTATAATCTCGACGATTTGACAATAGATGAATGTTAAAAAAATTAAAATGTTAATAACACTCTGTGTTTACTACGCGTTTCAAGGAATTACATATTTCATCAGGTAAACTTGTGTTGTTAAAAAACGATTCCTTATGGGCTGTTATCGTACCTTTTCGATAAAGAAAAATAATAAAAAGGCAATACCTCCTTCTATCGTTCAAACATACGAATATACGAACGATAGAACAAGGGCGCGTTCATCTCTCTAAAATCGATAACAAAGTTACCAGTGCGTATGTAGGCAAACGTTTTAAAATCTCGGCGATTTACAAATAGACGAATGTTAAAAACACCATTCAAATGTTAATAACACCCTTTCTACTACCATGAATGATGTCACCGGATAGTGTGTTTTTTTTATCAGTATGGCTTAAATCGGCAGCAAATTGCAGAAAGGATGCAATATTTTATCTACGATTTTGAAAATTATCAAAAAGCACGAAGCAATCGTCTTGGTGGCTAATAGTAAAGGACCAAGACAAGTGAAAGAATATCATGATCAATATTTTCTATTGACATCATTGAAAAGTTAGACGAAATCATCTAAAGAATTAAGGGAATATCTTCGTGTATCTGCGTGGGTTTCTGTACATCCTTCTACCGTTCGGTGCCACCTAATTAAACAAAAACCTAGAGATCGTATTGCAAGAAGGAAGCCATTACTACCAAGAAGCAATATACAGAAGCGGTTGGGTGTGCACGAATTCATTGCCGTTGGATATTGGACGAATGGCGAAGTGAACTTTGTAAAGTCGAGTCCAAATTTGAAATATTTGAATCCAAAAGGAAACAGCATATTAGCAGAAGAGTCAGAGAAACACATAACTCATCACGTACGCGCAGTCAACAATAAAACATGGACGTGGGTTTGTGAAAGTATGGAGTTTCATATCTGCGCAAGGTATTGGCCCGTTGATTGAAATAACTGTAAAATTATCAGCGAAATAATTAGAGATTCTGCTGGAATATACGAGGGAGCGTTTTTATATTCGCGGAATGAGCGGGTTGTAGAGGGGTGAGTAGGCGCATTGGGGGCGTGGCCTGTGCAGCGACTCATGATTAGTATAAATACGAAGTTTCATTGTTATTAGACAGTTAGTCTTTGAGCTATTGTCAACCAAGTAACATAATGAGGAGTGAAAAGTGAAATATGGAAAAAATCGAATATCGTGCCGTTATAAAGTTCCTTACCAGGCAAGGAAAATCAGTCGCGACCATAATGAATGAGATGTCATTGGTTTACGGCGACTCTTGTCCAGGAAAAACCATGGTGTACAAGTGGCATAGTCTATTTAAACAAGGAAGGGAATCCCTTGAAAATGACCCGAGGCCGGGCAGGAGCATTGAGGTGACCACGCCAGCACTTATCCAAAAAGTTGAACAAATTGTACTCGAAGATGCTCGACTAAAGAAGAAACAACTCGCAGAAATGGTTGGAGTATCCGATACAATAATTTTTAAAATCCTACACGATCATCTCGGCATGTCTAGGGTCAGCGCAAGATGGGTGCCGAGAATGCTCACGCCGCCGCAAAAACAACAGCGCGTAGTGTTTGCGTGCATTTTTGGACCTCTGTAATGAAGACAAGGATGGTGTATTGAGTGGAATTGTTGCTGGAGACGAAACTTGGGTTCATCATTATGAACCTGAGCCCAAACAAGACTCCATGCAGTGGCATAAAAAGGGCACAGCACCTCCCAAGAAATTTAAAGTGTCACAATCAGCTGGGAAACTCATGGCAACGGTATTTTGGGACTCGGAAGGAATATTGTTGATTGATTATAAAGATAAAGGTGTTTCTATAACCGGAGAATATTATGCTTCAATATTAGAGAGACTAAAAGAAGCCATTAAAGAGAAAAGACGGGGAAAATTGACAAAAGGTGTTCTGCTTTTGCACGACAATGCGCCCGTCCACAAGAGCCGCGTTGCGTTAGCTGCCCTGCATAAGGTGGGCTTCGAAATTGTGAATCACCCACCCTACAGCCCAGACCTGGCCCCGAGTGATTATTACCTGTTTCCGAAAATGAAAAAAGAGCTGCGGGGTAAAAAATTTACTGCCGATGATGAAGTCAAGGAGGCAGTTTCGGTGTATTTTGCAGATAAAGAGAAATCATTTTCTTATGAGGGTATAAATAAATTAATTGAAAGATGTGAAAAATGTATCTGTCTTGCAGGTGAATATATTGAAAAAGAAAAATAATTTGGTTTTTTTATTTCCACCCCTTGTCCCCCATTCCGCGAATATAAAAACGCTCCCTCGTACTATACCAGCACGAACACACTTAATTGGAATAATTACATTTTCCATCGTGATAACGAGCCGAAACATACCGCTAAAATCGTTAAAAATTAATTAAATGAAATCGAGTAGCAAGAAATTTAATTTTCTTTTGAAAATTTACTTTTCTATCTCATAGATACATTTACTTCCTTTATCTAGGCTTGATTTGGGTACTAGGAAAGTTTTGCAATACAGCTTTGTTTATTTAATTTTTTCAAAGTAATTTCTTCTGCACTCAATACACCTCTCCATCCTCCGAAACCAATCTTTAAACCAGTTCTGCCAAGTTTCACTAGGGAGTAAAGCACACTCGTTGTCCCAAACCCGCAGAAGGTCCTCGTCACTGGAAAACCGCCTCCCTTTCAGCTTCATTTTCACATGCGGAACAGTGCAAAGTCGCAGGAAGTAAGATCTGAACTATAGGAAGGGTGCTCGAGAAGTTTCAATCCTGTCGTGGTCAAATATTCGGTGCAGGCTTTGGTGCGGTGAGCTGGAGCATATCGTGATGGAGGAACCAGGTGTCCATTCTTGACATTGGCCACAAGTTTTTCATAGATCTAATGACTTTAGGCAGGCACTGTTCAGTATACCATTTAGCTGTGTCACGATGTTGTTCACATACCGAGATTGTCCCTTATTAAACTTTTTTAGCATCTCCCGGCACCAAGTCACACGTCGTGTCATCTGCTCGTCAGTCAGTCGATGCGGCACCCAGAGAGAACAGAGTTTCTTCACGTGCAAATGATAATGCAGAATCGAACGAATTGCTGGTGCATTTAGGCCTGAAGTACCCTCTATCTGTTGGTAGGTCACTCATCTGTCCTCGCCAAGCATTTTCCTCACACTAATAACGTTTTCCTCCGTAACTGACATTCGTGGCCTTCCTAGCCTCTCAGCATCCTCCACAGTTAAATTTCCCCTTAGGAATTCTTTACACCACCTGAATATCGTTGTGCGATGTGGACAAACATCACCTAGTGCAAGAGTCATTTCTTCGAAGTACTGGTGTATGTTTAATAACTGAGCCCATTGACATGGCGCGGCGGTTACTATGCACGTATGAATATGTCTCAACATGCAGCAACAAGCAGCTTCCTAGGATTCATTGTTGCGTCATATTGCAAAACTATGTTCATTTATGTCTTGACTTCATGAATAAATTACCAATTTGCTTTATTCCTTTGTAATATTTTGTAGAATAGTAAATAGAATCCTTTACCACATCATTGTTCGAATTTGTATCAGCAGATAATTAATAACAATTTTACAGCTGGATTCACGGTAAAACTCGCACAGTTTACCTCGCTAAAAACCAACCACACAGTGATTTACTTCACGTGAAGTAAATCAGTATGTGTTTGGTTTTTAGTGAGAAAACTAAACTTCTAATCCTCGAAATTTACGAGGCAGGCGAGAAGTAGGGGGTAGGATAACCAGGTAGTTGGGACAACCCAACACCCGCAAAGAAATATTTTGTTAAATGACACTAGAGTGGTACAAAGGGCGGTTCCGGTGGACCACTTGCTTCGGTTAAGGTCGACTACGTCCGCCATGAATAAACAAAATGACAATAATAATAATCAATTCCTACACATTCCCCAAGCTTAACGCCAATTACAGGGGGCTTTGGTAAACCAAGAGTTATTAATACGTCCGTGTTCATGATGTGACTTAAGACCTTTGACTGTCAGTATTCGCTTAAATAGAAAAGGGAACCTACGAAAAGCTCCCCAAGCAGCAGGTGATCTAACTCAAATCTGACACCTACGACGTGATATACCAGTAGCTTACCACTGAACTACCCGCTGAATATTTGAGGTTTTTCCAATCAACTTTTTTGACTTGAATTTTGGTGGAATTATTTCTGTGCTTAGGGTTATTATTACTAGGGAGTAATCCGATAATAAGTCAAAATATGATCATGCTTTTGTATAGATTTCAGTTATTTCCTTCGTGACTTTCAAATCTGGCTTTCTTCTTCCTTTGGACCAGTATTTGGGTCTTCCATTGGAAGTGATTAATCTGGTAACATTTGGCAATACCAATGTTACAATTTTATTTAATTTTATAATAAATATTTAATTTATTTATTTACTTTGTACTATCGTAACTGCAATTCTTGTTGTTCTATTTCCTATTGGGAAATAGAGATATAATTATATCCCTGTATAATAATCATTTCATATCATGTGGGAGAATTAAATTCTAGCCTTCTGATTTTACTTTTCATATGTAATCAAAATAAATTATATCAGTAAAATTAAATCCAAAACCTCACGAAGATATGATGTAAATATATCTACACTATATTTAAAATAAAATAAATGTACAAGTAATTTGCACACATCACCTATATTAGTGATGACATGAGTGAAGGGAAATTCGAAAAGAAACATTTGCATTTATAATTGTCTTAAATGTTGCCATAAACTAATAGTGATCACGATGAATCCTAATCGGATCTTTCTCGGACTATAAATAGGACTCCTCCATTGAATGAAATGTAAACTATTTTCATTATTCACGAAATACAATACTGTCAATCGTCGCATCATGAACACCATTGTAAGTGAATTAGGTATAACGCAAAATATACAAACGTTAATTTTTTTTGTAGATTTTATTGGCTACAATCTTTTCAATTACTTTGGCTATTACAAATGCGGCCCCTAAAAATTTAAGAACATTGCAAGCTCGACCACAAGTTCAGCCATTATTAAGGCTATCAAGATCGTAAGTAATTCTACTTATTTTCTAAATATTGTGACGAACAGGAATTAATTTAAGTTTAGTGAGTAAGTTTTGTTAATAATCTCCAATTTCATAAATTCATTTTAATATCTAAATGGATTTTTTTTCTACTAGAGATGATAACTTAGCCGTTCAATAACGTATTTGGGATTCAAATATTAATGTTATCAAGTTTTTTACCCTTTTAATTATAAATGACTGTTATTATATAATTTTGTATACAGTATTCTATAAACATTCTTCGAAAATTTGTTAGTAATAAAGATTATACATAATTTTATTTCATTCATGAAAATAACAAATAATATATTTTTATCATGTCATTGTAGTAAAACAATTTGAAACACCTACTAAATTTAAAAATATTTGTTCAGTATTTAAGTCGCAAACCAAATGTATAATACAGTAGGTAATTATGATACTCTATGAAAGATGGCGCTAGTAATCAATATATTTTGTATCTTTAAAAATTATATTAAATTAAAATTGAAACAAATATTTATAAAAATACCATCTTAATTTCGATATTAAATTAAATACCTACCGAAACATTACATAAATAAATTTTGTAATTTATAGAAATAATTTTACATTGTTTTTATATACTTTTATTTTTTTTACTTAGTAATTTTCATTGTAATTTGTTAGCGTGGCCGAAAATTCAGATGAATCGAAAGAAGCATTGGAGAGTTCTGAAACTGCATATTATCCATATACTTATTTGTACCAATATTATTATCCTGCCACCTATCCTGTGGTCCTTGTTGGGTAATAAGGATGCATTGAAGATGGAATAAAGATTTATACATTTACAATGAAAAACAACCTTTGTATTACTATTTCATATAATACTTGTCTTTACTAATACATAAGCTGTTATCGAGTTGGAGTAACAGTGCATAAAAAACTTGTACTAAAGTTGATTAATCTATTTTTCTGTCGTAGTTGATCATCTTGTTGCAAGTTATCATACCACCTAGAAATATTAACAAACTTTTCCTTTTCTATATGTGTAATACTTTGCTGAAAAATTAAAAAAATAGATAACTATCTGCATTTGATTTTCTTAGCTTACCATTACAGATAATAAAACATAATACAAGACAACATCTGCTATTGTCAATTTATTAGACACTAGGTATGTTCTTTTAGCCAGTACTCCATTTAATCCCTATAAATAGTATATGTGTAAAGTTAGATAACAAACAAAAGTATACAGCTTTTGCTTACTGGTAATAAATCTGTAATAATTTCAGTTATACTACGCTGTTGTAAGTATGCATCTGCATAACTTATCCACTGATATATTTCTGCCTTTTCCTCACGTGTTTTACCTAATAACTCTAACTCAGATTCCTTAAGGTAGGTTAGAATAATATTTAAAAATCCTTTAAGAGGTGTATCATTATATTCGTTATCAGAACGTACAGGCATCTACAAATTTATAGGTTACATTTCTACAATATTAAAAGAAAATATGTATTACCGAAAATTCATCTAATTTTATTTTACCCGGTTGAACATTTAGATAAGTTGCTATTTGATATAAATACTGTATAGTCTTTGACATTATTTTTTTTTAATTTTAAAATTGGATGTTTATGTCAGAATATTTTTCGGCATGGCAAGGACTTCAAAAGGCAACATTATGCAACTAAAATTATTTCATTTTTCCATATTGAAAATAATTCAATTTTAAAGCAAATTTATTAAGATTTGCTAAAAAGTTTATCATAAATAACATTCATGTGTATATGAAGAATAGATATTTGTTTCATACAACTATAAATACAATATAATAGTTTAATTATAAAAATAAAAATCTTTTTAAAGGTTTGCAGACATTGTAGCTAACTTCGTGAATAACGCGATAACCTTCCTCTCTTGACCGGTTTATATATTGTATTGTGTACAGTTTACAACAGAGATAAGGTAATTTCCAATTATATTTTAATCATCCTTAAATGTTTAAATTATTTTTGATCAAATACATAATGTCGAATTCGAAATTGATATATTTATTCCCTTATTTTGCGTGATTGAATTATTTAATCTTGCAGGGTAAACCAATTGCCTTTAATGACAAGGCTAATTTTACAGTAAATATATTTATATCCCACATGTTTTGTTTAGCTTTGCCGTCACAATTAACATAACGTATTTATTTGCATTATAATATTGTAAAGTATTAAAAAATTAACAGTTGACACTATTGATTTTGAGTTCAAGGTTTTTGTATCTGGGATTCTACCAAAAGTCTGTTGCAGAATACATAATGCCAGAAATGACTGAAGTGGAGAAACCTGCCGTTGCAGATATAAAACCTGATCACAGTTCATCATCCACACAAAGTGACACAGATGATGAAATACCAGAATTGGAAGATGCAGGTAATGGAACTGCAGGAACAGCATCATTTCCTGGAGCTGCCGCTGCAGCAGGCTTACCTATGGAAATGGTATCAAAAGCAAAACAATCAAGAGGAGAAAAGAAAGCAAGAAAAATTATGTCAAAATTAGGACTAAAATTGGTAAATATTCTTTATTTGTATATTTCAGTTGACCTAAGCTAGTTAGCCTCAATTTGAATTCAATGTTGTATTAAAAACTTATTTAAACATGTAGTAAATATTTAGGGGTATACAATTATCAACATGAAGATAGATAGTGGCTTCATATAAGATTGTATTTTATATATACAATATTAATGAAAGGAATATGCAAGCTGACTTTTCCAACCCTGGTTATGTTTATTATAAACTACCAATTGCTTCTTAAAAAATTAAATGTTTAAAAAAATGGTACTTTTGAATAAAAAATTAATATTTGCCCCATTCGTAAATACAGCTCCTGAAAAAACTAACTTTTTCTAAATAAGTTACTTAAGAGGCATTATTAATATACCTATGAGTTTTGGTACTTTAACAATTGGCTGCACTAAATTATAGGCAATTATTAATAATTGTTTTACTAACAAATTATTTTTATTATTTAAATGGGCAGCATATTGACATTTTAATGTTATACATTGCATTGCCGCTTTTACATTGAGAATGTTATTATTTAACTATAAGCCTTTGTATTTGCTAAATTGAAAGTGACAGTTTTTAGCGTCAAAAGCTTGAGAATTTATTTTTAAATATTTTTGAAAGTGGTTTTATTAGGACTGAGTGATTAATAGACTAGAATTAACATCAATGAATCTAGGATATTATTGTAATACTATGTAAAAAGAAAGCATTCGATACAAAAATTTATTTTTATTACAATCACAAAGTAAATTGTTTTTTTCCTTTTTAATAAATAGATGGATAGTGCGCGCTTATAAATGTAATCTAAATTAAGACATGTCTTAAAAGTGAATCAGTAAGGAAAGAAATTTATGTGCAATCCAGGTATCAAATATAACAATTTCACATAGACACATTGCAAAATTAACATACCTGGAATAGTTCAATAATACTAGATATTCAAATGAAATGCAATCAACGATTTAACATAGCCTTAATACATTTAGCAGTGTATTTAAGTAGTTTTAGGTATAATAAAAGAAATAAAATATCTCGGAAACGACAAAATTGCTTCTGATAGTATTTTATTAAAAAGAAAAATATGTTTTGTTACACCACCTTTTCTTTTAATTACCACACGTATCCTTCGTATCGTACTACATACAAAATTGTAACAATCTTCATCATTTAAACTAGTCAATACTTCAAACATTTTTTTTTAAAATTTTTTCAAGCACTTTTACTTTTAAAGTATACCATACATGCTTTATAGGTGATAAATCGAGACTATATTATAGATATTGTAACACCCGCACTTCATTACTGTTAAACCAACACATATGTGTGTATTCGAACCCGTCTATTACTAAAAAACGAAACCTCAACCCGATGAGCCTTCCGGTTCTCGAGATATTCGCGAAAACAGCGAATCGCTGAACACGCAAAACACTGTCGATTTTCCACGTTTCGATGGTCCTATATAATGTATTTTGATCTGCTTAAGAAAAACCCCAAGCTCGGAAGCATATATCATCCGGTTTCCGAAATCCTAACACCACCATTTAGCCTTATCTCTTTATAAGGACAATCAGAACTTTAGTCTATAAATTATAATTTGTAAACTGGCGTGTTGTCGACTACAGAGACCTGTAAAATACATTCATTGTGGCACGATGAAACTAGATAGTAAAACAAGCGTTGTGTGTATACATACACACGTGCATGTATATACACGCCAACTTAATGCTACAATGCGTTATTTACCAAAATTTTAAATCATCAAACATCCGTTTATATTAGATCAATTTACATTTCATTTAGCAATCATAAAAAACTAATAATATGAAGGCTGTTGCTATTTAATTAAAACTAAGATGATTTTGGAAGTATTTGTCATTCTTTCAATAACATTTTTATCAATGATTCCTTCTTAGATTTATAACTTACAACTTCCTACTCAAATAACAAATGTACGCATTTCCCAGTTGGATACTTATGATTGGGAACCGTAATTTGCGAACCTTACTTATTAAATATA
This sequence comes from Dermolepida albohirtum, assembly GCA_031893035.1. Taxonomy (NCBI): domain Eukaryota; kingdom Metazoa; phylum Arthropoda; class Insecta; order Coleoptera; family Scarabaeidae; genus Dermolepida; species Dermolepida albohirtum. Next base: position 118,131 of record JAVIWB010002838.1, on the reverse strand, counting down.
GAAATGAATCAGTTCAATTAATAAACATTCTGACTGCATTTGTACAATCGCATAAGGACTCTGCTGCTACACTTTTTTAGCCGCTCCAATCCTCTTAATATTTCTAAAAAGTTGCTCGCCTACAAGTACATAGTTTCTTAGCTCCCTGTTTGCCTATGGCGCTTTTTCCCGAAGCACAATAACCAACGCGAATCGGAATATTTAGGATATTCCCATCAGGTAAGCGATTCCCTTCCGTGAGAACCTGGTCGAGGGCTGAGAGCTTGGGTAACCCTCTGCTGAGTGAATAGAGATCGTTCCCCGTCCTGTGGTTGCCCCGTGACAAAACGTGGGCATCTGGTGGGTATGTCTAAAGACACTGATAGTACTTAGCGCTCCCTGGGTTTCTTTTTCTTCTGTTTACAGAGTTTACTTCCCGAGTTCCTCAAATGACTATCTCTTGCGAATTCATTTGAAGAAAGAAAAGGGGTTTTTTGTTTTTATGTTCTGTCCGGTGTACATGTTTATTCATTTTTGTGCTGTTTTGTTCCTTGCGACGTCGTGGTGACACAAGTAGGATAAAAATGCTGAAAAGCATTACATGCCCTATCTCAGACAATTGATGGACCATAGAAAATCATAAAATATTAAAATAGAAGTATAAAAAAATGTATGCAATTATCATACTGTTAATTCCATATTATTTACTATGATGATTCAGTCCAAGGTTTCGCATTAATTATTTCTGTAAAGATTTGATGAATTTCTTGGCAGACTGAAAAACAATTGTCATTAGAATAATTAAAAGGAGTACATATATCTTTTTAAATAATATTCTGTGTTAATTTCAGGTACCTGGAGTAAACAGAGTGACAATTCGTAAATCGAAAAATATTTTATTCGTTATTAACAAACCGGACGTTTACAAGAATCCAGTCAGTGACACATATATTGTCTTTGGCGAAGCAAAAATCGAAGATCTTTCACAGCAAGCCCAAGTCGCAGCTGCAGAGAAATTCAAAGAGACTGCAGCAGAGGGTGCTGCTAGTAACACCACTACGTCGGTCGCGCCTATAGCTGAAGAATCGGACGAAGAAGTCGACGAAACTGGCGTCGAAGAAAAAGATATCGAATTGGTTATGACGCAGGCGAATGTTAGCCGTTCCAAAGCCATTAAAGCATTGAAGAATAACCAGAACGATATAGTAAATGCTATAATGGAACTTACAATGTGATAAGTTTAATTATCGCGTTCGTTGCCAATTTGACATTTCGTTTAACCTATTTTCATCTCATTTTATAATTGAGACACTATCTCTAAGTGTACATATATATACATTTATAATAAACAATTTAGTCATTTATGATTATGTTTTATTGATTTATTAGAAGTTGAATCCTTTATTTTGAAAATACTTACTTAATATTAACAAATTGATTAATTAATTACCTTGTAGCAAATCATTTTTAATCGTTTTCAGTATAAAAACTATTTTCAAAAGAGATAACTACAAGAATATATTAACATTAGACCTCAACTTCATACTAAATATGCTACAAAATTAAACATGCACAGACAATTTTGTTTCTAACAATCAAAATCAATCTAAAATTGTAACGAGTATAGTGAAATGCAAAATATTCCAGTGCTGAGCCACGAAACTACGTTTTAATGTTACCTGTGTTCGCATATTTCGAATCTTGGGATCTCCATAACTTCATGTTTTTTGTCCGAGCGTCTCGGCGTTTTAGAGCATTCACTGAAAGGATTGAAACGTGCTTAAGGACACATTAACACCCTATCCGTTTGGCCACCGCGAAGTCGAAAGAGTTTAAATCCCAAATTTAAGATTTTTAAATTTTGTCACCTGGAGTGTGTTCGAGTTGATGAGTGCGCTTTCTCTAGCGTTCGAAAAATAGGTGTGTTACACTCAAAGTATACTGTATTTCTGAACGGACCTAAATAACAGTTAATTCTGATTGGTTAAGAGCAAGGCAAAATTACATAGTCGTATTGCTACGCTCCGCATACAAAAATGTAAAGCGCTCTAGTTCGATATCGCTACGGCTCGTCCAAAAAATATACAGCAAAAATTGCAATTTAGATCGTAAATCTTTTTGTGGAAATGATGTACGTCTAATATATTCTAGTAACGTATACGTGTGTTATTCACAAAACTTAAAAAAAGACTGTGACACGTTAATCACACCTAAGGTTAAACAATTTCACGGGTAATCAACGACAGGAGGCAACAGAGTGCGAACGCGTGCAAGCATTACAGATAGTTTGCATCATGTCACACAGAGATGCCTCGCAAAGATGGATTATTAACTGCGATGGGTGTTAATAAATTTCTAAATTATTTTCTTATATTATTTTTTAAATTATATATATTCTAATATAAGAAAACGATATTGAGTAGGTATATATAATTTATTGTACTTATAATACCACTAAGCTTTCCAGCTTTCTCGGCGAGACTACATTACTGCAAACCCAGAAGCTTGTTCAACATTAATCGTATGTGTTTTATCTTGTAATATAGCATCTTATCCTATTACCTCCTCTTTTGAAGAAGATGGAAAAGAATGTAAAAATGAATGACGGTTAATTCAATGTGTGGTTGGTTAGGTGAATGTGGATGATTTATTGAGACAATGTATTACCTCCTTTATTTTAATAAATAATAATAGGGATATTATTTAATAGAGAATATTTATCTGCACGTGTTGGTTAGTCAATTTATTACGAGCGCGTGTTTCGGCTAGCTAAAGCACTGTAATAAATGCCAATAAAAAAGAAAAGAAAGTAATATAATTGAATGTAATGTGAGGAGTTAATAATTAGTAGTTGTGTACAATGAGCATCAAAAGTCCAGGACGTGTGCTAGGCTGAAAGAAAGATTATTAGTGGAAATAAAACGACAAGAATGCCTTTAAAATTTTATTCACAAGTTAAATTAATTCTTAAAGCTTGAATGTGTTAAATAGAAATAGTTAACAAGAACGAGAGCAACAAATAAAATATGATAAACGTCGTGGCAAAGCTGTAATAAAAGATAAGTCTAACGATATTTAGCTGTTTAATAAAATATAAAAAGAGTTAGATTAAAATGTGCATCGGGCGATACGTGTACTTGCGTGTTTGTATATATGTACATATATATATATATATATATATATATATATCCTGGATCAGGAGGCTGTGCTTATATTCCGCGTCAGCGAAATTAAACACGAGGTCACAAGAAGCGCGAATAACGGTTCGCCACACAAACACGTGAAAGACGCGTGTAGTCTGAATGACGACAGAAAAGCGAAGAGGGTTGTCCTCTTACGAACTGTGGCTTTATAAGGAACCCTTAGGCTTGAACGGACCAATGACACGAAAGAATAGGCACGCTAAACTGGCGGGAAGCAAATTAGCATATATTAAAATTGTGATCTTAATTTCAATATAAGCATTAAGCAAATTATCTACACAGAATAGTAGACGTGTATTCTGTGTAAAAGAAAGAAAATCGGGATTGGTATTTGAATCGCGAATTGCATTTAGAAATCAATATAACTAAATTGATATCGAATATGAGTCAGTGAAAAGTTGGTATCTTCAAGTACAGTCTTTGGTACCTGATTTCGGTGTTTATTGCAGCCTTGACCATTTGTACGTGACTAACACAAAAGGACTCTGCATCTGAATATATATACGAGTACCGGACAAATAATGACAGTATAATAATTTAGGAATTCAAGATCGAATTGTATTTTAAATTAAATAAATTAATCTTAAAAAAGGATATAAGAAATTATTATATACAGAGAGTGTAACAATCCCTATCTGGACACACGAATGAAATATAATAGGTTACAGTTGATTCAAAATACTCCTTGTAAGCTTGTCTTTAATCTTGGAAAGTACGATTACGTTACATATTTTACATAGGTTACTGTAGTAACTTTTAATAACCTCGAACAGCAAGTTTCATTATAATATTAAACGAATATGATCAATTTAATTACCTTTGTATTCAAACGTATGCATTAAAGCCCTTCCTTCCATGGTATTCTGTTTGTTTAGCTTATTATGAAATATTATTTTATACTTGGCAGTATTATTGACAATGATTGGATTTGTTTTTTGTATTATTCCTTTTTGAGTGTTTTCATTGTTCATTCATCTCAATTTACCTGACTACAATTTATTTTAACTTTTAGTACATGCCTCCATTTTGTTTAATTCTACATTATTTTGTATAGTCGACCAGGTTATATGTAAGAGTAGCCATGGCTAAATTTCGCTCGGTCGAGTACGCCATAGAAACGTATGGCGTGTAAATAGTAAAATACAATAAAAACATCTGGTTTAAATTAATTTAAAAATAGATACTAGATAAAAGTGCATCTCTAGGAAGCCGAATACCTAGAACTTTACAAACCCTTTTGTTACTGGTAAATTTCCATTGACTCACATTTAATATTAATTCCGCATATTGATATCTAAATGCAATGGAGATTCAAATATTAATCCTTTTATTTTTCACACAGAATACATGTCTATTATTCTATCTACAATAGATGTCTATCTGCTTGTTTCTTGTATTGATATTGACATCGCGCTTTTAATTTATACAAATCTTTCAGCGTGCCTATTCTCTTTCCCTATTGGTTGATTCAAACATGACCAGTATCCTACACTTTAGCCTACGGCATCGTTTCTTAAAAGCCCCGACTTGTAAGACAAGAGAGACTTCTTCAGCCATGACCAAGGTCACCCGCATCACTTCCGCGAGTTTGTACAATTAAGTTTTAATGCAGTGTCCGTGTGGTTATTTTGCGACCACAAAATATACTTAACATCCTGGCCCAGGATATACATACACAAACCGCAAATAATTTACGTATCGTCCGATACATATTTTAATCTAACCCTTTTTATATTTTTTTAACAGCTGTGAATTAGTGAATAAAATTTTAAGGGCAATCCGATTGTTTTATTTCCACTAATATCTTTCTTTCAGCTTGGCACACGTTCTGGACTTTTGATGCTCATTGTACACAATTACTAATTATTAATTATTTATTATTATTTCTATTTTTTTATTTACAATTATTACAGCGCTTCAGCTAGCCGGACACGCACTCGTAATAAGTTTAGTAACCATTACGTGCAAATAAATATTTACAATTAAATAATATTTCCTTTATTATTTATTATCCAACCAAAGGAGGTAATAGTATCTATAATAACGATTATTTTGTAGAGTCGACCTGGTTATGTGTAAGAGTAGCCATAGCTAAATTTCGCTCGGTCGAGTACGCCATAGAAACGTAGGGCGTGTAGAAAATAAAATACAATAAAAACATCTGGTTTAAATTAATTCAACAGTAGATACTAGATAAAAGTGTATAATTGCATTTATTTTCATTCTTAAATGTAATTATTACGTTTTAATATAAAACCTTACATAAACATTAAAGTCTAGTGTATTCTCCACTAAGTGGACAATTTTCTTCATTTTGCATGCACCATTCAGGTTCGATAGCATCTGCTTGAATTCCCCTCTTGACTAATCTTTCTCTTTGAATTAACATTCTTTGCTCGGCGTCTTTCCACTTACCATTCGGCTCGGCCCACAGTCGCTCTGCCATAGCAGCGGCCCTTGGCCAAAGTCTACCGTCTACAGAGGCATCATCCGCTTGTTCCGTCCACAAAGTCGCCTCTGCTCCCATCACTAAATATTTAAATTCGCCAGCGATTCTAGCTGGACTATTATCATAGACTTTTTGCCAGCCTATGTACGGCGAACACCAATTATTACCATCTGAGACCCAACTACCAAAACCACAATCGAAGTAGAGGGCGTCGTAATTGCTCAAAATAATTTTATAGCCTTTTTGGAGTAATCTACGAATTTGACTGTCGAAACCGTCTGTCCATACTTGTATAATGTATTGATTTACGGGCAAATACTTCTCAACATTTACGTCATTCGTTAGTGTACTCGTCCACATAATAAATTTTGTGACTTGGCGTTCGTGTTTAATATAGCGATTTGTTGCTTCGGATTGGAATTTGTCCCATAATTTAACGAAATCCTCTTCCGATCTGCCCCATCCTTTCTCTGTACTCATCCAGTCGGTTATGCTAGGCGTTGCGTTCCAACATTTAAATGATACTTCGTCACCTCCCATATGGAAAATGTCCGGATTGAACTGCTCTATTAGGTCTTTATATATTCCTGAAATGTGGAATAATTTTTAAAATAAATCGATAAAATGTATATTTAATATTATGTAATGTACGAGGTGGTATTAATAACTAGTTAACCTAGAATGTTTCAAGTAGACAAAGTTAAATATGGTTGCTACGGTTACTACTATGATGTTTTATAAATAAACTGTCAAAGCTTGGCAACCATAAATTGAGAGGTAATAAAATAGTGAATTTTGAAAAACAGCATGTCTAAGAAAAAGCTAGATTTCGAAAAAATCGGATTGGGGTCGTTATTAAATAATTATTTTGTAAATATCGGGCAAAGAAATGTTTGCTGATGTGACAGAAACCCTAGCTTTAAACACCACTATTAAATACTGTGTTGTTGAATTTAAGAAAGGAGGATCAGATATCAAAGATGAGCACCGCTCTGAAAAATTTCTGTGAAGATTTTCGACAAATATCGAACCTATCTGTCATTAAAAAGTGGTTTGCAGAGCAAAACAAAAAAATATATATAGATGTACCGGAAGTCATTACCGGGTTCCCTACATACGAGGGAGCGTTTTTATATTCGCGGAATGGGGGAAAAGGGGTATAAATAAAAAAACCAAATTATTTTTCTTTTTCAATATAATCACCTGCAAGACGGATACATTTTTCACATCTTTCAATTAATTTATTTATACCCTCATAAAAAAATGATTTCTCTTTATCTGCAAAATACGCCGAAACTGCCTCCTTGACTTCATCATCGGCAGTAAATTTTTTACCCCGCAGCTCTTTTTTCATTTTCGGAAACAGGTAATAATCACTCGGGGCCAGGTCTGGGCTGTAGGGTGGGTGATTCACAATTTCGAAGCCCACCTTATGCAGGGCAGCTAACGCAACGCGGCCCTAGTGGACGGGCGCGTTGTCGTGCAAAAGCAGAACACCTTTTGTCAATTTTCCCCGTCTTTTCTCTTTAATGGCTTCTTTTAGTCGCTCTAATATTGAAGCGTAATATTCTCCGGTTATAGAAACACCTTTATCTTTATAATCAATCAACAATATTCCTTCCGAGTCCCAAAATACCGTTGCCATGAGTTTCCCAGCTGATTGTGACACTTTAAATTTCTTGGGAGGTGCTGTACCCTTTTTATGCCACTGCATGGAGTCTTGTTTGGACTCAGGTTCATAATGATGAACCCAAGTTTCGTCTCCAGTAACAATTCCACTCAATACACCATCCTTGTCTTCATTACAGAGGTCCAAAAATGCACGCGAACACTCTACGCGCTGTTGTTTTTGCGGCGGCGTGAGCATTCTCGGCACCCATCTTGCGCTGACCTTAGACATGCCGAGATGATCGTGTAGGATTTTAAGAATTGTTGTATCGGATACTCCAACCATTTCTGCGAGTTGTTTCTTCTTTAGTCGAGCATCTTCGAGTACAATTTGTTCAACTTTTGGATAAGTGCTGGCGTGGTCACCTCAATGCTCCTGCCCGGCCTCGGGTCGTCTTCAAGGGATTCCCTTCCTTGTTCAAATAAACTATGCCACTTTTACACCATGGTTTTTCCTGGACAAGAGTCGCCGTAAACCAATGACATCTCATTCATTATGGTCGCGACTGATTTTCCTTGCCTAGTAAGGAACTTTATAACGGCACGATATTCGATTTTTTCCATACTTCACTTTTCACTCCTGATTATGTTACTTGGTTGACGATAGCTCAAAGACTAACTGTCTAATAACAATGAAACTTCGTATTTATACTAATCATGAGTCGCTGCACAGGCCACGCCCCCAATGCGCCTACTCACCCCTCTACAACCCGCTCATTCCGTGAATATAAAAACGCTCCCTCGTAGTTTTCAAGAAATGGAAAAATTTATTTATTCAAGGTATCGGCCATTTGATTCTACACATCTTGGCCAGCTTTTAGGCAATTTATGGATGTCATCCCAAAACTGTTTGTCCTGTGAGCAAAACCATTCATCGGGCCATTTTCTAACTTCTTCGAAATTCGCATAGTGCTGCTATACAAGCGCGTGTCCCATTGATGCTAAAAGGTGATATTCGGACGGAGCAAGGATCGTGTTGTAACATAACTTTACCGTGTCTTAGGACCTATTCTGGACGTTTCTCTATCAATGCATGGTTCAACTTGATAATATATTGTCAGTAGCGATCAGTATTAACTGTTTCACGAGGTTTCAACAGTTCGAAATACACCACGTTACTCTGGTCCCACCAAACACCGCCTTGTCTTGTGACCAAACTATTTGGCCTTGGAATCAATGGGCCGGCTTCGCCAGATGATAACTATGATTTTTTGGGCTTGGGGTTTTCGAAATAAATCCATTTTTCATCACCCGTCACTATTCGATGCAGAAATAACTTCCGATCATACCTTTAAAGCAGCATTTTATAGACGATTTTTCGATTTTCCATTTGCTTATCATTCAATTGATGTGGCACCCATTTTTCCATCTTTTCGATTTTTCCCATTTAACACTTCTGCCAATTGTTTTTAAGTTTGGCTTGGGTCTTCGTCCAACAACTCCTACAGTTTCGCATCTTAAAAATTTTTCAGCCTACCAGAACGTTCTTTATCTTACACAACGAAATCACCACTTTTGAACTGTCGAAACCACGCCTCACATATTTGCAAACGATGACCTCAGCGGCTTTTTTCTTTTGATTAAATAAGAAGGGTAAGCTCGACAATTTCAAAGAGGTATAAATCTGTGAGTGTTATTTTCGCAAAATAAAGGGTTTTCCGATAGGGACTTGACAACTTTTAATTCAATTTGTGAACGCACCCTTTCAATAATCATCGAACTGTCACTGTTAATTTATTCAGTAAACTTAACATTTTCATCATGGTAAAGTACACGAACGACCAATGTCTGCAAATTATAAAAATTTACTACAGAAATTCGGAGTCGGTGACCGCTACTTTAAGAGCGTTAACTCCGATTTTCGGTCGTAATTCTCGCCCTAGTAGACAGGCAGTAACAAGTTTAGTGCAAAAATTTGGGTCTAGATATTCGTTGTGTGATGTTGTCGTGCCAGTGAGATAACGGGTTGGTCGAAGTGTCGAAAATATCGCTGCCGTTGAAACGTCCGTAGCAAATGATCCAAATCAGTCAATTCCACGGCGTTCTCAAGAGTTGGGCATCGCCCGGACCACTTTATGGCGAATTTTGCGTAATGATCTTGGTTTACACCCATACAAGATCAAGCTGACTCAAGAATTGAAGCCGATGGACCATTGAAGCGACGTACGTTCTCCGATTGGGCTCTGTAAAAGATGCGCCAAGATTATCAATTTCATCGCAAAATCATTTTCAGTGACGAAGCTCATTTGTGGCTCAATAGGTTCGTCAATAAGCAAAATATGCGTTATTGGTCGGGTGAAAATCCACATGTGCTTCATGAAACACCACTTCATCCACAAAAAATAACTGTTTGGTGCGGTTTGCATGCCGGCGGCGTCATAGGGCCATATTTTTTCGTCGACGATAATGATCGTCACGCTACTGTGAATGGTAATCGTTATCGCGCCATGATTACCGATTATTTTTGGCCCGAATTCGAAGATATGGACTTGGACAACATGTGGTTTCAGCAGGACGGTGCCACAAGCCACACAGCACACGTTACAATCGATTTATTGAAGAGTAAGTTTGATGAGCGTGTTATCTCAAGAAATGGACCAGTCGATTGACCGCCTCGTTCGTGCGATTTAACGCCTCTAGACTTTTTTCTTTGGGGCTACGTCAAGTCATTGGTCTATGCCAACGAGCCGACAACGTTGGAAGAGCTCAGAGCCAACATTGAACGCGAAATAGCAGCCGTTTCGGCCGAATTGTGTGGCCGAGTCATCGAAAATTGGGTCCAACGAATCGACCGCTGCAAACGTGCCCGCGGTAGCCATATGAACGAAGTCGAGTTCCATTCATAAATGTTTTGATTGTACTTCAACCCGATAATAAAGTTTTTGAAATATCTCAAATGGTCTGCATTTTATTTTGAAAAAAAGTTGTCAAACCCTTATTGGAAAACCCCTTATAACATATATGGCTTTGAAACTTGATGTCAGTAGAATAAAATAACATGTGTCAAATCATAACATTGCAAACTTAAATCTAGCGACATTTGAAAAATCGGTACACCTGGTATGTAGACTTGCGTCATTAGGTTAACTTATAAATAATGTTTAATATTAAGAAAATATTTGTTTACTTTTAAGAAGGGAGATATAGTGTAATTTAAGGCATAGAAGTTGGCATCACACAGATAGACATGTAGTTATAAAATTGCAATGACAACGTGTAACCAGATGTTATAATTAAATATATTATACCGAATATAAAGTGTCTATGATTTATAAATACAAAGTTAAAGCTACAAATTAAGTAATAAATAACATATATACGAGATATGGCAGTACGTATGTGCTATATCTTGGATTTCAGTAAATAAATTATAACTTACCCTCCAAATAATCGTATAAATTTTCATTCGCTGGATTCAACTGCCCACATGGAGGTTCGACACAGTAATCATTCCAAGGTTGCGCGTTGAAACAAGTGAGAAATCCTGTCTCTTGCCAACCTTCTCCTACATGTGCTGGTGCATCCAATTCAGGCATAACCCTGATACCCCTTACAAGCCCATATTCAATAATATCGGCTATATCTTCTGGCCTGTATACTTTACTTCGAGAATAGGCACCGATTTTGGACAATTCTGGTCTAGATTTAGACACGTAGGGAAAACTGTGGCTGTCGGTTATATGCCAATGGAAGGTGTTAAGTTTTGATACTGCCATTCCTTCCAAAGTTCTTTTAATAGTATTAACTGAAATATAATTCCTAGAAGTATCAAGTAATATACCTCTGTGCGTGTATTTTGGATTATCATCAATAGATATGTCTCTAACAATTTGATACTCATCTCTGATATCATCATATATTACTAGTTGTGATAGTGTTTCTAATCCATGTCTGAATCCAAAGTAATTGTCACCTGAAATATCAGCTCTAATTCGACCGTCAGAAGTTTCCTGAAGTTTTAAAGTGTAAGATTCGTCTATGCCTAAGTATAAGCGCGTAATATTGGTATTGAAGATCTTCGGTACTATCATCAAAGATTTTCCACCTCCTGTTCGACTTCCCTTCGGTTCTATTTTATCCAGGATGTCTGTGAATCGTAAACCCGCACTCCGTATCCTATCTCCGATAGGCGAATCTGCATAAGGACTTAGCAGATCTACGCTGTTTAGATTCAATCTTGCTAAGTAGTCTCCAATTTTAAAGTCGCCGGTAGGTTGTGGCCATATCGCTGCATGCTTTGAACAGAACAATCGACATGCCGGTAAGCTTAACGCGACTTCTCTATCTTCAGGTGCTATAGGAAGTTTCTGGCAGTAGCCTCGGATGCATTCCCATCTCCAATAGGCTTCGCTACCAAGAAAAAGAAACATAATTTTATTCGCGTACTTTTATGAATGAAATTTTTGTAAGATATAAATCAAACTAATTAACCTATAGAGCATTTCAGTGTGTAACTTGGTGAGCTATAGTTTTGAATCAAGTATGTCTAAATCAACTCTAAAACAAAAGCTGGTGGTAAAAGTTCTAGATTTACCAACACTGTAGTCATAAAATACAAAGGGTATTAGGAAAGTTTTGCAATATGACGCAATAATGAATCGTAGGAAGCTGCTTGTTGCTGCATGTTGAGACATGTTCATTAGTGCATAGTAGCCGCCGCGCTATGTCGATGGGCTCAGTTATTCAGTAGCAGTGAGAGCATAAAGTGCTTGCGATGACATCGTGGTCACGAAATGAGATAAGGGCAGTTTTGCGTCATAATTTCGTGCGTGGTTTAAACATACACCAGTGCTTCGACGAAATGGCTCTTGCACTAGGTGATGGTTGCCCACATCGCACATCGATATTCAGGTGGTATAGAAAATTCCAAAGGGGAAATTTAACTGTGGAGGATGCTGAGAGGCCGAGAAGGTCACGAACGTCTATTACGGAGGAAAACGTTACTACTGTGAGAAAAATGCTTGGCGAGGACAGGCGAGTGACCTACCAACAGATAGAGGGTACTTCAGGCCTAAATGCAACAGCAATTCGTTCAATTCTGCATGATCATTTGCACGTGAAGAAACTTTGTTTTCTCTGGATGCCACATCGACTGACTGAAGAGCAGATGAGACGACGTGTGACTTGGTGACGGGAGATGCTAAAAAAGTTTACGGTGTGCTGACCAAAGCTCAAAACAAAGTTTGGGTCTTTGATGATGAGGACACACCCCTAGTTGTCAGAAAATCCCGATCTGTAAAGAAGAAAATGATGGCTGTATTTTCCAAATCGAGTGGAATTGTCAAACGCGTCGTTTTGGACACACAGAAGCCAGTCACAGTTAAGTGGTATACTGAACAGTCTTTATTTAGAAAAGAAACTTAGATAATTAACAATAATTATCCTAGAATTCGGTGCTCCGCCTGTGGCACTACACCGGATGTAACCTAACCATAATCTTTAGTTACTACAAAGCTAACTATCTAAATCTAAACCAATCTGATCTAGAGCTCTAAGTGGGGCCTAGCCCGCGTCCTGCTTAAATATTATACTCTATTCCGCCCCTACCCTGCGGAAGTAGTTCGCTACTTATAAATCATATTCACTAAAATGTTCAATATTCTATCATACACATCCCTTCAGGTCGAGAGGCCGATGAATCGTTCTTCACCGTCTTGTCTCCGCTCTAGTCTTGGCCTTCCTCTTCCCGGTGGAATCTCTCCGCCGCCTCTCCTCTTTTTGGGATTTTGGGCCGCTTGTATACGTCGCGCAAGTGTTTGAGCGTGTTAGTGTGTCGCTCATACTCGTGTTTGTACCGTGTGTGTGCGCGCTCGTGTGTGTATACTGAACAGTGCCTCCCTAAAGTCATTGGATCTATGAAGAACCTGCGGCCAAAGTCAAGAATGGACACCTGGTTCCTCCATCACGATAATCCTCCGTAACTGACGTTCGCGGCCTTCCTAGCCTCTCAGCATCCTCCACAATTAAATTTCCCCTTTGGAATTCTCTATACCACCTGAATATCGTTGTGTGATATGGACAAACATCACCTAGTGCAAGTGTTATTTCTTCAAAGCACCGGTCTATGTTTAAACCACGCACGAAATTATAACGCAAAACTGCCCTTATCTCATTTCGTGACCACGATGCCATCGCAAGCACTTTACACGCTCACTGCTAATGAACGATTAAGCCCATCGACATGGCGCAGCGGCTTCTATGCACGTATAAACATGTCTCAACATGCAACAACAAGCAGCTTCCTACTATTCATTGTTGCGTCATATTGCAAAACTTTCCTAGTACCCTTTGTATTATGTCAATTTGACTTAAAGATATGGAATGTGATAGCAACAATATCGGACGAAAATTTCGAAGAAAATTTAATAACTTGTATAAAAAACTGCGTACATATATTTATAATCAATCTTTAAAAAGAACTATTCATTGGTTCTTCGCGCGTTACTTTCTAATGTTAACATTCCACACTTTTATACGGACAACATTTAACGCCAAGAGAAAAGCCATTACTTTATGAAGAAGCAAGTGATCTCTTATTCATTTTTGGCGATGACCAAAACGAAATAAATATCAAACTGATACAAAGGTACATACGTCAATTAATTGGGAAATTGTATAAAGTGTTTGCTTTTATGTATCGATCTCGCTTACGGGACCCCTCATGTCGTTTATGAAACGGCCTTAAGATTTAAGAACTCAAATATCCCAGTTCTGTTTGACGTCTATTGTACATTTACATATATTGAATTAAATTCAATCTAGATCGTAGCTAAAATGTACTTATTTAATCGGAATCGTTAAAGAATAATTAAAATTTCCTTGTATCGCGTAATTGATTACATAATTTTTTAAATAAAAGTTTTCTTCCCTGCCAATTATCATATTGAAACTTACTCATCTGTGACCTTAATTTGAAGCAAAACGAATGGTAAAGCAACCGCCGCCACAATAGTTATAGCGCACAATACTTTTACGGATGTTCGGAATACACTTTTAGATAATAATGAAAACATAGTTCAACGAAAAAAAAATCGTCTTGCTCAAGTGGTGAAAAGTCACAAACTAAGGACACAACGCCAGAGAATATTTGATAGTTCGATATATAGAATAAGCTGTCATTATTTGCAATTAATCAAGGAACTAATAATGTGTTTCACCTTTTTGTATTGTCGACATTTTAATCTCTTTGCCTCAATAAAATAATTGTCATTAATAATAGTAATATAAATCAAATTTTTGTCCCAATTAACTTTTATCTAAGAGAGAGACAATAATTTTTATTAGACTTATGACAACGTGTTGCAATTACAAGGTTCCATAAATTTTTGATAATCAAATTCCTTCCACAATAGTATTTATTGGCGATACAATAACATTAAACGAGCGCTAATTAATTTGTACATAGATAAACTATAGGTGTGAGGCCACAGATGAGGTTCTTTAAGAGTAAACAGGTGAACTATGGTTAAACTTTTTATTTATCTGGCACCTAGAGAAGCTAAGCCTGACCTGATTTTTAGTTAATATCATAAATCATCTACGTTTACAATGAACGATTTACAGCACCGTTACAAAAACAAGCGCACAAGATTGTAAAAATTGAACGCGGTTTCTCAAAGTATTTTAAACGACCCTTCAAATTTAAAAAAAGCATCCTTCGTGTCATCATTACAAAGATTAACCACGAAGTTTCCATGCTCTAACACCATATTAAAATGTCTAGAAGTGTATTAAAATTCCAGAAATACTATTTAAGGCAACAATCTTAATAATAAGTATATGATGCACACTGTGTAGCAGAGAAAATCGAACTTTTTTAAAATAAAAACTGAGGCTTACTATTTTGGTAAAATTCATTTATTTTAGTCACCTTCGGCTTCAATATAACGTTTTGGACAGTCAATTAATATGTCGAATGAATTTTTAAGTTCAACTTTAGAATGTCTTTCAGGATCGCTGTCGACGCCTTTTTAATGCCTTCGACATCGGTATAACGCCTGTCCTTTCATCGGCAAATGTAGTTTGGAGAATAGATAGAAGTCGCAGGGGGTCATATCCGGTGAATAGTTGATGGTTAAAATGCCATTTACAGTTCGAAAATCAGTGATAGGCGTCGAGCGATGAGATGGTACATTATCATGTAACAAACGCCAGCTACCATTTTCACGATATTGAAGGCGCACATGACGAATACACACCAAAAGATGCTTCATAACACCAAGATTATATACAGCATTGACTGTTTGACCAGTTGGTACAAACTCTTTGTGCACAATACCTTCCGAATCATAAAAACAAATCAACATTGTCTTCACTTTTAACTTTTCCAAACTGCTTTTTTTCGATCTTTCTTCGCTTGAATGTTTTTTGTACACTACGCCTTTCGAATTATAAAAGCAAGTCAACATCGTCTTCACTTTTTACTTCTCCAAACGACTTTTTTCGATCCTTCTTCGCTTGAATGCTTTCATTCAGAGCTTCGTCGTTGCCATATTGAAAACAACACATCTCATCGTGAATTACAATAGGATACCTGAAGTTTTCGTCCTTTTTCGAGTCTTCACTCAAGTCTGTACAATGTTGAAGTCAGTTAGCTTGTGTGGTACAAACCTTGCATAACTCTTTCTTAGTCCCAAAGGTTATGTCAAAACGCGATGAATTGAATCTTTGGAAATATTTAATTCCATTCCAATGCATCGCAATAAGGACTTCAGCTCATTTCTGATAAATCCATGCACAAGTTCGACGTTACTTTCCGTAACCACAGATTTTTTGCACCAGGATGTTCGTCGTTATTTATCTCCACACGACCGTCTTTAAATCGTTTAATACCACTCATACACACTCGTACGTGATAAATACGCATCACCATACACTTCTTTCATAAAATTAAACGTTTCAGTAAACGATTTACCAAGTTTAAAACAGAACTTGATATTTGCCCTTTGTTCAAAATTCATTTTTCGACCAATGCCAAATACACACTGTTACTTTATGCGCAATTTATCTGCTTCTAATGATGCAAATACCGTATTTTGACGTAACATTAGTGAAAGATCTACCTACCGACACATATTTTTTTAATAGATGGCGCCACTGAGAATTACTATTTTTAAAAAGTGCGGTTTTCTCTGCGACAGACTGTGTAAATATACATGGCGACTCAGATTTAATGTTAAAAACAAAATCTTTCTTATCTGTGGAAGTGCAAGATCGAGCAAGGTGTCGCTGGAAATGATCCGCAGTATACCAGAGTACATGCTTTTTAATCTACACCTTTTTGGGAACCATCACCAAGTTCAGTTTTTTAGAGTGTAGCTGACTTTTTATTTTGATAAATAGGACGATCACAATTTCTAGCAGATTCATGCGCATCTGTATAAGGAACAAATAATACATCATTAGATGTAGAACGGTCGTTTTCTGCAAATAAAAACATTCTCTACGGCGCACTCGATTTGCTGAAAGAACTGTGAAAGCATATCTCGTGCTTTAAATATTTAACAGATCCTATCCAGTTTGTGACTTCACGGAAGACGCTTAAAACGAAAGTGTTTCACCACCTTTTACAAATTACTATCTACTATTTCATTTGTTACTTCTATGGACCGCTCGCGTATGCGAGTAACTCAATTTATCTTTATTTATGTAATTATAAATAAATATAGTAATTGAAGGAAGTTGCTGTCCCTTTTTACATTGGATTACTCAAACACCAAAAAGCCATTGTATTTGTCTATATTAAACTACGTTTTTATTTTAGTTTATAAAACACTTGTTTTTAAAAAGACTACCTGATTATGATTATTAACAATAAATGCACTCACCTATTTACAGCTAACACAAAGGAAACTAATATTGAAAAGAATAGACATTGATCCATTCCTGCAAATGAAATATTTTTTAGATTGTTGATATCTACAGCTTATATAATGGCGACTTATAATTATATAACTAATTCTAAGAATGAACTTGGGATAGTATAGGAGATTTGCATTTGAATATATGTACTTAATTAAAGGCTAACGAACACGAACTAAACATGTTTGACTTCTTTCCTGATAAACAATATTTTCAAAGACGAGTTTTAAGATATGTACATACCTACCTACGCTCTTTAGAATAGTTATTTACACCTTTGCATTTAAAATTTGGATACGACATGCATTCCATCTCATAGTGTAGGTTATTAACATATTAAACATATTAAACAGATATACGTGGGCAAGGTGAAAAGTTCTCGACCTGACAATGAAAGACTGCGATTTAAATTTAAAAAATGATTTTATTTTTCTACATAATATCCCTTGAGTTCAACACACTTGGTCCAGCGTTTTTCTAACATCAATATTCCCGGAAGTGAGAGTCTGGAAGGCTGTCAAAATATTCTTCTACGGTCCTTTCAACTTCTTCGTTGGATGTGAATCGCTTTCCAGAAACAATTTTTTTCAAATTTGGGAATAGATGGAAGTCTGAGGGTGCCAAATCAGGAGAATAGGGAGGATGGCCGAGCAAATCGTTCCCCAAATCCCGCAATTTTCCCATCGCCAACGCACCCTTGTGTGCGGGTGCGTTGTCCTGATGAAAAATGATTTTTTTCTTCTTCAAATCAGGCCTCTTCTCGCGAATTTTGGCATCCAGCTGGTCAAGAAGGTTAGAGTAATATGCGCCTGTAATTGTTCTGCCTTTTTCAAGATAATCAATTAACAAGATTCCTTTTGCATCCCAAAACACGCTGGCCATGACTTTTCCGGCAGATGCGATCTACTTCGCTTTCTTTGGCGCTGAACCACCGGCTTCCGCCCACTGCTTCGACTGCTGTTTCGTTTCTGGCGTGTAGTGGTAGACCCATGTCTCATCCATGGTGGCAAATCACCGCACAAAATCGGTCGGATTCTTGTTAAATCGGTCCAAAGGATGCTCCGAAAATCGTTTGCACATTTGCTTTTGATCGACATTCAGCAAATGCGGCACCCATCTTGCGCAGAGCTTCCTCATCTCTAATTCTTTGTGGAAAATGTTTCGCACCCTTTCTTCGATATCCCCACAGCCTCAGCTATCTCATTCACTTTCACTCGCCTGTCGTCCAACACAATATCATGTTTCGATGATTTTTGGTGTGGTGTTTCGAGGCACGTACGACCACGTTTAAATTCAGCTGCCCACTTTTTAACGGTTGACATCGAAGGAGCAGAGTTCCCGTACACTTTTGTCAACTTCGGATGAATTTCCATAGGGGTTAAACCATCCAAAACAAAGAATTTTATAACAGCACAATATTCAAGTTTATCCATTTAAAAAAATAACACGCACGACGTCTACTACAAAAATTCTTGCAAACAAACTACTTGAGAGAACAAGTTGAAAGTTTTCATATGAACTAAAGACACATGCAGCCACGCAGGAAACATAAATTTCTGTTAATTGTAACGCCATCTCTGTGTCAGGCCGAGAACTTTACACCTTGTCCACATATTACAAATAGACTGCTCAAAACAATTAAGGGATATTTGGAAATATGGTAATAGAATAAATAAATAAAGGATGTAGCACCTCGTTAATATTTTTATATTTAATTACAACGTTTTTAAATAATAAACCGAACGCATTGACACGTTTGAACTTGTTTGTGCACATTATAAAGCTACTAAGGCACTAGAGTGAATAAATATCATTAAATAAATACACAATTACGAGACTTTATAAGAAGTTTTATTGATAAAATGACGAGAAATCTATTGTTAATAAGGTATATGATCTCCACGAACGGCAATAAAGGTTTGACATCTCATCGGCATTGATTGAACCAGGACATCAAAAAACTCTTGTGGAATATTATTCAATTCCTCTATCAGAGCAATTTGAAATTCTTGACTTCTACGCGGTGACATATTTCTTGCTGCAACACGTCTTCTTAAGGCATTCCAAGCATGTTCGATAGGATTACCATCAGAAGAATTTGCTGGCCTGTGCATTCTATTGATTCCCAATTGTTAAATCCAGTTTTTACGATCTTTTCTCGATGTAGACGAGCATTGTCATACATTAAAATGAATCTTTCACCCATAGTGCCAGAGTGCGGAAGAACAATGGGTCTCAAAATTTCATACAGATACTTCTGAGTAGTCAGGTTGCCATTCTGTATCACATAAAGGTCTGTATGACCTCCCGTGCTTATCTCAGCCCATACCATTACACTCCCATCTTCATATTGTGGCCTTCCTCGAATAAATTGTGGCTGATTACGTATTCCAGGTTCACGCCAAATTAAAATACGCCTATTATCTGGATTTAATTTGAATCTAGATTCGTCACAAATCAATGCTTGCGCCCAGTCATCGGAATTTCAATTTCTATGGTGCTCAGCCCATATTCTTCGCGACCTTTTATGAAGAACATACTAGGGGTATTCGAGCATACATGCCAACGTTATGAAGACGATTTCTTATAGTTTGAGTTGATACTACTGTTCCAGTAGTAGCAGCAAGCTCACTTCTAAGCTGCGTTGCGTTATGAGTGCGTTTTCTACGTACAAATACTGTTAGTTTCTTCTCTTGTGTTGTAGATGCTGGGCGTCCTTGTCCTCGTCTTGTCTGAACATCAGTTTCCAAAAACCGATTCCACAAACATGAAATTACACTTTGGCTACCTGCAAAAACGGACGGAGACAGCAACAGCTTGCTGTCTCCGTCCACCTTCCAATAGACCTATGGCTCTCCAAGCCTGTGCATCAATCAAATCGCTTTGTCTTTCCATTATTACCCGTAATTACAATTAAAAAATTAGCTATGATACAGAAAATCGTAAAATCTAACTGTCGAGATCGCTAGCATATGCGCTTTTATACCCTCGAGCAGTGTATTTATTTATTTATTTTATTATTATTTTTTCAAATATACTCTAATTGTTTTGAGCAGTGTATAAGATATTCTACGTATGAAGTATGCAAATAAAAAGTTCACGTAGTTATATATTTCTACAAAGTACTTAAGCCAAAATTTGCTTAGTTCTCAGCGTAGATAATTTTCAGTAAGAGGCGATTAAATCCAAAGAACATAACTATGTACGGGGAGAGTTCAAAAAAATGTTTCCGACATGGTCTTTGAGGTTATATTTAGACCACAATATAATAGGATTTGTTAAGATCTACAGAATAAGCGATTGTCTTAGCTTTGACTTCTTCGTTCCAAGTGAATTTTCAGTGAGTTATTTCTTCGGGTTGGGAAGAGGTAGTAATCGCAGGGAGTGAAATCTAAAGAACATGACGCATGTGGAAACACTTCAAAGCGTAGGCTATGAAGTTTTGTGAAACCAACCCCAGACTTGTGTACGTAGTTGTGATCGCTAGGATAGGGTATGTGCTAAAAGAACTGGACTTCAGATACTTATCAAGAGAAGTCGATGGTTCCAAACTCTTTCTGGACGGTGCGAGTTTTAAAAGTGTTAATAGTCTAGGATGTAGTCGGTACTTCTCCCAGTACAGTGTTAAATAAAAATAATCAATACTACTTTCCTTCTTACGGCGGAAAGGGGTTAGTAACAAAGCCGTGAAAGATTTTACGTACATAAAATACACATTGTCATTCCCATCGTAACAAGTCACAAAGACTTACGACACAGCCGAGCGCTCACAACAAAAACCAATTTTTTTTAGTCAGATGTAGGTGCTTAACCTGAGTAATGGTAGTAGACTAATTATTCCAATAGTAAAGTAATAGTTGTGCGTCATTTCGGGTAGTTAGTAAGCATCGCACTACTAGAGTCCCTGAAAACTATATAACTTTTCCTGCAGAGGAAACCTTTTCTCTCATATGCTTCAACCACTGCTCTTACTACTACCTTATCTCTGCAAAATTGTGTTTCTTCTAGTGTTATGAAATATCGAAGAAACTCGGGAGAATCCATAGTAGAATGTTACTACTTTAGCGATATAGTGAAGAATTTCACTTTCTAAAAATATGTTCTGTTGATCTAAAGTTCGCGTCCTATTGAAAAGAACAAATTTGTTATCGAAAAACAAATACAACATTTCTAATTTTATTAAATTACAGTAACTAATAATGAAAGTAGCCGTACGATATTAGAGTTTTAACGAAATAAAATCCAAACACACGAAATTTAAAATGTATGCTTCTATATTACACATGCTAGTATAGATACACGTATTTACAACTATACAATATATTTCTGCTTCTGGGTTTCCGTTCTGGAACCGCGTCACTAGTATATCTGCCGACGTTTCGTACCCATTTGTATGGGACATCTTCAGGGCTGAACTACTGCACTGAAACTGACAAACAGTTTCAGTGCAGTAGTTCAGCCCTGAATATGTCCCATACAAATGGGTACGAAACGTCGGCAGATATACTAGTGACGCGGTTCCAGCCTGGAAACCCAGAAGCAGATAGTATGGACCACGACCGCGCAAGTCTACGTACCAAATATACAATATATTTGTTTCATTATTTGGTCAAACCTTTGTTAGCTTGAATGATAGCTTCAATTCGCTTCGACATGCTGTCGAAACGAGTTGTTTCGATATTTTCTTTTAAAACGTTAAAATTGAGATTTGTAGCCGAGTAAACAATAAATTTAAGAAGACTTCAAACATTCTCACTTGGGATGAGGCCCGGTGAACTACCAGTCCAGGGCAATACTGGTATACAGAAACATTCTGGATAGTCTGTCTGCATCTACTGAAGTAATAAAGGGCACCAGAACAATTTATATTACATTTTTGTATCGACACTGGTTCATTGTCCCTTCGAAGAAGTACAGAGGTTCTGTTTCAGCCCTACAGCGACCGAAAATCGTTTTACAAACGTGATAGATTCTGTTACCGCTCATTACAAAAGTACAGTTGATTTTTGAGATATTAACAATAATAACTAACATGTAATGTAAGAAAACATTTTTAAAATGTTTGCGATACGTAGGTTCATTAAAAGTTATGCAGTTCAGCTACTTCCCGTAAGCTGGCGCTGTCGGGAATATTTTTGTCGTTTTCTCTAGATTTTTTAGTCCGAATAGCATTTACAGATTGCTAGCATATGCTCTGTGTCTTTTTAGTCATTTCTTAAATAAAGTGAGTTTTGTGAAAAATGGAATTAACGCGCTAACATTTTCGAGTCATGACTTTCCACAACTTTAAAGACGTCTCACTTGACAAGAGTATTCGTAAAAAATCAAGCGATTGTTTGGCGATGAAGCATCATCCTTGGCGACTGTTAAACGGTAGTACAACGAATTCCAGCATGGACGTGTTTCGCTCAAAAACGACCATCGTGAGGGACGGCCTGCCACTGCAGTAACTCCAGAAAACACGCCGTGCACAACATGATAAAGACAGACAACCGCGACATATACAGAGATATTCGGGCATCATAGGGCATAGATATAACCCAAAATAAGAACTATCTTTTCGTCAGAAGGCTTTGCGCTCGACGTATTTCGACGGAAGTTTAAAAAAAGCGCGTATGGATTGGTGCAAAAAATACCTACAAAATTCAACCGAGGTCGAGCAAAATAAGTGCACGACATCGTTACAGGTGACGAAAGTTGGACTTCTTATTACGAGCCCGAAAGCAAGAGACAATCGGCTCAATGGCTCTTCAAAGACGATGAGAAACACACGAAAGTGAGATGCGGAGGAACCTCTGGCAAGAAAGTGGTGGCTTTTTTTGCGGACACACCGGTCATCCCACTACTATTCCGTTAGAGGATTGTTGCACAGTTAGCGCTGAATGGTGTATAACCATTTGTTTGCCAATTACCAAGAGGATGAATCACTCTACATCAAGACAATGCACCACCACACAACGCATCTCAAACATCAGCTTTTAGCCGCTTCACGAACGCCATTGATGACTCATCCGCCTTATAGTCCCGACCTGACACCACCTTGTAACTTCTTTTTATTCCCGTACATAAAAGACAAAATGCCTGAATTGAAATTTAATACCCCGGAAGCGACTGTGGAAAAAACAATTTTTAAAGCAACCTACGTACAATTTTATACTAAGACCTTTCTCCATTCTGTAACAGCAAAATGTCGATGGATCTTGGTCCACTGTAGAAGCATTTTCGTCAATGTTTCAGCGACATTTTAATCCAACAGCATATAATCAATTTCGTAAGGTTCGCTTTGATATCTCTACATTAAAGGATTGCAAAATATGTAACAATTCACTGATGGAAGCTTGCCTATTTTGCAAAATAATGTTAATAGTTGCAATTCTATTCTCCCTTACGGTGGTTTTACGTAGCCGGTGATAATGTTGTAGACTACTTGACGATGGCAAATTTTCTTTGAAAAGTGTCGTAATTTTTACCACTGTTCGACGTGAAACTTTTACTTTTCTAGCAAATTCCTTTTGAGAATATAAACCAGTCTATAATAAAGTTTTATTCTAATTTTTTCACTGTTTGTAATATCGTACGTCTTGTCCATGGCGCATTTTAAAAAAATGTAACATATAAAATATGGGTGCCACTAATCTAACTCTAAGACACTAATCTAAAATCGGTAAATACGTTACCACAAACACACTCTTCCAGGGTTCCAACAATGCCGAATAAATTTTACTTGTATAAGTTCGGTAGGGTTTAACGATTCCCGAAACGTAATCCTATGTATGAAATAAATAAATATAAAGGCTGTTTCGAAATGCGCGTTTTTTTTTTAAGAATAAATAAAATATAGATGGCGCACTGAATTTGTCTGGGTATGTGGGCATTTAAAAAGTGTGATGTATCATATTTATAAAAATGGCTTCGTACACGGTACAACAACGCGTTCAAATTGTTGAATTATTTTATGAAAATCAGCGTTCTGTGAAAAGTTTTTAGAAAATTACGTGAATTCTATGGTTTACATAATCGTCCACCTCAAAGCACTATTGGTCAAATTATTAAAAAATTTCAAGAGACCTGTTCTGTGGAAAATCAAAAAAGTGAAAAATACAGTCGTAGTGGTCGTTCGCAAGAAAATATCGGTTTGGTTTGTGAAAGTGTTGCTAAAGATCCTGAAATGTCCATTAGACGACGTTCACAACAACTTGGACTTCGTGGACCAACAACATGGCGTATTTTACACAAGAACTTAGCTTTGAATGAAATAAGGTTCAAATAACACAGGAACTGAAGCCATCATTTAAAACATCGTTCATTTGTTAATTTCACCAATGAATAACCAGCTGATTTTTCTCAAAAAATAATGTTTTCCTATGAGGCACATTTCGAACTTGGTGGCAATATTAATAAACAAAATTGCCGTATCTGGAGTGAGGAAAATCCACGAATTATTCATGAGAAACCTATGCATCCTAAACGAGTTACTGTTTGGTGTGCATTATGGTCAGGTGATGTAATTGGACCTTACTTCTTTGAAAATGCTGCTGGTGAAGCTGTAACTGTCAATGGTGATCGATATCGTCAGATGATAACCAAATTTTTGTGGCCTGAATTAATGAATATTGATCTAGAGGATATGTTGTTTCAACAGAATAGTGCTACACCTCACTTTACATACGAATTAATTGATTTATTGAGAGAAACCTTTCCTGGACGTGTAATCTCAAGAAACGGTGATATTAATTGGCCACCAAGATCATGTGATTTGACACAGTTAGACTATTTTCTTTGGGGTTATGTGAAAAGTCAGGTTTATAAAAATAATCCAAAAGCAATTCCTGCTTTGAAAGATGAAAGTATTCGTGTCATTGGTGAGATTAGAGCCTCAATTTTGTCAAAATGTCATTGAAAATTTTAGAAAAAAAAAGCGGACATCTGTGGAGCTGCAAGAGGAGGCCATTTGGCAGATATTGTTTTTCGCATATAAATGTCGAAACTGATACTTCAATTACCAATAAAAAGTTTTTGAAAGTGAATGCAAATTATGTGTTTTATTTATTCTTTAAAAAAACCGCGAAATTTGAAATACCCTTTATATACATATATTGTAGGCTAACATTAACAACAACATTAACTCTCCGGAAGAATACAATATATATTTAAAATACTTATTTATCATAACCGAGACCTGGGCTAGTGTAAATACCAGACTGCATATTAATAATAATATGCATGTATTTCAGTTTATGTTAAATAATCATTAATAAACTGATATAAAACTCAATCGAAGTTTATCTCCTGCTTACAATGTATGTATGTTCATATAGTTTATTTTAAGCAGTAATATTAAGATGCATTTTGTCAAAGTTATACGAATTAAAAACATGTATAAATGTTTTTGGAAAAAGTCTGATAATTTAATATAATCATAAAAATTTTTCTCTCAAATATATTTTAAATTAAACTACTTATTTAAATAAGATTATACCTTACTTTGTATTGTTGTTTACTTTATTAACAAGCACTTGGAATACATCAACTTGGATGTGAACACGAATAAATATCAATAAAATATACGAGTACGATACTAATAAATATATAGTGAAGAAGTCTTCCCCCCACTCTTATCCGCCAACATTAGCTATTAACTGCAAGTGGCATATGAAACAATATACCTTCAACATTGTTTTGATAGTTCTGTAGGAAGTATTATTTAGGTAACACTTGACAATCTTATCAAATACAGAAACCAATATCCCAAACAAAATACATGATTCAAAGTAAATTATCGTTGTGGTATTATCTTTTCTTATAGTAATTAGAGAAACTAGTTTCATTTTCCAGTATCATTTATATAATATAAGTATACATACATATGAATGTATCTCGATTATCGATTTTTTCCTAAGTTAACACTTAATTGCTTCTAGAATAATTGTTTCAGATTATATTGAAGCTATGTGATCAGGTTTATTGTTTTTCTTTTAATAATTGTAATTTAAAATCACGTTCTTTACAATTATGTTTTTTGTTATAATTTAAGCGTTTTAAAAAAGGTATAATTCTTTCGTTTAGTTATCAATAAAAAAGAAAAACTCATCGAAAAACCTTACTTACTTTCTGAAAACTAAGCATTTTACAGTTAATATTAGTGTCTAAAAAATAAGACCAAGATTGCATACATGCCAAGTATACGCTGGAACCAAACGACAGTCTAAACAGTGGTGGCGCTGTGGTTCACCTCACTTAAAAAAAGTGGATACAAAAGGTCGATTAGCTTCTAAAAGGCCAAGTCATCACAACTGCATATTTCACGTCTCTTTGAGACAAATTAAAGTAAAAAAATTAATGAAGATTATCTCAGTTTAGCAAAGAAGGAAATAATTTTCCAACCAGGACAACACGGCAAGAATTAATGAATTAGACTTCAATTTTTTGTCGCATCCAACTTATTCGACTTTCCACCACCTTTTTCCGCACCTAAAAATACCTTGCCGATCAGAAATTTTCAATAGCAAACGATGTTGAAACAAGTATTTTTGTGTGTAAAAGACATATTAATAGCAAACAACACTGGTTAAATGGGCAACGTGATGTACCATATTATAATTTTCTATATGACTTTATTTTTATTGAAATGTGTGCAATATTTCACAAAGTATTATAGACAATGAAGAATTTCTAAACTTTTGGGGGAAATGTGTTCCGCAATGGAGCTTGCCAAAAAAAGGTCAATTACAGTATAATTTTCCTCGGGTGAAAAACACGATTACGGATCAAATAAAAACATAGTTACAAGGTAAAAAAAATATGGCTGACGGTAGATGAAATAACGGACGCAAGAAAGAATAGTATTATAAATGTGTGTGATTTCCTTGGCTCTTCTTTTACGTAGTAGAATATTACAGAAAGCAAACGCGGAAAGAATAGTAAAAACTATAAAACAGCTTTGGGAAGTTCAATATATGGGCAACCCAACTTGTAATGTTGGTTACAGATGGAGGTTCGAATATGGTTAAAACTGGAAAGTTACTAAGTTACAATTTTATCTTCAATTACTTCATATAACCTGTTTGCTTCATGCATGTCATTTTGTAGCTGAATTTATTGGAAACAGTTATACAAAAGTAGACCAATTTATAGTTTCTACCAAAAAAGTTTTTATTAAATTTTCAAAACGCATTCGTGAGTTTAAATAGGCTTGTCCTGACATTTCTCAGTCACCACAACCGGTATTGACGAGATGGGCAATGTGGCTTAAAGCTGTTTTATATTATGAGAAATTTTTACACATTATTTAACCTTGTATCTTAAATTTAATCGGCAAAATGCTCAAGCAATTTCAGTAAGCCAGCGGCTGATTTCAGATACCGAAATCAATACTCAAATGGAACAAATTTCCGAAAATTATTCAATTTTTTGGATACTCTTTCCAAAGCTGTCCTTACATGAAGCGCTAAATATAGTATATCACTTCAAAGCCTCGTTCGGAAATCTAACAGATAGTATAGGAAGATTAACAACCGATAAATTGTGTACGGTTATAAATAAGAATCCAGATTTTCAAACTATAGTTCGTATAGACAAGAATTTAACTGAAAACTAAGAGTGCGAATATGATGCGAACGTCCAGCCTTATTTATGACTTCATGTAATCGTATTTAAGATTTCCGAGAAAAAGCTCTTTATTTAATCGTCTTACCTGGGCTGTATAATGATCATTGTTTATAATTTAGTTTTAAAGTACTTAAATACATAAATACAAATGAATATGCGTGTATTATGTTTATCTTTTAATTAAAATTTAATAATATATACAGTTTTATTTAAACTATAATGTTGTTTACTTGAATAATATGAAAATATACACGTGAGCAAACACTTATGGCCGATAGTGTAGCAGGAAAACCTGTAGTCATTCAAAAAGTCTTCAATGTTAAATTCCTCCTTGAAAGTAAAAGTGTAAACGACCACAAAGTGTTTCAATGTCACCAACAGGTATAAATTTACAATAAAGCTTTTGTTTCCTTTTGAGAGATATTAAAAAAATATTTTGCTTCATTTATTTTTTATTGCATTTCGCTTTTAGATTATAATAAAAATAAAAAAATACAAAATAAGATATAATAGTAATAGCACGTGTAAATAATTCAAATGTTCATATTTAACTTCATCAAAATTTACGTAAAATTTAAAAAGTATTAAAAGAAAAAAGTTAAAAACGAGTTAAATTACCTTTAGCTTTGATGAATTTTAAACACTACATGAACATACAATTTAATACTTCATTAAGAAACATAACCTCTAAAAGAACAGTCGATGTTACTTAACTTATTTAGTTTTAATTCTATTCGTTAAGAAATTCTAAGAAAAACTAATATATTTCACTCACTTAGATTTGATAGAGAAACAAACACATATACTACAACGCTAGCCTAGACAGACAAACGCATAAAACAAAAAATACAATATGGAAATACCTACCAGTTTTATAATTTGTCTACGAGCAGGTGAACGGCTTCAACACACTTATATAGCGAAACATACTAACAGCGATTGTTCTCGCTAATGCATTACAAGAATATTGATTGATAAGTTACACATTTATACTTGAAATGAGAAATATAAATTGCCGTATAGAGTTCGCACTGTTAAGTTACAAAGTTAATTATAACTTCGATTAATTTGTTTGTTAGAGGTAAACGTTTCGCTCTTAACGAAGGTTAGGCGGAACTTACGTAGTTTAGAGGACCAAAACAATTAATATTCTATAAACGAATAGAATAATGTCGATAATAAAATGGTTGCCTGCAATTGCGTTAATTGACGTTGAAATAAATCAAACGGGTATTTACCTAATCTTTGTTCATTAAACTTTTATCTGTTCACAATAAAATTACTATAATCCTATTTAAATTTGTTCAAGTCTAAATATAAACATACAGGTCCTACTGCAAATATTTTGGGAAATGGGCCGATAAGTTGGAAAAACGATTTCTGCAATATTTAATATAATTAATTTCATTTTCATATTGTATCAATGTTGCGAAAAATGAAAAATTGAATTGAAGAAGATAAATTCGTGCCATTATTTTTAGGTTTTCGGTATATGTGATTCAACTAAACAATAATGTACAAGATAATCAATAATTTATGAAATAACAATATATGACTAATATATGTAACACAAAAATGGATATAGTAGTCTCGGAGATTACAGTATTGTGCAAATTAATGGAATCATGACTATTTTTTTTTAGTTTTCTGCATGTGGCAACTTTGTTAGGTCAGTTCTGACAGTAGTTTTATGTCAAAAAACATAACCTACATCACTGGGAATCCATTACACAGTTATTCAGTGCGTTTTAGAGAGTTTGTTCATATATACTCTATCAAAGTTCAAAATTTGATTTATATTGTGCTTTTACCGGTTGTTCGCGATATGGATATCACGTCCAGAAAACGTGAGAAGATTGTGACATTAAGTGAGCACACTTCAATGACACAGAGAAATATTGCTCAGGAATGTGGTGTCAGTCAAGGAGCAGTAAGCAAGATCCTAAAGCAAAAAAAGAATACCGGAATATTTGAAGTGAAACGAGCTGGAAAATGTGGGAGAAAGAGGAAGATGGCACCCCGGGATGTCACTTTTTTGGTCAGAAATAGCAAGCTGAACCCAAGAAAAACTGGTTTTGAACTACCAAAAGACTTGGCCAACTCTGGAGTGAAAGTGCATGACTCGACAGTTCGTAAGAGACTTTTAGAGTCTGGAAGAAAAGCCATTCTACCAGAGAAGAAGCAACTCCTCACTCAACGAATGATGAAGCAGAGGCTTGTTTGGGCCAAGAAATATGCCGGATGGAATGAGGAAGACTGGAGAAAGGTGTTGTTCTCAGACGAGTCCCATTTTTCGTGCAGGGGCGGCGATTGAAATTCGTGAGAAAAAGTGGAGATGAAAAACTCACTGCAGCTCATATCGATCAGACTGTCAAACATCCTGTCAAGAAGATGTTTTTGGGATGTTTTTCGTACATGGGGACTGAATCGCTGGTGCCTGTAGAAGGCATGATGAACAGCCAGAAGTATAAAGAGCTACTGGATAAATATTTGGAAAAAGATCTAAAAAAATGTGAGCCAAACGGAGGTGCAATTTTCCAACGGGACTCAGTTCCATGCCACAAATCGAAAGTTATGGTCAAATATTTCAAGGAAAAAGGAATAACTCTCCTCGACTGGCCTGGCAATTCTCCAGACTTAAACCCAATTGAAAATCTGTGAGCCATTTGTAAGGCTAGGTTACATATAATGGACTGTATAACGAAGACAAAATTGATAGAAGCAGTAATTCAGGTGTGGTTTCGGGACGAGAAAATAAAGGAAAACTGTCAAAAATTAATAGATTCCATGCCGAAAAAAGTTCAGGCTGTCATCGCAGCCAAGGCAGGGCATATCTCTTATAAAATTACTTGTAATTTATAATTTTATACCATCTCATCGTGATTATGTGACAAATAAACGGTTTTCTTAGTTATATTGTGTTTGATTCCATTAATTTGCACAATACTGTATTTTCGTGGACATCCATAAGCTGCAGTTGGTTTAGAAAACATTTCTGCTGTATTGGACATGACCATGGCGGAAAAGCTTGTGACATATCGTTTGATTTAGTAATCCCTACTTGCTTAAATTCTAATAAAGACAATTTTATATTTATTATTATTAATTACCATACGTTTTAAAACTTATATTACATTTATATTTTTCTAATTTACTGTTTATTAAAATATTGATATCGGTGCTTTTACAGAATATAAACGCGCTGATTTAAACCAATACAACTTAATTTTTCAAATGTGGTTAGTTGGTACTTCATACTACATTGTTACTGATCCTTTCCTTATGTATATACACAGTCTGTGGCAGAGAAAACCGAACTTTTTTAAAATAAAAACAAAAGCTTACTATTTTGGTAAAATTCGGCTTCAATACAACGTTCTGCACGGTCAATTAACATGTCAAATAAATTTTTAAGTTCATCTTTAGAGATGTCCTTCACTATCGCTGACGACGCCTTTTAATGGCTTCGACGTAGGTATAATGCTGTCTTTCGTCAGCAAATGTAGTTTGGAGAATAGATAAAAATCACAGGGGCCCACATCCGGTGAATACGGTGAATCGTTGATGGTTAATACGACATTTGTAGTTAGGAAGTCAGTGTCGAGCGATGAGATGGTGCATTATCATGTAACAAGCGCCAGACACTATTTTCACAATGTTGAGGGCGCACACGATGAATATGCGCCAAATGCCGCTTCATAACACCAAGACAATATACGGCATTGACTTTTTGACCAGATAGTACAAACTCTTTGTGCGCTATGCCTTTCGAATCATAAAAGCAAATCAACATTTTTACACTCTTGAATTCTACAAACGGCTTTTATTATTATACATATTGAAGACAGCGCGTCTCGTAGCCAGTTATAATAAAAAGCAGAGTATCGTACGGTGATTAAATACTTCGTAATTAAGGGTATGAAAGCTACCGAAATAAAAGATTAGTTACGGGAAACGTTAGATGAATCTGCTCCATCATCCGTCACAATAAGTAGATGGGTAAATGAATTTAAACGTGGTAGAACAAGCTGTGTTGATGAAGCGCGCTCTGAAGCACCCAAAATCGTGACTTCTAATGAAGTGATTATAAAAATCCATAATATTATTACACAAGATCGACGACTCAAAGTGAGAGAGATAGCAGACATGGTAAACATTTCAACAGAACGCGTACACCATATTTTAACGAAAGAATTGGGCCTTTTCAAGCTTTCGGCAAGATGGGTGCCGCGATTGCTTACGACTGATCAAAAGTTCACTCGTTTGCGCATTTCCAATGAGTATTTGGACCTTTATAAGCGGAATCCGGTTGATTTTTGTAGGAGATTTGTTACTTGCGATGAAACTTGGATGCACTACAGTACACCCGAAACTAAACAACAGTCGAAATAATGGTTAGAACGTGGTTCTGCACCTCCAAAGAAAGCGAAAATCACTTTATCGGCAAACAAGGTGATGACATCAATTTTTTGGGATTCAAAGGGCATTTTGCTCATTGAATACCTTCAGAAATGTGCCTCAATAAACGGACAATATTATGCAGAACTTCTACAAAAATCAAATGTCGAGATTCGTGCTAAACGGCCAGGAATGGCAAAGAAAAAGATTCTGTTTCACCAAGACAACGCTCCCTCGCATACCAGCACAGTTGCGATGTCCAAAATTAGTCCCGCATGCGCCTTATTCGCCGGATCTAGACCCTTTCGACTTACACCTTTTTCCAAAATTGTAAACAGCACTAGGTGGAAAAAAATTTTCGTCTAACGACGAGCTTATCATCTTCGTAAATGAGTATTTGGCAAGCCTTCCGGAATCGCATTTTAGAGATGGAATAAGGGCATTGGAGCACCGTTGAAATAAATATATATAAATATATTGAAAAATAAAAATTATTTTGTATTTAAAAAATTCGTTTTTCTTTTCCATTTTCACTACTTGTCAAACTACCCTCGTAGTAGTTTTCGTCCTTTTTTGAGTCTTTAATCAAGTCTGTACCATGTTGAAGTCAGTTAGCTTGTGTGATACAAACCTTGCACAAATCTTTCTCAGTCCCAAATGTTATGTCAAAATGCGATGAATTGAAACTCAATTCCATTTCCACGTATTGCAATGAGAATTTCGGTTCATTTCTGATAAAGTTCGATGTTGCTTTCTGTAACCGCAGATTTTTTTACACCAAGATTTTCGTCGTCATTTATGTCCGTACGGCCATCTTAAAATCGTTTATACCACTCATACACACTTGAATTACTCTACACTTGTTTCATCAAATTAAACGTTTCAGAAAACGATTTACCGAGTTTAAAACAGAACTTGATATTTGCTCTTTGTTCAAAACTCATTTTTCGAACGATGCTAAATATACGCTGTTACTTAATACACAATTTCTCTGCTTCTAATAGCGCAAATGTCATGATATTTTGACATAACATTGGTGAAAGATCTGCCTTACCGACGCATATTTATTTAAAGGGATGACGCCACTAAGAATTATTATTTTAAGAAAGTTCGGTTTTTTCTGCGACAAACTGTGTATATATGTACATATACGAGTATATTGCTGGACGCCCTAAATAATAATAAAAGTACAAGAGGGATGTTGTAATAATATATTATATTTTAACACAATATACTGCTTAACAAACTGGATTAAACATATGACCTTACAATTACATAAAAATGCTTCTTCCTTTATAAGTAATAATTCTCAGGGCGATTCAGATTAAGAATGGAACACACATACAAACACCTCTTTTACATGAATAGCGGAAAGATAAAATATTTACGCGTTCAACGAGAATCAGAATCACTTTAAGAGAACTTTCTTATAACGAATAAGGAAGAAAACAGAACAAAATTAACAATAAGCATTCAATTTTTTATCTTACATATTGTCTATTTATAACTATATGCGCTTATCTTGTTCAATGGCAATGGCAGGCGGTCTCCGCTTCGGACGTTCTTTTCCACAATGCGTTGATTAGCATTCCTAATTACTTGCTTTTGAATAGTTTTAAATTATACTTACAATTACTTACAATTCAAAAGCAAGTAATTAGGAATACTAATCAATATATATATATATATATATGTGTGTGTGTGTGTGTGTGTGTGTATAATCATATTACTCGCCCCTTTTGACAAATAATTGACTGGTACACTTCGTATCAAACGACTTGAACACCCTCTGAGTAAAATGGCCTGCTATATAGATATAACTCTATCTGTTGAATGTCTCTTCTCTATCTGCTCTGAAGTTCAACTATCTTCTTCAGCTCTTAGGCCTAACTGTCTCTTGTGAACTTTCTAGCCCCACTTACTCTTGCTAGAATTCTCAGACTATTTATAAAATTATCAATTTCTGTCACGTACTTTAACACAGAGGTATTATCCTCTTCCACACACACTTATGTTATTACTTTCAAGTACATATCATAAACTTAGACGATATACATAATACATTCGATAAATAAACTATAAAATAGAAACCTTACTGAGAATACATTAAAAAATACATAACAGATTCAATAACTAAAAATGAAAGTACAAGATTATATAAATTAAACATTCTTTTCAAATGAAGCCGACAATATACAAAACAGGAAAACATAATATAGTCTCCATAAATGTATCAATAAAACGTTAATATTTAATAGGTACACTAAGTGTACCTGAAAGGGATATGAACTGTATTTAAAGGACTAACGGTTATTGTTTTCTCTTCAAATTAAACCTATAACAAATACGAGGGTAACCATTTATATTATGAGAACTAGCAACATTGTTAGTGTTGCGTCTGATATGATGAATGTATCGTGAAGTTTGTTACTTTTGACAATATATTTACCTTGACAATTTTATTATCTGGTCGCTATTTCTACTGTTGGCAGTAACTTGAAAATTTTATGTCAGCGAAAAAATGGAATTAACTCGCGAACATTTTCGTGCAATTATTTTTCACAACTTTCGGCGTGGATTATCTCAACCAGAATACATCGACGAGCTGAATTCCTTATATGGTGATGAGCACCATCGAAAACTACAGTATGTAGTTGGTATAGTGCATTCACGTCCTTTGGACGATGAATGACTTAGATGGCGTTATTTGGACGATGAATTTCATGAAGGTCGTCCCACAAATGTTGTGTCGGAGAATATTAATGCAATGTCTAAATTGATAATGCAAGACCGTCATGTGACATACCATGAGATGGAGGCATCTCTAGGTATTAGTAAGACCTGCATGCATCAGATCCTGCATGAACATTTTGCCGTTAAGAAGCTATGAAGCTACGTTGGGTACCACATAATTTGACAACCGCTCAAAAAAGGGCTCGCGTCGATTGGTGTCAAGAAGTGCACGAAAAATACAATGGCGGTGCTTCCAAGAACATTTATAAAGTTATCACAGGTGATGACTCTCTATACGTATGAGCCCGATAGTAAACAACAGTCGACTATGTGGGTATGCCAAGATGTGCCAAAACCAACAAAAGTTGTTCGCGCTCGAAGCACATCAAAACAAATGGTCGCCTGTTTTTTTTTTTGGGAAAAACCGGTCACGTTGCAACCGTGCCTTTAGAGAGTTGTAGAACTTTCAATTCCGAATGGTACACAACTATTTGTTTGCCAAAAGTTTTTGAAGAAATGAGGAAGACAAACCGAAAACGACAGATCATTCTCCACCATGACAACACGAGCTCTCACAGGTCGGTTCGAACAATTGAATGTTTGACCGGGCAAAACATTGAATTGATGAGCCATCCTCTGTACAGCCCTGATCTAGCACCCTGTGATTTCTTTTTGTACCCACACGTGAAGAATAAACTTCGCGGTCAACGGTTTTTTACGCTGGAAGAGGCAGTTAAGGCGTTCAAAACTCATATTTTGAAGATACCGCCTTCACAGTGACAGCAATACCTTTCGGATTGGTTTAAACGAATGCAAAAGCGCATTGATTTTCAAGGAGAATATTTTGAAAAGCAATAAAACTGTTTTCGATAATAAAAATTTTTTTTTGTTTGCTATTCCCGAAATATAAACGCCCACCCTCGTATAAATGCATTCCGACAATGCATTTATATACTTTGTTTAATATAACTACATTAATAATGAATTAATCGAAATTAAAATAAATCGTATTAAAGCCTCCCTTCTGAGAATCATCATAATATGTTCAAGTTTGGAAATTTTCACGCCGGAAGAGGCAGTTGAGGCGTTCGGTGAAAAACTCATATTTTGAAGATACCGCCTTCACAGTGACAGCAATACCTTTCGGATTGTGTGGTTAAAAGACAACACCTTTCCTAATGCAAAAGCGCATTGATCTTTCAAGGAGAATATTTTGAAAAGCAATAAAACAGCATGTTTTCGATAATAAAAATTTTTTTTTGTTTTAAACGCTATTTCATTCCGTTTCAGCAAATATAAACGCCCACCCTCGTATAAATGCATTCCGACAATGCATTTATATACTTTGTTTAATATAACTACATTAATAATGAATTAATCGAAATTAAAATAAATCGTATTAAAGCCTCCCTTCTGAGAATCATCATAATACGTTCAAGTTTGGAAATACTAATTCAGTAACATATTTATTTGAATGAAATAAAATATTCTATCTAAAACATTATGGATACCATTACATCAATGTCAAAAAAGTGCAAATATAGCCAAATAATTGTAAACGATTTAACAAAATGTAGTAAACAGTATATTTAGAATACTGCTATTTAAAATATGCAAATAAAAATATTTTCTGATTTAACCTGTTTATTTTCTTTGTACCATTCTTCGAATTTTTAGACTGGTTTTTATAGCTGATACGAGATTTAAGGGAACGTAAATTATCTACGATGTTTTTTTAACAATTTCTCTAATTTCAGATAGAATACACGAACAGTTCTTATTTATTGTAGATTGAATTTAATAAGTACAAAATAATAATAATAATAATAATTTATTGATGTATATGTACATACACACGTCATTACCTAATATAAATAAATAAAAACACAAAAAAGAAAATCTTTGTGGCTCATAATTAATACGCCACCAAACACGTTAAAACCCGCAAGATTTATACAAAACACCAGAGTAACAATGAAAATATAAAAACACAAAAATGGCAATGTCAAAATTTATGTTTCAGAAAGTCATTTACTGAATAGAAACAGTTCTCCACCAGCACTGTTTTTATTAATCTTTTGAGACTAATCCATGGTAGGCTCTTAAACCTATAAGGCAAAGCATTTCATATCTTCACGGCCATGTAATTTGAACTTCGTGAATTCGTGAAAATCACCATTTTTGCAGAACTTATCTGGCGATTTATGAACAAACTCCAGGCACGCAAGTATATACAAGGATGGGAGGGTCAGTATTTTGTGTTTTCTGAAAAGATTTACACAACTTGTGGTATTAGATACACCACTAATGGCTCTGATTGCACTCTTTTGCATCTTGAAAACCGCCTCAGTCGCGCTAGACGCGCCCCACATCAATAGGCCATACATGGCCCTTCCCTGAAAATTTGCATAGCACTCAGTCCTAGCCACCTCGGGTGTAGCCACTAGTTTCAGTCTTCGTATAGAGCAAATTGCTGATGCCAGATTGCGACACAAGTTAACAATGTGGCACTCCCAAGTCAGGTTGCTCGCAATAAGCAGACCCAGAAACTTAATATTCACTTTGGGCGATTCGATAGAAACCGACAAATTTAAATTTTAAATTGGCAAATACTATGTATTGTTAACCACCCAAATTTAAAATTTACTTATTATTATTTATCTAAAAGGAAGCAAATTTTATTAGATAACAACTTGCGTCAAAAGACACTTACCGCACTTTGTCTTTAGGGTCCTTCTCGCGACCCAAACTGACCTCGTTCGATAAGACCCGTATTAAAATACTCTTACAACTAATCTTTTAAAGATTTATTTTTGATATTGTCATAATCCCTTTAATTAAGGCACGTTCTTAACTTACTTATTAAATTTGACGTGCATTTATCTGTACTTTCATTGGTTAATTCCTAGTTAACCACGGTAATTGACCGTAATTATCGTCCCGTCCATTTTTTAAAAGACATTCTCTTTTAAAAATCGACCTAGTTAACAGTCGATATTTTATTACGCAGTACCGTTGAACTTTCGTGTTTGTGGAACATAACAAATTCGATTTTTACTACTTCGTCGTACATGTAGTAATCACGCTATCCAGTGGTATAACTTTCGTGAAACACATCAAATTTTAGTAGATATTGCTTTCGTTTATTACTTATAATATATTCGAAGTTTTATCATTTTTTATTTAATTCAATTAAATAAAATTTTGAGAACTAACATTTCTAATAAGTTTTCCACGTGTCCTGGATTTTTAATGCACATCGTGAATTATTTAATTATTATTTTTGAATTTATTGTAATACGCTGTAGCTAACCTGAACCTCTATCATTTCCGTTTATTTTTCACGCCTAGCCATTAACAGTAATTTGAAACAAAATTGTTGTCAAATGCACATTATTATTACATTGAGGCATTCATGTACCGGTCATGAATACCTCAATACATCAAATGAAACAAATCTTTCTTTATCTTCATAATGTTTCGGAATTCTGTATACAGTATCTAATTTTATATTATGGTGGATAATTCATAATTTTAACTGTTAATTTAGATTTTAGGCTTTTATTTCAAACAGAGCTTTCGAAAGAGAAAGTTTCAGAACACCGTGTTATCATAAAACTGAAGCGACATTATATTACTTTACTTTGATATGAAACTGCTTTGACAGTTTCAGTGCAACAAACCGTAGCAGTAGTTGAGCCCTGAAGATGTTCCATACGAGTGGGTACGAAACGTCGGCAGTTATAACAGAAACACGGTTCCAGTCCGGAAGCCCAGAAGAAGATTGCCTTGACTGTATTTCCAACAGCCTAATTTTTGCCCAAAAAGAAAACAATATTCTTATCCTCTATCAATTGTTATTGGCCAACGACTCAAAAATGAAAAACTGCTCTCAAAATTGAAGCTTCAGCTTTCAATGAACCCGCTGTCACTTTTTGAGAACATCTTCGCAAATTGCCTCTTAATTTCTTATATTTATACCAAACTTTGCAAAATTTTTGCTTTCGACTTGGCCACTTCCTGCAAATATTCCCCGTCGTTCTTTTCTTTTCCATTTTTGCCATAGCTTCCTGTCTAAACAATTGACTATTGTTCTCAAATCCCTTTCGTATTTCTCTATTAGACATCAAAAGATCGATTTTAAGTTTGCGAAATAACTTTTCCTTTGTTTGTCATTTCTTTTGTTTATCGGCTGATATTCATTCACTAATTTTTAAAACACGTGCATAATCGATAATGATAGTTTTCAAAAGATGATTTTCGTCTTTCAATTTTACTAATCATTCTGCTACTGCTATCATACTTTAGAGTATTAAAGAACGTTGAATGATATTCAGCATTTTATTTGCTGGAAATCGTCTCTAAAAATAGGAAAAAGGAAGTACCTTGGACGACGTGCGAGCTTTCGTGTAACACCCATCTTAAACAATTCATTATTGGAAGTGAAATTTGACTTAGTGTGTCATTATCCGTATAGTGCTCACTACAATGCCAGATCTGTTTCGTCCACTTCCTAGGATTAAGAATAAAATGGTAGGTTAGCATTGCATAAGACTGGCAGAAGATGCTACTGTCTAATTGGCAAATACGTTTAACGAACTTTGCTTGCTGGAAGCTCGCTCCGTTTTTCTTCTAAAGCAGAATAAAGTTATTTCTCATATAGCCTTGATATTATTCATTATGAATAGAACACTTAATGACCTTGAAAATTTGTATATATAGTGCTACATCTTCTTAATCAAATTTTATGCTGCGAAATTTGTTAATTTTTTCAGAATAACCTTGTATCGAGTGGGCCATCTATCGGTTTAAATTTGAACCACCGGTTATATCGAATCTGGCAATACTTATGTCATTCTATTCTGTCACAAAATTCAGTATATTATCTTCACTGAACGAAATTAATCGATTTACGCTTGAGCAACGTTGAGATTTATTTTGAAATTTATTTCCAAACCAAAGACAATTGGTCCAAAATTGCACGAAAATGTCGTACAAAATTTGGTCGCAGAGAAGGACAACAGACCAAGAGTGTCCGATATACTCAAGTTTATTGCTAAAGTTCGTGGAACTGGTTTCATTGTTGATGTGCCAAGACGTGAGCGTGCTCGTACAGTGTGTACACTCGAAAATGTCGAAGCTGTGGCTGAGAGTGTGCGTGAGAATCCATCAACATCAACTCGTCATCGTTCTCAAGAATTAAACATTTCACGCACCAGTTTACGTCGAATTTTGCGAAAATATCTCGGTATGACGCCTTACGAAGTTCAATTGGTTCAAGCCGCTTCGTTTTCGCTTCGCTAGATGAGCCAACGAGAAACTGCACGATGATGTCGATTTTGCCAAAAAATCTTCTTTTCGGATGAAGGTCATTTTCATCTTGGTGGGTACGTTAACAAGCAAAATTGCCATATTTGAGGCTCAGAAAACGCACACGTAGTCTTACAGAAGCCAACGCACCCATTACGAGTGACTGTTTTGGGCGGCTTGTGGCCCATATTTCTTTGAAAATGAGGACGGCTCGACCATTACGGTCTATGGAGACACCTATCGCACCATGACAACCGATTTTTTTGTGCCCGCTCTTCATGGTTTTGATGTGAACGATGTTTGATTTCAACAGGATGGTGCAACTTACCACCCATCGCATGCCATAATCGATTTATTGCGTCAAACGTTTGATGGTCGTTTAATTATCCGAAATGGTGATGTCAATTGGCCGTCAAGAAGCTGCGATTTGACACCGTTGGACTATTTTCTGTGGGGCGCCGTTAAAGACAAGTGTTATACCGACAAACTAGAGACAATTGAGCATTTGATGGCCAACATTCGTGATGCCATTGCCGAGATACGACCCCATACACTCGAAAAAGTGCTCGAAAATTGGTCCGATCGAATGGGGTACTGTGAGGCCAGCCGCGGCAGCCACATGAATGAAATAATATTCCATCTCTAACCGGAACAATTGTACTTCACAACAAAGAAATAAATTTGGCAAAATTTCAAACCGTTTTTGTTTTATTGCATTTTTAAATTTAAACTTTTAAATGGCCCACCCGTTACATGATATAAACAGATTAACCATAACAAGAAATTAAACAGTCCTTGTTCTTCTTTTTATCATATCACTCTTAGGTTAAGAGGTTAAGATTTCTTTTACTTACGTTTACTCCTTTACTTCCTGAGCCTTCCACAAGTTTCTTCCTTTTTCCATCCTCTATTGCCTTCTTCCTAATTTATTTCTATGATATCTGACAATATTCATAAATCTATTTATTTGTGAGTTATGATTATTTATTCAATTTCTGCTAATTGTCAAAAATTATTATTTGTTCATCATATTATCTATCGTTGAAATTCATCTTTAAAACCGCTAATTTCATTACTGACGTAGCATTCAACCTTTTCTAGTGAGAGTATTGGTTAAACTCGATATTGTATACATTTAATTGCACATTGTTTACCATTATTATTTTTCATTGTTTTACTTAGACCATATTATATATTTTTAGAACAAAGACGTTTGCCATTATTATTCTTCTTATTGATTCTAAAAATGTACCGATTTTGTTTACTTTTCTCTAAACAACTGTCAAGAGTTATTTTTAACATTATTTTGTATGGCATATACTATGTAACAAAGTGGAAGT
The DNA here is from genome assembly GCA_031893035.1 of Dermolepida albohirtum. Lineage (NCBI taxonomy): Eukaryota > Metazoa > Arthropoda > Insecta > Coleoptera > Scarabaeidae > Dermolepida > Dermolepida albohirtum. The sequence continues at coordinate 76,582 of JAVIWB010002838.1, read as the reverse complement.
TTATATTTTTAAACCCAATTTTGTACAAAGATTTGTTGCGTTGAGAATAATAAATGATTAAAACAAGGGTCGATATGCTTCCCAACACTCTAACGAACTTACAACAGCTTCACGATACCATACAAGTAGTTTGGAATAAGCTTCAACAGGAGTCCATAAAACATGTGAATAAAAACATGCCCGGGAGAATTTGAATTTTTCTGTAGAACTTGAAGCTGCACTTAGAAAGGTGCATTTGTGAAGTTCTGGAACCATTTGCATATATATTTAGCATATAAACCAAAGGCGAAGTAGAATGCCCGTCCACGTATTGTAGCTGTTATTTTGCGATATCTGCCAAGGTCAATCAATATTCTTAATTGGCCTACACAGCTGCCCAACCTATTCTCCATAGAGCATGTCTGAAATATAGATTGTAAAGTTTGTATGCTTCCTAATCTCCCAACTAACTTAAAAGAATTACATGATGCTCTACAAGTTGCTTGGAATGAACTTCTACAGGTGTGCATAGAACATTTTACTAGAAGCATACTCGAGCTAATGAAATTAGTATGTTGAATAAATTCTCGCTGTTTTCTTCGTGAAAATTAATACTTTAGTTTAAAAAAATTAGTAAAAACATGACACTGAAACTATTGTACATCCAATCTCTCTGGTAGCATTTGAATTCCATATCGGAAAAACGACACTTGTTTTGAGGATATCCAAGAGTTGACTCAGTTTTTTGCATCTTCATTTTCCTATAATATTCATGAGAATGGAAGTGCTACTCAGCCAGGCCATGTGCCATCGATTGAAACAAGTGATAATCGAAAGGAGAAATATCTGGGTGGGAAATATCGGGTGTGTAAGATTTCCCATTTAAGCCTTTCCAAATAGATATTCACCGGTTCTGCAACATGTAACCGAGCGTTGTCATGCTGCAAAATTGCTTTGTTGTCTCCGCTTTTCCTTCGACAGCGATCTCCAGTGTTGGCTTCTTTCGGTTTGAGCAGCTCATAATAAACTACACCCAGCTGATTCCACCAAATGCAGAGCAGAAGCTTGGAACAATGAATATTCGGTTGTGCCGAGGATGTTGATGCATGGCCGGGCTTGCTCCAGTATTTTCTACGCTTATGCCTACGAAGGGTAACAATTTTTCATTGCCTGAAACGATACAATGCAAAAAACCTTTCCTTTTATGTAACTAAAGCAGGTGTTCACAAGCGAAGAGACGTCGTTCGACACCCCTCGGCTTCAAGTCGTACGGCCAACCAATTTCTTTGCTTTCGAATTATTTTTAATGCTTAGAAATGTTTGTGATTTACTCCTAATAATTCTGCAAGCTCAACTAGCATTTAATTTGAGTTTTTATGAAGTACTTCCAGCAATTCTTCGTCTTCAAACTTTTTTGGTGCGCACTTTATCTTGAACATGAAAATCATTATTTTTGAGGCATCTAAATCAATCTCAACATATTGTTTTGGACAGAGTATGGTTGCTGTAAGTCTCAGCAAGAATTCTGTGCGCTTCAGTTAAAATTTTTTTTAATAGCGTAGTTCAGTAAAATCCCCTGCAAATACTCTTTTTTTGCAAAAAAACACGTTGTTTATACTTCGGTGAAATTCAATAAATTGAATTGCAAGCTTACTTATATTACTTCTTTATATATGCGTCTCTACCTTAAACTGCATGTTGGCAGTACTGCTAACGCCATCGTTTGAAAAAACTGCGAAAACATTCACCATCCAGATAGAATGTATTCGATTACGTGGAACGGTAATTCCTTATTAAATTTTCTCTATAAGAGATACAAATTTTTCAATAAAAATGTAACCATTTATTATTCTTAATACATTCAACGTCCGCACAAAATTCGATTAAAAAATATATACTTTTACTCGGTGTTTCGCAGTTATACAGCCGGTGACAATGAAACCTGAACAAAGGAAAAATAAAGCGAATGTAGTTTATGAAAATATTTATTGATTAAATAAATATTAGTCTTTTATTGAACCTTCCCGTACTTTTATAAGGACTTTGATACGTTTAGCAAAACTTGAGATTAGTGTTTGATTTGTTTCCTCTGAGACATTTTGCTATATATTTAAAGTGACTACTTTTAATTCTTGTTTTGATTTTTATTTGTATTTTTCTTTATAATAACTCACAAATACTTAAACTAGAGCTCAGGTCCGGACTTTATAATGGCCATTCTAAAAGTTCAACGGCATTTTCCCGGAACCTCTCTCTGCTTAAAGTTATAATATAGTGCGTTGCCCTGCCCGAACAATTCAATCAACATTCTTGTTGATTCCAGAAAATTTCCTATTGAAGGATAAAGAACTCTGAGCACTTAAAAACCAATAAATTACTATTACTTTTTCACAAAATAAGTTTCAATTTTAAAATCTATATGTACATTTTGTGTGCACTGCACACGTCTTCAGTAGTAACTGAGTAACAGTTGTACAGGTGCGTTCTTGAACACGTAGCCTAAAATTCACACAGGGAAATATGAAATATGAATCCACTGCGTATATTTTGGAGTAAGTTTGAGACGCGTCCCAAATACACCCCATACTTTATACCCCAAACATCTTATCACTAGAGCGCGGAATTATATGCATTTGCATTTTCTATAATATCGATATGCCAAGAAATTTTTCTCGTATCTACACGAATTAAACGAAAACAAATGTAAAAAACCGATTTTCATTTTGCATATTTTCAGAAATTGATGCATAAATCAGAATAAAATGCATATACGTGCGTATTTATATAATTTAAATTTTTTGTTAAATTAAATAAAGCAAATATTGCCCACACTGCATTTTGAGAACTGGGGTTCCCCTTCATTTTACAAACCGCCCGGTATCGCATCGGCAATAACTGGAATTCCCCTATTTTTTCTACGCTTTACTACGAGTCCCACTGCCATCGGTTGTCTTTCAGTTTCATTTTGGATTTGTCAGTCGTTGTTTTTAAAACGAAGTAATAATGCCACCAACACAGTCTTTGATAGCTACATGGATAAAAGATTGTCTAGAACTTTATTTAAATTTAAACAAGGTGTTTTGTCGATGTTGCAGCAAAACAGTAAGTTTACTTTATATTATTTTTTATTTGTATTTGGTACCAAAATAGTTTTTGAATTAATAGATTCGAGGTGACAAAAAATTTCAAATTACACAACATATTGCAGCAGCATCGCATACAAAATATAAGAAAAAAATGAAAAATACAAACCAATTAACGCTTAATGAAACAATTTCTTCGGCATCGGTCTGTGAAAATAGAGAAGAATTCAATTTTGATTTATGTGAAGCCTTTGTTAGTGCCAATATTCTGCTTATGAAATTACAAAATCCAACTTTTAAAGCGTTTTTAGAGAAGTATTGTGGTAGACCAGTACCAGATGAAAGCATCTTTTGAAAAAAATATATACACAATATTTTCGAAAAAACCATGAGTGAAATTAGGGAATTAAGTGGAAACAATTATATTTATTTTATAGTCGACGAAACAACTGACACTTGTGGCTGATTTATCGCCAATTTATTAATAGGTGGACTGAGAGAAGACGTTCCTGGGCAATCGTATTTAATTGGTTTGAAACAATTAGAGAAATTCAACAATGTAACTATGTCACAGTTTATAAACGAAGAATTAACAAGTTTCTATTTACCCAATGCTGTCCCTAATGAAAAGGTTTTATTGATGTTGTCAGACGCTGCTACATACATGACCAAATCTGCACAAACTCTAAAAGTATTTTATTCAAAAATGATACATGTCACATGCTTAGCTCATGGCGTGAATAGCAGAAGAAATTTGTAACCAATATCCAGATGTAAATTGTTTAATCAATACGGTCAGGAAAATATTTGTAAAAGTACCCCTTCGAATACAAATGTGCAAAGACAGTTTACCTAATACTCCTTTGCCACCTCAGCCAATAATTACGAGGTGGGATACGTGCCTAGAGGCCGCATTTTTTTATGCAAATTATTTGAATGATATTGCAGTGTTAGTGTCAAAATGTTCTGATGATCCCGCAGATATTAAATATTATATTTTAAATATTTCTACAATAAATCAAAAACTGGCATTTATCAAAGCAAATTTTAGCTATATTACGGAAACGTTAACTACATTAGAGAGGCAGGGCGTGGAACTTAAACTTGAAACTTGAAATTACAGATTTCAAAAATAAGGTCAACCAAGCTAAAATCAAAATTGGTGATTCTATAAAAACGAAGATGCAAGATGTATTAACAAAAAAATACAGGCTTTGATGAACTTGGTAAAATTTCAAATATCTTAAATGGAAATTATGAGCCTTCTATAACAATGGATGCCACCACTATATGCAAATTTAAGTTTTCACCAATCACTTCTGTTGTAGAAAAAAGTTTTTCTGTATATAAAAATTTGTTATCTGATCGAAGAGAATCGCCTCTTGTGGAAAATTTAGAGAAATATATGATTGTCAATATTTACGATATTATAAAAAATAAAATGTAATATTTTATAGTTTGTAGGTTTGTATTTTACATTAATTTATCAATTTATCCTTTGTAATACAAACAACTTGTTTAAATAAATTTTGTAATTCTATTGTGTTTTTGTACGTCAATTTTTTTTAAAATACAATCAGTGCATATTTAACTAAATTGTTACATAATTTTTAAAAAACCGTTGCATAATTTAACAAAATATTGTGCATATACATATATGCGCATATTTTCAGGGTTTTTAATGCATATAATTCCGTACTCTACTTATCACCGTATACATTAATTTAAACGTTGTAATGCAACGCGTAATCTTCAGAAGAATACTTTTAACCTTTTGTATATAATTTTACTGTTAATTTCATTTCAATAAGGATGCTGCTTGATTGGTATTTCCCAACGTAGAATATATTACGTCTACCAATTCTCAAAAGGATGTCTTAATTAATATAAATACGTTATGGTACCTTTATTTATAGATTATATTTGGGTGTATTTTCCTTTAATCTATCATTAAAGTTCTTAGAAAGGTTCTAATTATACAAACGATATAAATTCATTGTATTTTCGTAATGTATTTATATTTATGTTCTTTATATTATAGGTTTTCCCAATTTTATGTTGTATATTTAATTATAGGAGGGTGTAATAATTGTGTTTTAAGGATAATTTATAGCTCTTTTCACTGGACACTTATTGCATTTATTATGTACATTATTTCAGAAGTATATTTGTGTATCCTGAATGTATTTTCAGAAAGATTTTAATTATACGAAGGATATAAATGCACTTGTATTCGCGTTTCTTGTATTATAGGTTTTCCCATTTTTATATTGTAGGTGCCATTCAAAGGTTTATGATGTACACGAAAATATATCTGCCAAATTCATCTACGATGGTCTTTATAACTTGTTATGTAAACAAAACTTTGGCATTCGGAGCGTGTCTAATTCATTACATACAAAAACATTATTTTCCTAAGGTAGATGCTTTGTATTCGTGTTGGTGTGGTAATGCACATAATATACGAATAATTCCTTTTATTGATTTTATTTATTCCTTATATAACAGTCGAACTGAAAAGTCCCCGGTCTACCATAGTAAAACACAGTTTTTTGGCAAAATTCGATTTTATTATTCAACATAGTTGCCTTCGAGGGCGATACACCGATTATAGCGTTCTTCCAACTTTTCGATACCATTTTTGTAGTACTAATTGTCTTTAGCCTCGAAATAGACCTCAGTTTCGGCGATCACCTCCTCATCCCTGCTAAATTTCTTCCCGGCGAGCATTCTCTTGAGGTCTGCAAACAGGAAATAGTCGCTGGGGGCCACATCTTGAGAGTACGGTGGATGGGGAAGTAATTCGAAACCCAATTCACTTAATTTGGCCATTGTTTTCATTGATTTGTGACACGGTGCATTGTCTTGGTGAAACAGCACTTTCTTCTTCTTCATATGGGGCCGTTTTTTTGCGATTTCGTTCTTCAAACGGTCCAATAACGCTGTATAATAGTCGCTGTTGATGGACTGGCCCTTTTTAAGATAATCTATGAAAATTATTCCATACGCATCCCAAAAAACTGACGCCATAACTTTTCCAGCTGACTGTTGCGTCTTTCCACGCTTTGGAGCCGGTTCATCGCGTGCAGTCCACTCGGCTGACTGTCGATTGGACTCTGGAGTGTAGTGATGAATCCATGTTTTATCCATTGTCACATATCGACGCAAAAACTCGGTTTTATTACGATTTAACAGCTTCAAACACAGCTCAGAATCATCAACTCGTTGTTGTTTTTGATCGATTGTGAGCTCGCGCGGCACCCATTTTGCACAGAGCTTCCGCATGCCCAAATATTCATGCACGATGTGTCCAACACGTTCCTTTGATATCTTTAGGATGTCAGCTATCTCGATCAACTTTACTTTACGGTCATTTAAAATGATTTTGCGAACCTTTTTGATGTTTTCGTCGGTGACAGCCTCTTTTGGTCGTCCACTGCGTTCGCCGTCTTCGGTGCTCATTTCACCACGTTTAAACTTAGCATACCAATCAATTATGGTTGATTTTCCTGGCGCAGAGTCCGGAAACTCCTCATCAAGCCATGCTTTTGCTTCAACGGTATTTTTTCCCTTCAAAAAGCAGTACTTTATCAGCACACGAAATTCTTTTTTTTCCATTTTTTTAAATAACAAAAGTAGCTTCACTCTTAACGCAATATATCAGTAACTAATGGTCGGATTGCTGCCAAAATTTGACACGTTTCGCTTGAAGGTTAGTACTATTTAAAAAATGTATGGATTTAATAACAGTAACGCCATCTATGTGTCAGACCGGGGACTTTTCAGCCGACCTGGTATACAAATTCTACGCGTTCAACGAGAATCAGAATTGCTTTAGGAGAACTTCTTTATAAAGAATAAGAAAGAAAATAGAACAAAATTAATATTACACATACAATTTTTTACCTTATACACAGTCTGTCGCAGAGAAATCCGATCTTTTTTAAAATAGTTTGTGTTTGTGGCGTCATCTATTAAAAAAATATGCGTCGATAAGCTAGATCTTTCAACAATGTTCTGTCAAAATATCACATTTGCATCCTTAGAAACAGAGAAATTGCGCATAAAGTGACTGTATATTTGATATTGGTAGAAAAATGAATTTTGAACGAAGAGCAAATATCAATTTCTGTTTTAAACTCAAAAAATCGTTTACTGAAACGTTCAATTTTATGAAACAAGTATATGGTGATGCGTGTTTGTCACGTACGAGTGTGGTATAAACGGTTTAAAGACAATCGGATGGAAATAAATATCGACGAACATTCTGGTGGAAAAAATCTATGATTACGGAAAGTAACATCGAACTTGCGCGTGAATTTATCAGAAACGAGCCGAAATCCTCATTGCGATACATGGGAATGGAATTAAATATTTTCAAAGATTCAATTCATCGCATCTTGACACTGCATTTGACAACAGAAAAAAGGTTTTTGTTGTCTTTTATCTTAGTTTAAGACGAACACGGAATCTTTTTTAAAAATTATTTGAAACGTAAATACAGTGTGCGTTTTGGCTTTGAACGGTACAGATCGTGTGCGGAATTTGTTTTCGTACGGGTATTTTTGGCGTAGTTTTCCAAGTATGACACTGTTTAATTATCTGCTGATGATGACAACTTAGTTGTCGAATTATGTATACAGAACACGAACATTAATGTGATTAAAAGAAGCTTATTATTTTGATAAAATTCATTTATTTTATTCAAAGGACTCGCCTTCGGCTTCAATAAAGAAAAATTAATGTGGAAAGGGGTTGTAGATCAACCTTCATTGATTTAGACTTGGATAGCAGGCCATTCTGCCCAGAATATGTGCGTCGTCTGATAGTAAGCGTAATTTTTGAGATCGATAAGTAGTATTTAATATTATTCAAGAGCGAATAAATAGTGAGTGCATGAATCAATACGTTTGGATGAAAGAAGGCTCGAAGCAGAGACCATCTGTACTCAAATAAGATAAGTGCTTATATATTATAAACAGGCAAGGTAAAAAATTGTTTTCGTAATTATAAAATTGTGATGTTAATTTTGTTGTGTTTTCTTTATTATTATTTACAAAGAAAAATCCTCCTAAAGTGATTCTAATTATCATTGAACCTGTAAATATTTTTTCCGCTATTCAAATTAAGGAAGTGTTTATATGTGTGTATCTTTTCATAATTCGAATCGCTCTGAAAATTGCAATTTGTATAAAGAGTAGCATCTTTATATTTATTTGTCATGTCACATGTTTATTTCACTTTGCTAGGCGGTGCATTCTGTTGAAATATAATAAATTGTTACATCATCCAGAGCCTTGTATTATTGTAATTTCCAATTTTATTCACCATTTAAGAGGCCCAACAAAATATAAAGATACTTAAATACTGAACAAAAAATTCAATGACAAATAGCTCAAAGGTAAGGCCAATAGAAAACAAGCGTACCTAACAATGTGTGTCATAAGAGCATGGTTATGTTCTTGCTAAGCTACTTAAATATTTATAACTTATAAAATACGTATCAACATATATCATTTGTCACGGATGGATATCGCATGGTAGTTATCATTATAAATAGACTTACCACAGGAATATTCACTTTCACTCACTAACAGTAGCGTATATTTTGGGAAAAGAAATCTGGCCGTTTGGAAACGTTGAATTAGACTACTTGATAGTTATTAGAATATTTGTCAAGCAAAATTACGCACGAAAAATTTATAACAAGTATTTAAGTCACCTTGCCCCACACATATCAAAGTTCCAGATATACTCGTTTTCCCATATTGTGGGTATGTAATTAATTTTTTATAGAACAAACGGTTGCTTTAATCAATTCTAGATATTTCTAGATATCCTATAACTCTTAATTCAAATTTGCTTCTGGATAACAAATAATTAGAAACAATTACCAGCAAATTGTTCTTAGACAATTGTCTTTTATTCTATAATTTTCTCGATACCCAAAGTAATTTCTAACTTTCTTTTCTTCGTTTTATATCTTTGTGTTCGTCTTGTATTACTAATTATGAGAAGACCTACTTCTGCATAAGTAACAATTTTCCTTTCTCTTTATTCTCTTTATTGAATAATATCGTACCGCAATCATATTACTACTTTCTCATTTCTGCTCAATATCTTGTTCCTTGTTACTTCTGCTATATGAAAGTTAATAATATTTGAAATGTATTTGGTAACATATCTATTTCATTTATCATTGAACATTTTGCAGCTATAATTTTTTGGAGGTCGAATAACGAATTTATTGTTTAGAAATTAATAAATTTTTTATTCTCCATACCTACTCAGATTAATAAGATGGGTTACACAGAATATTAGCAAAAAGATACGACTTTTAGAGAAAATGTCTATTAAAAAATATTCAACAAGTGTTAATGACAATATATTTAAACAAATTATTCAAGATATCCTGCTTTTGATTGTACAAAGGGTAGTAGGAAAGTTTTGCAATATGACGCAACAATGAATCGTAGGAAGCTGCTTGTTGCTGCACGTTGAGACATGTTCAAACATGCATAGTAGTCGCCGCGCCATGTCGATGGGCTCAGTTATTCTTGGCAGTGAGAGTGTAAAGTGCTTGCGATGCCATCGTGGTCACGAAATGAGATAAGGGCAGTTTTGCGTTATAATCTGGTGCGTGGTTTAAACATAGACCAGTGCTTCGAAGAAATGACTCTTGCACTAGGTGATGTTTGTCCACATCGCACAACGATATTCAGGTAGAATAGAGAATTCCAAAGGAGAAATTTAACTGTGGAGGATGCTGAGAGGCCGGGAAGGCCAAGAACGTCAGTTACGGAGGGAAACGTTACTACTGTGAGGAAAATGCTTGCACGTGAAGAAACTTTGTTCTCTCTGGGTGCCGCATCGACTGACTGAAGTGCAGATGCTAAAAAAGTTTAATAAAGGACAATCTCGATATGTGAACAGCATCGTGACAGATGACGAAACTTGGCTGTACTTTTACTTTTACTTTGATGATGAGGACACACCCGTAGTTGTCAGAAAATCCCGATCTGTAAAGAAAAAAATGATAGCTGTATTTTTCAAATCGAGTGAAATTGTGGAACGCATCGTTTTGGACACACAGAAGACAGTCACAGCTAAGTGGTATACTGAACAGTGCCTGACTAAAATCATTGGATCTATGAAGAACCCGCGGCCAAAGTCAAGAATGAACACCTGGTTCCTACATCACGATAATGCTCAAGCTCACCGCGCCAAAGGGTGCACCGAATATTTGACCACGACAGGATTAAAACTTCTCGGGCACCCTCCCTACTGTCCAGATCTTGCACCCTGCGATTTTGCACTGTTCCCGCATGTGAAAATGAAGCTTTGAGGGAGGCAGTTTTCCAGTGATGAGGACCTTCTGTAGGCTTGGGACAACGAGTGTGCTTTACTCCCTAGTGAAACTTGGTAAAACTGATTTAAAGATTGGTTTCAGAAGATGAAGAGGTGTATTGAGTGTAGAGGAAATTACTTTGAAAAAATTAAATAAACAAAGCTGTATTGCAAAGCTTTCCTAGTACCCTTTGTATGTATATAGATTACATTTCTAAAATAAACTAATATGGCTGATTGTCGATAGAATAAAAATAAAATTTCATATTAATAAATAATACACCACAGATTAGGATTGATATAAAACAGGATTTTATTAAAGAAACCAAAAAATTCTATTAATATGTGGAAGAAGAACGACGTTTCTAATAACTATACACAATTTCAAGTATTTGTTTCAAATTAACTAATTATCACAATATCAATTAGGAATAGAATAAAAAAATACTTGAAAGATTACATACTTTAAAATAATGTAATGGAAGATGTTTCGAAGAAAGCGACATCTGTAGTTATTAAATTCAACCTTTATGCAATTATTACGTCGCCAAACATTTCATTACGTTTACGAATTTTCTAAAAAGCAAACAAATACTATAGGCAACCGGCAACCTTTATTGTAACGTAATGAAATAGGATATCTAATTGTAGTCTTACATAAATATACACTACCGCTCATAATAATATGAACGCTTGATTTGTGAAATTTGAGAGTAACATACTCAAATCAATAAAATATGGAAAAAATGTAATCATTATTTTACATACTCTGTGTAACAAAAGTTATAAATTTGCTTAAACTTCTGTTGATGTTCTGTCAGCTTATTTTCGCGATGTATTCGTTTATTCCATTTTTTCCACTCTTGTTCAGAACTAGTATTTAAATATTCCAAAATTCTCTTCTCTTTCGTCTATTTAACTTCTACCATAAGGACGAATTAAGTTGGCGGTACAGAAAATGTCGAAATACTAAGCATTTTCTGTACCTCCAAGTTAATTCTTATATAATAAATATACATGTTTTGGATATATATTCTGGGTAAACCCAAATTTTTGTCAATCAAACGCTATCCTGAAAGTAAAGCATTTTCTTCTAATACGACCCCATAATTTTCCTTCTTTATTATTCCATCGTTTATTATTAAGTCTTCTGTTTCATGCTTACACAAGAATGAAAGCGCCACCATACTTAACGTTGGCAAATTCGCTTTTGCCAAAATACCTCATATTCAGCTCATCAGTTCGCAAACTATCAATTATTTTACACCATTGACTGTTTGACTAGCTGGTAGAAATTCTTTATGCACTATGCCTTTCGAATCATAAAAACAAATCAACATTGTCCTCCTTTTGACTTCTCTAAACGGCTGTTTTTCGGTCTTCCTTTACTTGGATGCTTCCATTTAGAGTTTTGACGTTTGATCTCTGGATCATATTGAAAACACCACGTCTCATCGCCAGTTACAATAGAATAACTAATCTTTTCGTCCTTTTTTGAGTCTTTAATCAAATCTGTACAATTTTGAATTCAGTTAGCTTGTGTGGTACAAACCTTACACAAATCTTTCTCAGTCCCAAATGCTGTCTCAAAATGCGATGAATTGAATCTTTGGAAATATTTAATTTCATTCTCACGTATCGCAATGAGAATTTCGGCTCATTTCTGATAAATTCGCGTACAACTTCGTTGTTACTTTCCGTAACCACAGATTTTTTTGCACCAGGATATTCGTCGTCATTCATGTCCGTACGACGGTCTTTAAATCGTTTATACCACTTATACACACTCGTACGTGATAAACACGCATACACTTGTTTCACCAAATTAAACGTTTCAGTAAACGATTTACTGAGTTAAAACAGAATTTAACCAATACCAAATACACACTGTTACTTTATGCGCAATTTCTCTGCTTCTAATAATGTAAATGTCATAATATTTTGACATAACATTGGTGAAAGATCTGCTTACCTTACTGACGCATATTTTTTTTAGTAGATGGCGCCACTAAGAATTGCTGTTTAAAAAAAATTCCGTATTCTTTGAGACAGACTGTGTATATTTCGTAAAAGGCTTTTAGCAGATCTACTTCTACCATTCCGTCAGTTATATACATAAATATATTTTTATTATATGTATTTAATTTAAAATGTTGTATTTGTAATATTCAGACCCCCCCCCCCCCCGAAATGTCAATATGAATTAGATATTTTATTAACAACCCAAACACGGGAATAAAATTTATGGTTAGAATTGAACGACCAACAAGTTGATTTTTGATAGTGTGATACGTCAGGGTCGATGTAAATTGAGTCCGATATCTTCCCAATTACTTTGGAAAGTACGTAAATCGAGTCCCGTTTGTCGTTGAAGCGTTTGGTAAATTGAGTCCCAAGTACCTGCAGTAATCCCAACTCACTAATCGTTTCTAATTATTTCTAATTATATTGTAACTATGTTTTTCCGGGTAAAGGAAAATTAGGAGTAAGGGTGGTATAAGACTTAGTGGTGCACTTTAGATATTTTTATGTTCTGCTTGCTGTTGCTGTTACTCGTTAACATTCGTGTAGTGTGTTATTGTTTGTGTTTATTCAACATGGAAGTGATTCAAAGTGAAAAAGACAGACCCTTCTTTGTCCTACAAGGATACAAATATCGTTTCCGCAAATCATTGGTAAATTAAATTGAATGGTGGGTGTGTTGCAAAAGCACGTGCAAATCTTTTTTGAAATTGGGGAAAAATCAAGACATTTTCCAATTTCCTTCGGATCGCAATCACGAAAAAGTGAAAGAAAATGAACTACGACGTCAAAAGTTAAGCAATAATCTAAAACGGAAAGCCGCTGAAGATATTTGCGCCAGACCTACCAAACTTCTGCACCTTGCTCTAAAAGAGGATGACATCGATTCACTTACACGCACCGATATTGTGTTAATCAAAAGAAATATGCAAAACGCACGAAAATCTGAGCATGTACAACCTAAAACCTTGGAAGAAACCCTTTCTACGCTAGAAAGTATGGAAATCAAGACTAACGCAAACGAAGATTTCTTAATCGTCAATGATTCCAATTCCAAAGTAGTTGGATTTTCGACAAAGAAGAACCTAGAAACATTATGTCGTGCGTGCAATGTTTATGTAGATGGTACGTTTAAAAGCTATCCTAAGTATTTTTATCAATTATTTACATTTCATGCCTTGAACAATGATTCGTATGTAACCCTTGCATTTTTCTGCTACCCGGTAAAACTGCGGAAACTTATATTAGCTGTTTTACTAACCTTATAAACTACTGTTCAAATGTAGGACTAACATTTTCCCCAATAAGTATTTTTATTGACTTTGAAAAAGCGATACATATAGTCGTGCGATCGATGTTACCGAAAACAACAATTAAAGGATGTCGTTTTCATCTAGATCAAAGTTGGCATCGCAAAATTCAGTCTCTTGGTCTATCGCGGCAGTATAGGTCAAAATCAGAACAGCCGAATTTTCTTAAATTCTTTTTTGGACTTCCATTTTTAAATCCTGAAGATGTATCAACAGTCTTCACTAACTATATAATGGCTGTACTTCCCAATGACCATCAACTAACTGAATTTTGCGATTATGTACTGGAAACATTTATATCAGAAGAGTCACCATTTCCTCCGTGGGAGTGGGCTGAATTTTCGTGTTCTACAAACAGAAAAACAAACACCTGCGAATCCTTTCATGCTAAACTTAATCGGCAATTTAACAGCTCACATCCTAATATTTATACATTTATTGAAGTGTTAAAAGGTATACAAGCAGAAACATACATTCAACTTAGAAGTAAGCCGACTAAGAAATCTAAAATAATCATTGCTAAAGAAACTTATTTGAGAAAAGCAATGAATGCTGTATGTAATAAGCAAATTACTCTTTTCCAATTTGTTAAAAACGTATCTTTTAAATTTTCTCCTGTTAGTTTTAAGTAACCCACTAGTTTTTTATACATAAGCATGTACAGAGAGACATTGTACATAATTTTGTAATTTGTATCTAAATAAATTATTCAGTGCTAACGAATGTTTTATCTCTATGATTTTATTTTTCTGTCAACTCTATGATGGGACTCAATTTACGTTACTTATTTGTAACCCTGGGACTCAACTTACGCACCCATATTTAATACACCGGGACTCAATTTACGTTGAATTTTAACACTGGGACTCAATTTACGCTTACCGATACATCAATGAATATAATACTATTTCGTAGACTTTTCCAACATTACCGAGAACAGAAATTGGTTTGTAATTTTCCAATCAGAAGGAGACTTATTGTTTAGGACAGGGCAGACACTTTGCACCTTCCACAACTCATAAACGTAATAAATTTCAATTTGTTTTGTTTTTAAAAAACATGACAATTTTGAATCGATCAAAATTTTGAAAGTCAATACTTTCCCTTGTAGAACTTGTTTCAATTATGATCATTTGCTTTCAACAGCTAGAAGTGGTTAGTAACGATTATCTGTCAATACCTTCTCATAAAATACTTGTTTTTTTTAAATAGTAATTGATTAGATTTATCAACATATCAATAGCTAGAAAAAATAAAATAACAGTTGCCAATGTAGCAATGTATTATATAATTCGATGAAAACCTTATCAATGTCATCAGTTAAAAAGAAACTCAATTCAACGAGACATATTAATCTCGAATTCTTTTTAGAGAAAAGACAGTTATGAAAATGTTGAAAATAGAAAAAAATGGAAATTAAATAATTCATATTATTTGAATACGAAAGTTACTTTTACTCTTAAAAAGTCCTGAATTTAATCCCAAAATATCTCCGCTTAAATGATTCACTCCTATCTCTGACGTGTACTAAACTAATCCTTTAAACACATAAAAATTTAACAAACTTTTCAATGGATTTGTAATTTTATAAAATTTCGTTGCTTGGCGATAATCAATGCAAACAGAACATCAGATAACACAATTATTAAGCTGAGTTTTCGCTGTGTGCACTGAGTCACTTATATACTTTATGTAACATTCAATTACTTTTGAATTTTTTATTTTTTTTTCTAATAAGTATTTAGAATTTAGTTTAGTCGAGTTGGTATTTGTAGTTTCGTTTGATTCGATACCCCCGACAGGTTTTATTCGATAACAATGAGTTCACACAAACGAATCCTGTATGTTGTGAATATTTCAAGCAATATACAAAGGGTACAAGGAAAGTTTTGTAATACAGCTTTGTTTATTTAATTTTTTCAAAGTAATTTCCTCTACACTCAGTACACCTCTCCATCCTCCGAAACTAATCTTTAAACCTGTTCTGCCAAGTTTCACTAGGCAGTAAAGCACACTCGTTGTTCCAAGCCGCAGAAGGTCTTCCCTTTTAGCTTCATTTTCAAATGCTGGAACAGTGCAAAGTCGTAGGGAGCAAGATCTGGACTGTAGGAAGGGTGCTCTGAGGGGCTTCAATCCTGTCGTGGTCAAATATTCGGTGCAGCCTTTGGCGCGATAAGCTGGAGCATTATCGTGATGGAGGAACCAGGTGTCAATTCTTCACTTTGGCCGCAGGTTCTTCATAGATCCAATGACTTTAGGCAGGCACTGTTCAGTATACCACTTAGCTGTGACTATCTTCTGTGTGTCCAAAACGACGCGTTCCACAATGCCACTCGATTTGAAAAATACAGCTATCATTTTCTTCTTTACAGATCGGGACTTTCTGACAACTACGGGTGTGTCCTCATCATCGACGTCCTAAACTTTGTTTTGAGCTGTGTTCGACACATCGTAATCATACAGCAAAGTCTCGTCACTTGTCACGATGTTGTTCACATACCGAGATTGTCCCTTATTAAACTTTTTTAACATCTCCCGGCACCAAGTCCCACGTCGTGTCATCTGCTCTTCAGTCAGTCGATGCGGCATTTAAAGAGAACAAAGTTACTTCACGTGCAAATGATCATGCAGAATCAACCGAATTGCTTGTGCATTTAGACCTGAAGTGCCCTCTGTCTGTTGGTAGGTCACTCGCCTGTCTTCGCCAAGCATTTTCCTCACAGTAGTAACGTTTTCCTCCGTAACTGACGTTCGTGACCTTCCCGGCCTCTCAGCATCCTCCACAGTTAAATTTTCCCTTTGGAATTCTCTATACCACCTGAATATCCTTGTGCGATGTGGACAAACATCACCTAGTGCAAGGGTCATTTCTTGGAAGCACTGGTCTATGTTTAAACCACGCACGAAATTATAACGCAAAACTGTCCTTACCTCATTTCGTCACCACGATGCCATCACTCTCACTGCTAATGAATAACTGAGCCCATCGACATGACGCGGCAGCTACTATGCACGTATAAACATGTCTCAACATGCAGCAACAAGCAGCTTCCTACGATTCATGGTTGCGTCATATTGCAAAACTTTCCTAGTACCTTTTGTACAGGTTTTCTAAAAATGACGTAGGATTTTAAATGGCTGTAGCTTCAAAGTACTTATTTTGTTTCAAGCGAAACTTTATTTATACAAATCTAACCGCTTATTATGCAAATGGTCGCTCCATAAATCAAACTCAAGGCAGAATTCGTGGTATTTTTGGAGCCTTCAAACTAGCTATTCGAAGTTTAGTTAAAAAATTGGAAGACACTGGATCTGTTCGAGACAAACCTCATTCAGGCAGATCAAAAGTGCACGTTCTTAAGAAAATATCGCCCCTATAGAAGAGAGTTTCGGAAATGACCTATCGGCATCAAGCTCACCACAATTTCTCAAAAATTAAGCATTACTCCAATCAGTTTGTAACTAATTTTACACAAGAGCTTGCAGTTTCGTGCATATAAAATTCAGTTAATCCAAGAACTCAAAGAGACGGAAATTTCGTTGGTTGGATGTTAATACAAAAAGCAATAGATCCACGTTTCACAGAAAAACAAATTTACGTTAAACGGGAGAGGTAATAAACAAAACTGTTGCATTTAAGGTGAGGAAAATCCTCTAATTATTCATGAACGATCACGATTTTCACACACAATTGGCTGCAGCTTTAGCTAATGATATAAAACGTGAAGGAGCTGAAGATGAAATCGATTCATTCATAGATGATGTAGACAATCATGATATGAGTTAGTATGTGCCTGATGACGAAGCGTCTGATATTGAAGTGAAAATGATAATTGAAGCAAACGATATTTTTAATAGTGACGAAGAAGAAGAAGAGGTAGAAATGCATGCTGAAAATCAGCAACGAAGAGAAAAAAAGAAGAAAGGAGTCTCTCTCGTTCTGTTCTTTCGTCTCATTTTGGATTTCATGACAACTTGGTTTCAATTTGCAACTACGTGCCATAAAATAATAGTTGTTAAGATTGTGATGGCGAACCAGTGAAACCGGAAGCAATTTAGTTTTACAATGCGAATAAAGCTGGCGTTAATTGCAATGATCGAATGGTTTCACATTTCACATTAAAGCGCTCAACGAAGCAATGTACTGTAACATGTTAGATGTGATGGCATTGATAGTATTTTATATTTGCAAAGAAGTCGATGGATTCAACAAATCTCACGCAAGACGGAATTTCCTCTCCACACTATCTAAATCATTGGTTCTCCCAAACATTGAAAGTCGAATGAACAACTTTTACATTGTCAAGCAATATACTACTCGTTCGGCGATTGAATCGTTATATTTCAAACGTTTTCGCGAAAGCACAATGCAGTTTATCTAGTTTCATTAGTTTTAGTTTCATTGTTCCATTTCAGATTCCAATTCAAGCATTTGAAAAGGAAAGCGACCCTAATACACTCGAGTAGAAGAGAGGTTGTAAACCGTCTTTACAAGGAAGTGATAAGACATGCTGTAAAACTCGTTTCTTTTGTGCAAAATGTTCAGACTCAGTGTACCAACAACACTCCAAAGTAGATTATAGTTTTTTAGTTGCATGGATGCTTATCAATAATAGAATTAGTATCGTATTTCGCCACAAAATCCCGATTAATGGTCCCGGTAATGCGAAAGTCACAGAGAACCAGAAAAATAACGAAAATATACACCTGCATGGTACGTATATAAACACAATGCATGCCCAAAAACGCAATATTTCTATACAAAAACATGAAAATATAAAGAGATCTGGCCAGACCCCATGAGGCGCCAATATAAAAATCCCAACATGTGCTCAATGAAGGGTTAAAGACGCGTCACACAACACACTTTTTAAATAACTCTTTGTAGAATCTATTTAAATCGTATTTTTGAATATTTTGAATCTAATTTGGGGTTCCACAAAACTTCGTGAGTTTTCCGTTACATCCTAAACGAACAGCAACTTTTCTTATAATATTTCCGTACGTTTTTATATTAAGTAAAGTATACAGTACTCTGCAAAAGAAAGAAGCACCTAACAATATTTTCCAAAACTTTTTTCTACTAAAACGTTTTTACTAATAATTGTTGGCTTCATTTAATTTATAATGCTTAATAGATCTTTCCAAGAACGATTCACTTATTGGTAGAAATATAATCACTGGAAATTTCCAAGTTTATAACATCATACCTCTGCGTAGGGGTGAGATCGACCGCCTGATAAGAGGATTAAAGTAATAAATTTTATTGCACCACAATGCTCTGCAATGAAATTTCGAGGGAGAGTTGTTTATCTATAAAATTCTGTTTTTAATTCAGTGGCAGAAACGATACAGAGCGGTTCCACAATAGAATTTATTTAGATTCTTAAAAAGCGTGCGTACGAGTGAAATTTTCATTTTAAGAAAAAACGTGAGCTGTAAATTGTTATAGTATAGAAAATTCCTAGAGGAGCATTACTAGATAGAAATAAAATTACTGTTTTACACCAAGGGGGTTATAGTCAAGTGAAAATATCAAAGATAGTGTAACTTTCCCGATATGCCGTGCAACAAATAATAAAAGGAATGACTGAAACCGGCAGTGTAAGTGATAGATCAAAGAGTGGAGGTCCAAAAAAGTTCAGTAAAGCCGTTGCACAGTTTTTAAAAGTTAGTTCCTTAAGAAATCGTAAGAAAGTTAGCGACGAACTAGCTCAAGATCTTGCGCGAACATCTGGTACTTCGGTACATGCTTCAAGAGTAAGGCGATACTTGCTCAGATCAGGTTTGGGGGGATGCATGGCCGTAAGAAAGCCCTTACTGCGACGAGGTAACAGAGAGAAACGATTAAAATATGCCAGAAACCACGAAACTTGGGGATATAATGAGTAGCGGCAAGTATTATGGACTAACGAATCTAAATATCAATTATTTGGAACAAACAGACATTAGTATGTTAGACGACACTCTGGTGAATCGTTATTAGAACCATGTTTGCACACTATCATAAAGCATGGAGGAGGCAATTTCCAAGTTTAGGGTTGTATGTCAGCAGCAGGTGTGGGTGAAATTGTAAAAATAGAGGGTAAATTAACTAGTCAGAAATATAGAACACTATTAGAAGAATATGCCATACCATCAGGGCAGCGACTTATTGGCAATAATTTCATTCTACTGCAAGATAATCATCCGAAGCGCACCTCAAAACTTGTGAAAGCTTATTGAACACAGCAGGAAGCAAATGGGGTATTGCAAACTATGATATGGCCACCTCAAAGCCCTCACTAAAGTATTATTAAGCATGTGTGGGATTATCTCGACAGAAAAAGTGTGAAAGGTGGCCAAAGAACAAAAATGAACTGTGGAACATACTACAGGAAGAGTGGTACAATATTCCTGAAAATTTCATTAATTCTTTAATGGAAAGCCTACCAAGAAGAATAGAGGATACCATAAAAAATAAAGGTGGTCATACGAAATATTGAAAATTTAAGTTGTGTATGTTTAAATATCGATATATGTTTATACAATAAAAAAATCAAGATCAATGTAAGATTATTATTTATCCGTTTATAATAGTTTCTTGTAAAATTCAAGAAGGTGCTTCTTTCTTTTGCCCAGTACTGTATACAGGAAAGTTGTTTTATTTGTACGAGTCTTCCCTCAGACTTACAGTCAGTGACTCGATAAAAATTGCCAACTCTAGCGCATTAAAAATAAAATATTGCAATTTACTTCAATATTTAAAAGCATAATTGTTATCTTACGAGTCAACGAAGATTATCTTAAAATAGTTGTAAAAACAATAAATACGCTGGTTGATGCTAGTAAATGTACTGAGAATATATTTTAAAATAAAGAAATGGCACGACAGCAACAATCGGCAAGATGGTGATGGTGACTAACTGAACAAGGTAGCTAATTTCACTCCGGTTTTACCAATTTTATTGTGTTGAAAATAACAACATTGGTCAGAGGAAATCAAAGGTAATCAATGTCTAATTTTGCAACAGAAAATAAAGAGGAATGCCTCATAGGAGCCGGCACCGCCATTTAAGGTGCGAACCGACCAGCACTACATAAAAAACTAACGTTAACGTTATTTATGCATTGTGAGCGTGTAATAATACCCTTGTCTCTACACCTAATCAGTAGTAAATGCTCAAAGTGTACTTTTGAATATCTGCGTGACTAATACAAAGGAAATCACGAAGGCATTTACTTTCTAATCTGCAGGTGCATTTTTTACACTCACATTTAAATTTTTTCCCTGACAATCTTGAAGCTGTAAGTGAGGAACAAGGTTAGCGTTTCCATCAAGATATAAAGGCGATGGAGAAACGGTATCAGGGTCGTTGGAAGGTCAACATGATTAGAGATTACTGTTGGACCCTTATACGCGCAACTCCAGAAGCCTCATATGAAAGGAAATGCTACACTCGAACTTTTACCGTGAAGAGGTTGAGGAAATACAAAACTTTAGATTAATAAGCAAAAAACTGTTCATATTCAAACTTACACTACCTTTGTAATGATAAAATGTTAAATTTTTCAATTATACACAGATAATAAATTACGTACCTTTAACTCTTAACTGTATATTTTAATACTATCATACCCAACAAAAGATAAAGATTGCGAAAAATTGGTACGTGGTAGAAAAAAACTGATACAAAATTTGGATTCAGCACGCCAAAATACATAAAAAACAGGTTGAACTTTGAAAAAAGTTTTTAAAAAATGTTTATTGGTTGGCCTGTGTAATTAAACGTGTGCTAATTATATGGCCACCACTGTATACATAATCGAAGCACTCTATCGAATAAGAATTTATTAATAATGGATACATAAATGAATGTAAACTTGACAAAAATCATCAAATATACATAGATAATGTTTCGAATTTTGTTTTCCCGTGGAGTAATAAATGATGCCCTTGAAACGAATATAACTTTCATTTAAATAACTTTTAACCATTCTCAAAAATAAATAAAGGAAAATGAATAGGTACTCTGACGTAAACATCCTGTTGTTCAGTTAAAATTCTAAACCATGATTTTATTAATTTAGGTTCTTTATCACCAATGGCGTCACCAATACAAATGTTTTTGTAATTATAATACATGTACAATATTTTTAGAATTAATCGTATACGTATATGGAAAATACCTGAAAAGATACACAAACTTTATCAGTGAAGAATATAAACACTTTGATAATACTTTTATTTCTAGGTATTTGTAGATATGTATGTACATTTAATTTTACCTCTTCCTGAGTCATTTATTACTTGTTTCTCAATGTATAGGTCATAATTACACTCAAATGAAAACATTTAAATCTGCACGCAGAGAATATTAATCTAACGAAAACAATTAATGGAAAATACATTTGACAATACTTTTCCTTTTATTTATGTGATAAATCCAAACATTTATTCAAAATGAATCATTTATTAGAGGAATTACACTAATTATTGTACGCAACTCAACACAAATGGAAACAACTAGGATATTTGGAGACCTTTTATTTTCCAATAGAATCTCTTGAGAGGTCAATAGAACTTTTGGATTTTTCGATAGAAAATTCTTTTACTTGTGTCCCATTAAATTTTAATGGAGGCTGAGTTTGATTACATTAGTCAGTTAGGGTTAATACAACCCCTTTTCAAAATAATTTTTATATTCTGTATACGTATTTCGATAGCTAAGTTGTCATCATCAGCAGATAATTAATCTCAGTGTTGCACCTGGATTCGCGGCAAAACTCACACAAAACAAGACTGTACCAGATTTTAACCGTCAAAAGTCAAACACAGACTGTAGATTCGTTTCACGTAGTTTAAAATGTACATATTCTAGTCTCAAAACTAACCACTGCTTACACCCGCCAACATTTTCGTATTTTTATTTTCCAGGAACTGAAAGAGGCATCAATATGTTATTAGACCCTTATCGGTGTTTCACATATGGTTTTTGTTTTTTGAAATGTGTATGCTTTAATAGCTATCCAATTAGCTTTTTGGTAATTATAGTAAAATAAAAACAAGGCAGGTTCATGAATTATTGTCTTTAACAAATGCAGAAGTTTTTAATCAAAAAAAAGGTAAATAAAACACATTTTAATGTTAGTATTCTGTATACGTATTTCGGCAACTAAGTTGTAATCATCAAGAGATAATTAATCACAGCGGTGTACCTGGATCAGTGGTAAAAGTCGCACAGAACAAGTCCGTACCACTTTAACCGTCAAAAGCATTGTAAATTGTTTTGACGTATTTTAAAATGTATTTTAGTCTTAAAATTAATTACTTATCTTAAAGTACACCCGCAGATTACATTTGCTAACATTTTTTAACGGTTGCATTTTTATTATCCGGGAAATCAAGGAGGCAAGGGTATGGTTTTTGTTTTTTGAAATGTACAAAGGGTACTAGGAAAATTTTGCAATATTACGCAACAATGAATCGTAGGAAGCTGCTTGTTGCTGCATGTTGAGATGTGTTCATACGTGCATAGTAACCGCTGCGCCATGTCGATGGACCCCGTTTTTCATTGGCAGTGAGAGTGTAAGGTGCTTGCGATGGCATCGTGGTCACGAAATGAGATAAGGGCAGTTTTGCGTTATTATCTCGTGGGTGGTTTAAACATAGACCAGTGCTTCGAAGAAATGACTCTTGCACTAGGTGATGTTTGTCCGCATCGCGCAACGATATTCAGGTAGTATAGAGAATTCCAAAGGGGAAATTTAACTGTGGAGCATGCTGAGAGGCCGGGAAGGCCACGAACGTTAGTTACGGAATAAAAACGTTACTACAGTGAGGAAAATGCTAGGCGAGGACAGGCGAGTGACCTACCAACAGATAGAGGGTACTTCAGGTCTAAATGCACAAGCAATTCGTTTTATTCTGCATGATCATTTGCACGTGAAGAAACTTTTTTCTCTTTGGGTGCCGCATCGACTGACTGAAGAGCAAATGACACGACATGTGATTTGATGCCGGAAGATGCTAAAAATGTTTAATAAGGGCCAATCTCGGTATGTGAACAACATCGCGACAGGTGACGAGACTTGGCTATTATGATGTGCCGACCAAAGCTCAAAACAATGTTTAAGTCTCTGATGATGAGGACACCAGAAAATCCCGATCTGTATGGAAGAAAATGATATTTTTCAAGTCGAGTGGAATTGTAGAACTAGTAGTTTCGGACACACAGAAGACAGTCACAGCTAAGTGGTATACTGAACAGCGCCCGCCTAAAGTCATTGGATCTATGAAGAAACTGGTGCCAAGGCCAAGAATGGACACCTGGTTCCTCCATCACGATAATGCTCGAGCTCACCGTGTCAAAGCTTGCACCGAATATTCAACCACGATAGGATTGAAACTTTTGGAGCGCCTTCCTTACAGTCCGTATCTTGCTCGCTGCGACTTTGCACTGTTCCCGCATGAGAAAATGAAGCTAAAAGGAAGCGGTTTTCCAGTGATGAGGACCTTCTTCGGGCTTGGGACAACGAGCGTGCTTTACTCCCTAGTGAAACTTGGCAGAACTGGTTTAAAAACTGGTTTCCGAGGATGGAGATGTGTATTGAGTGTAGAGGAAATTACTTTGAAAAAATTAAATAAGCAAAGCTCTATTGCAAAACTTTCCTAGTACCCTTTGTATATACTTTCATAGCTATCTAATTCACGGTAAATATTTATATTTTTGATTAAATGTAGACAATCTGCGGTTACATTATGATAGTCTTCTAGCACGCGTTTTGCTACAATGGATGTCTCAGGTCGATTAAACATAATGTGCGTCGTATATTCTTTATGCTGGGTTGCTATCGAACGTTTTGCCTGACAGATGTATTGTTTATTGTAATCTAGACATTTTATTTCATAAATTCCCTATTTCCCATTTAACTCGACTTTATTTTTCGTATTTCCTAAGATTTCATAGAGTTACTGAACCGAACTTGAAAACCGCGCTCTTTAAAAACACTATTCAATTTCTCGTTATTGGGTGAAACTATAAGTATATATGTAAATTGCTTGTTTCGATTGTTTTGAGATGACAGGCAGGTGGTATCCCGGATTGTCTTTCTTAAGTTAACTTTCCTAGTTAATCTATTGATTATTTCTGAATCAAAATCAATGTATCTCGCAATATTCTTAATAAAATTTAATGCTCTTCCGTATCTCACTTTTATTAGTGGAAAACAAGCAAACCATTGATTCAGGGATTAACTCACCGACGAGGGAGCGTTTCTATATTCGCGGAATGAGCGGGTTGTAGAGGGGTGAATTGGGGCGTGGCCTGTGCAGCGACTCATGATAGTATAAATACTTTCATTGTTATTAGACAGTTAGTCTTTGAGCTATCGTCAACGCAACCAAGTAACATAATCAGGAGTGAAAAGTGAAATATGGAAAAAATCGAATATCGTGCCGTTATAAAGTTCCTTAACAGGCAAGGAAAATCAGTCGCGACCATAATGAATGAGATGTCATTGGTTTACGGCAACTTTTGGTGTACAAGTGGCATAGTTTATTTAAACAAGGAAGGGAATCCCTTGAAGACGACCCGAGGCCGGGCAGGAGCATTGAGGTGACCACGCCAGCACTTATCCAAAAAGTTGAACAAATACTCGAAGATGCTCGACTAAAGAAGAAACAACTCGCAGAAATGGTAGTATCCGATACAACAATTTTTAAAATCCTACACGATCATCTCGGCATGTAGCGCAAGATGGGTGCCTCCATCACGATAATGCTCACGCTCGCCGCAAAACAGCGCGTTGTTCGCGTGCATTTTTGGATGTAATGAAGACAAGGATGGTGTATTGAGTGGAATTGTTACTGGAGACGAAACATCATTATGAACCTGAAAAATTTCCATGTTTGCAGGGGCATAAAAAGGGCAGCACCTCCCAAGAAATTTAAAGTTCACAATCAGCTAAACTCATGGCAACGGTATTTTGACGGAGAATATTAAATATTAGAGCGACTAGTATCATGTTCTGCTTTTGCACGACAACGCGCCCGACGCTTCAAAATTGTGAATTACAGCCTGGCCCCGAGTCCTTTATATAAAAAATACTGCCGATGATGATTAAGCACATAATCATTTTTTATGAGGGTAAAATAAATTAATTGAAAGATAAAAATGAATATGAATATATTGCGAAAAATAATTTGGTTTTTTTATTTCCACCTCTTGTCCCCCATTCCGCGAATATAAAAACGCTCCCTCGTACTTACCTAATATCAGAATGGTTAATGAAGGAATATAAAAATTTGCCTGAAAAATTTCAATGTTTGTCAATTGCTAATTCTGTAGAATTTATTCAAAGAATTAAAGAATGCAGACGGGGAAGTTTTAGTATCATTCGAGTAACGCCATTGTTTCCTTCCTTTATATAAATAAGATTAAGCTGGAAAAAGTAAATGAATATTTGCGACTAACAATTCTATGTATTTCTAAAAATAGTTTCCAATTCGAAGGCAAGATCTATGATCAAAAACAAGGAAGGGCAATGGGCAATCATCTTTCTCCATTTATAGCGGATTTATTCATGAGTAATTTTGAAGTTGAATTTAAACATAACGCCAAATATTTGTCAAGATTTTGGATTATCATGTAGATGACATTTTCGACTCGCATAAATGTAACTTAGACTGTTTTGTCAAGCAAATAAATTCAAAATTTCCGACGATTAAATTTACGGTCGAAAAAAACAACGACACCTTACCTTTCTTAGATACCCTAGTAATTAAAAATAATCATAAAATAGAAACTGATATTTTCCGAAAAGAAACTAATATTAACAGATATATCAAGGTGGATTCAATTCATAGCATGCAACAAAGGATGGCTTCTTTCAATTTTCATATCAGTCGTTTGCTTTCTTCTATTATTTCTAGCTTTACAAAACCAATTGTAAACTACTTGATCAATTACCAAACTTACAGTTTTGAAATATTCTCTCTTTCAAACTTTTTCAAAGAGCCTGTTTAAGTAGGATTTGTTTTTTATAATTACATTACCTTGTAAGTAATTTTGATGGACCATGTGGTTGATTAACTTAATCACTATTGATATATAAGGTTTTCCAATAGGGATGATATGATTTTGAAGTGACATGTCGGCCATTTGTAATATGTCATGATCTGTCATTTGTTTTTCATTGTATTCAGTAGTGTTTACAATTTCATCATGGAGAGATATACGCAAGAAAAACGTTTACAAATTATTCAGTTTTATTATCAAAATAATCGTTCTCCAATTGCAACTTTTCGTGCGCTTTTGCCATTTTATGGTCGTAATAATCGTCCAAGTGTGCTCTTTACACAATTTTCAAGTGCCAATAAGACAAAAAACCGCTCGAAGTAATGCAAATACTGCTGCCGTTCTCAACAATTGCGACTGTCTCAAACCACAACCTGGCGGATTTTTGAGAAAGGATTTGGGTTCGCATTCCTATAAAATTGTTCTCACTCAAGAACTGAAGTCATTGGATCACCGTAAACGTTGTGAATTTGCTGATTTTGCCTTGG
This sequence comes from Dermolepida albohirtum, assembly GCA_031893035.1. Classification (NCBI taxonomy): domain Eukaryota; kingdom Metazoa; phylum Arthropoda; class Insecta; order Coleoptera; family Scarabaeidae; genus Dermolepida; species Dermolepida albohirtum. Next base: position 49,295 of record JAVIWB010002838.1, on the reverse strand, counting down.
AACAACTTGAAAACGATAACGATTTTTTTAAGAAAATCATCTTCTCTGATGAGGCTCACTTTCATCTGGATGGTGTGGTAAATAAACAAAACTGTCGATTCTGGTGCGAAGAAAATCCACAAATTATTTATGAAACACCATTACATTCACCTAAATTGACAGTTTTGGTATGGTTTTTGGTATGGTGGAATCATCGGTCCGTACTTCTTTCAAAATGAAGCTTGTAACACCGTTACTGTCAATGGAGAGCGGTATAGATTGATGATAATCAACTTTTTATGGCCGACATTGAAAGAAGTTGATCTTGACAACATTTGGTTCCAACAAGACGGGGCTACGTGTCACCCAGCAAATATATAGAATTATTGCGAGAAAAGTTAGGAAATTTGATTATTTCAAGAAATTGTGATATTGAATGGCCTCCAAGAAGTTGTGATTTAACACCATTAGACTATTTCTTGTGGGGTTATTTGAAGTCATTGGTCTATCGAAATAAACCAGACTCTCTTCAAGCTTTACAAGTCAATATTGAACGTGCCATTCATGACATACGACTAGATTTAGTGGAAAAAGTGCTCGAAAATTGGGTTCATCGAATTCGTTCCTGCAGAAGAAGTCGTGGAGGCCATTTGAATGACGTTTTATTTAGAACTTAATTGTATTGATTATACTTCACATTAAATAAAAAACTTTTGAATTTTCTTAACAATAAGTGTGTTTTTTTAAAGAAATCATATCACTCTTATTGGAAAACCCAGTATAACCCCCTTTGCGCATTAATTTTCGTACACACACTGAGTGCGCGTTTTGGCTTTCAACTGTACAAATCGTGTGCGGAATTTGTTTTCGTATAGGTATTTTACTGAACTTTTCCAGGTGCAACACCGTTTAATTATCTGCCGATGATTACAACTTGGTAGTCGAAATACGTATACAGAATACAAAAATTAATGTGAAAAGGGGTTATATATCAACCTTCAGTGATTACGTTAACTTGTGCCCTTCTAACACCAAACTTTTCAGTTAACTTCCTCGAACTGATACTAAACTGTTTCCACAATATTACCAATTTTCTCTTTAAGAAGCAGACGTTTTCTTTTTAATGACATAATATGTAATTGCATGCACAGTTGAACAAAAACTATTTCAAAATATGTGCAGCGAAAGCTAAAATACAAGTTTTTAGAATTTTTTTCCTAATAAACTTTTATGGATTTAGAAATCCGTCCTTAATGAGATAAATTCTCATGCATATTTTCCAATAAATTGGATAACAATCGTTTACGTACTACCTTGGAAATATAAAACAGTATATATAGTTCGTAACATGCCGCGTCCTTAGAAAAGTAGCCTCTTAACACACACTTTACTGCAATTCCATTTTCCATTGATAGTAGCTACAACTTGACGTATAAGTGATGGTTCCAGTTGCAGTTTTCGCATGTGCCGGGCGGGTAATATAATCCTTTTTGAGAACAAACTCCAGAATTCGTCCTAAGCGCCAAGTCTGATGTGTTGTCATCCTTGATAAGCATATGAATGAGCTTGTCTAATTGACCACGTTTGTGTTTCCATTTGAAACGCTATTGCTATTCGTTACACCGTCTTTTCCAAAAGTGTTTGATTAAAAGCTTCTGCATTTGCTAAAGACAATAATTCATGAATCCGTCTTGTTTTCATTTTATTACAATTACCAAAAAGCTATGCATTATTTATAAAAACTTATTCTCTTTACGAAGTTAATAAAAGTCTTATAAACAGATTCAAAGGAATCATTTCGGATAAAAAAATATTACTTTTTAAAATTATTACTTATCTTATCTAAATCAGATAATCAAGGCCAGACTGACAAAATCCTAAAGTAAAACTTTTCGATTTACGAACTTTAGTAATTTTAATATCTCAAGTACACTCGAACATTTTGAAATATTAAGAAACCAGATGAAGAAAGTTACGTATGCCAAGAAAAGGCTACAGAGAACCCCTTCACTTCAGACTATTCAATCAATGCAACTTGAATATTCGTAGAAACGATTAAAACATGCAATTCATCTCAAATAACCGTAATAGGTTTGCAAGTTTTAAAACCTATCTATTAATACCAAATCAAAGGTAAAGTCATTTGCAATACAATCTTGTTACGAATTTTGACGTGTTGTCGTTGTTTTTATCGACGTTTCTGTCCATACTGCCAGTTTTTTCAGGATCTGCTCTTAGACTGATTCTTTCCATTGTAATTCTTCCTTCGCGCGACCGTCTTGCTGCATTGACCGTGACAGATTCTCGTGGTACAATCTTCCAGGTGTTGCTTTACTTTTGAAATTAATCCATAATTAAATTGATTATGCTGTCTCAACTTAGTTTTATCGTGTTCAAACTGAATAATGGATCTTCTGCTTCTGCAACTTTCTTAATACCTATGACCAGGACTGCTAGTAACATGTGCAAAAATGCCAATAATTCGTACAGTGGTCCCTTTCGGACATAGTTTGGCAGGGTATATTTTTATTTTATTATACATACATATCTCTGCATTCCACATCTTAATATCAGAAAACTCTTTGAGCTCTGACTGATCGCGGTTGATACTGAATTGTTGTTATACATCACAAAACAGTAAATTAATACAAGCTTTATACTATTATATACATATATATATATATATATATATATATATATATATATATATATACTTTATATTTTTATAAAAAGGAATATTATTATTATTACCAATATTATTATTTTTATGTTTAAATGCACATGAAATAGATCCTTCTTCATTATGTATTCAGATATATACAACAATCCGCAATTCTGAGCTGGAGCATTATCGTGATGAAGGAACCAGGTGTCCATTCTTGACTTTGGACGCAGGATCTTCATAGATTCAACGACTTTAGGCAGGCACTGTTCCATATACCACTGTGACTGTCTTCTGTGTGTTCAAAACGACGCGTTCCACAATTCCACTCGAATTGGAAAATACAACTATCATCACATAATATCTGCATTAATAGGGATATCTAAAACTACAAATGCTTATAGCTCAGTTACGATAGAGTTTTGGGCATATGTTCATTTTTAATTGAAATTGCTTCAGTAACACATCCTCAAGCTATATCAGTATATATATATATATATATATATATATATATATATATATATATATATATATACATATATATATACATGTACACATACCGGGTGTCTCATGATATTACTGATACATTTTAAATTGAAATTGCTTCAGTAACAGAACCTCAAGCTATATCAGTATATATATACATGTACACATACCGGGTGTCTCATGATATTACTGATACAGCTTGAGGATGTGTTACTGAAGCAATTTCAATTAAAAATGAGTGAAATTGTGGAACGCGTCGTTTTGAACACACAGAAGACAGTCACAGCTATGTGGTATATTAAACAGTGCCTGCCTAAAGTCATTGGATCTATGAAGACCCTGCGTCCAAAGTCAAGAATGGACACCTGGTTCCTCCATCATGATAATGCTCCAGCTCACCGCGCCAAAGCCTGCACCGAATATTTGACCACGACAGGATTGAAACTTCTCAAGCACCCTCCCTACAGTCCAGATTTTGCTCCCTGCGACTCTGCACTGTTCCCGCATGTGAAATTTAAGCTAAAAGGGAGGCGGTTTTCCAGTGATGAGGACCTCCAGCGGGCTTGGGACAACGAGGGTGCTTTACTCCCTAGTGAAACTTGACAGAATTGGTTTAAAGATTGGTTTCGGAGGATGGAGAGGTGTATTGAGTGTAGAAGAAATTACTTTGAAAAAATTAAATAAACAAAGCCTTTGTATATTTGCAATTTAGTACTTTACATTATTATTAATAATATGACATTCAGTTCTGTATGTATCGCCAGATTCGTTAGCATCCCTAAACGTATTTGTAAATAAACCTTGTACGTAGTTCTTTTGTGGTATGAGTGTCACATTACTATCTAACATAGAATACATCCTTCAAAACAGAAATATTAACATTATACAGAACTTTTACGCTAAAAAGTATTTCAAGAAAAGGTATTTTTAAAATACCACGAAAAACTTCACGAAGTTTTTAAGAAAATATCAATAAAAATAGAGTACTTTTTGCTGATAAAGCGTACATACATACATGAGATTTTCGATTAGGTAATTTCTCCGTATGTGAATCAGTATATAAAGTAACTAAAATGTATGTGTATATATACATATATATATATATATATATATATATATATACAATATGTGATTGATATGTTTATCTTGTGTATATACGTATAGGTATGTCCTGCATATAAATATTATCATCTTATCTCTATATTTGATAGATAATAGCAAACGAATTTTTCGAGTACAAAAATTACTTAGTTCTTTAAATTTCAAGTTCGGTAACGGATGAACTTTATGCTCCTCTAGTCGCTATGTATTGTAAAGTTATAATTTTAGTGTTGGCTGTGTTTAATGCAGTATATGCACAGGTAAGGGCTAATATATTTACATTACGCGTGGCACAATTTCAGAAACAATTAAAAAGATACAATTTTTTAAATCTAGATTTTACCGCAAACAGTCATTCCATTTAATTTTTTTTTCTAAGGTGTGGTTAGCAAACGATACTTTAATCCTTAATGTGCTTCTTACTTAACTAAATCTTCACGTAATTAAATTATAATTTTTTTATCTGATTGTATTAATTCTAAATCTCAATAATTTATTTTAATTCAAAATACATTAAAAATTTCACCAACTTTGTTAAAGAAGCATACAATATTTTGAGTATAACTAGTTTATGCTATGGGCATTCTTGTAAACTATAACGCGGTACGCAAATAAGTATTTAGGCTTATTAAAGAAAAATTTTGACCGGTTCGATGATATGTTGCCAAGTATTACACAGAAATTTTAAAAAGTCTATTAAATACGAATTTTTGACCATCCACCCATCCCCAGGAACGTTAAAAATTCTACTCCAAAAGAAACTTTTAATTTGCATTATCCACTCAGACACCTCTAGATATTTCTACTATGGACGATACGTTGCTTTCACCATCCACCTCAAAAGTCTTCTTGGGCAAGCAGTTACCAATCGTAAATTTTAAGTACATATGATAAATATCCTCTAAAATTCTTCCAGACTCTGCTCTTTCGCGTCTAAAAATTCTTCCTTCAAACGTAATCTTCTTAAATTAGGGAATAAATTTCTAAAAGAGCCAAGTCGGAATTAATGGACGGGTCATAACAGCCATATTCTTTTATAATAGCAAAACGTGGAAATACTTCAATACAAAGTCGCGACATTTACAATAAACGCCTTCTCTTAACCATTTTCTGGCCTAACAAGACAATTATCCCAAGATTGAGGAATTTACTGTGAGCAATTCAGTTAAATTCTGCGAACTTGACATATTTTAACCGGTCGCAGTGAATCGATGTCACTGTGATAACAGTTTTGTCCCAGAATGTAATCGTAAATGCATAATTCATCATCACTTATGACATTAGAGATGAAATTGAAGTCATCTCTGTTTCGACAAGTCTCAGAATTGGTCAATGTGTAGAAGAAAGTACATTAGAAATGAAATTGAGGGTAATTTCTGATCCGCTAAGTTTCAGAATTGATCAGCATGTGAAAGAAAACGTGCTATCTCTCTCTTCCACGTACATTACCGGTGTATATCTTCCAAAGTGATTTTATTTAAATACAAGTAAATACTAATAATTTGCATTTACACATTTCATGACCAAATATGTTTGATGTACAAATGTGTTACAGTCATAAGCACAGTAATTTATTTTTATAGTGACGATTACAAAAAAGTCAAAAGCAAGGCTAACAACATGTGTTGCCTGTTACAATACATCTAAATATAAACAATATAAAATACATAAGAAAAAAATCATCAAATTTTCTTAAAAAATTTTAAAAGTAACATAAAATTTTTATAAACATTGGTCAAGAATTTTACAGGTAACATATAAATGTATAATAACATACAAGGGACTAAAATTTAAAACAAACAATTAATTACTTGCTCTGCAACTATAGGTGCATATGCATATATTATTCAACAGAATAGTGTGCCTTTACTAACAGCAATTTTTTCACAGTTGCACTGTAAATAGTTCATATTTTTAATATTTAACGGAAATTTATTGTACACAGTTGAGCCTCGCATTAGTCAATGTAGGATTGAGTTGTTTTTATCTTGTGATGTGGTGTCCTAGAATGGTTCTGTTTCTAGTATTATGTTCGTGGAGTAGTTGCCCAGAAGTAAATTTATTTTATTTTGATGTATATAATGTAATATATATTCAGATGGTATTGCTAATATTTTTTGTTCAATAAATTCATTTTTACGAGTTTCTTTACATTTCCGATATTACCCAGTACTTTTTTCTGAACGAGAAATATTCTTCTTGGGTCTACAGACTTTCCCCATAAAACTATGTCGTAAATTGCAACAGCGTAAAAAATTGGAAAATATGTAAGCCGAACCGCCTAATGAACGCAAATATATTTTATACGTCACACTTGTAAATTGCAGGGTTTAGTTTCTTTTTGCATTGTCCGACACAAGTTGTGACCAACGCAGTATGCTATCCATTACCATACCCAGCAGGTGGACAGAAGTATTTTCACCAGCCGTTTTTGCTGTTTCTATTGAACTATTTGCTTGAATTCATGTGCAATTCTATCTACTTTCGTTGTTATTTCATCCCCAGCAGCTCCTCTAACAATTAAAATCGTATCATCCGCGTAAAGACATATTTTGGCGTCTATATTATATGGTAGATCATTTACATATATAATGAACAAGCGTGGGCTCAATATAAATTCTTGCGATACACCCTTGCTTATGTATCATATTCCAAACTAGAAACTTTTTCATTGAATTCTATACATTGCTTTCGATGTCCTAAGTATGAGGTCAATAATGCGTAACCAATACTCCAATTTTCGTAAAAATACATCTCTTCTAGCAACATTTTGTGATTGACATTATCAAAAGCTTTGATTAGATCGTAACACATTAGTTGTATTTTCTCTTTGACATCCAAGGCTTCTACAAGAGACTCAATAATATCAACCATGCCTGTAATGGTGCATCTGCCTTTTCAGTAGCGGTATTAATCGTCATGAATACATTATTTTTCTCAAAGCAATTTAGTAGTCTATTTACAATCACGGTTTCGAAGACCTTCGATATTGATGGCAACATAGATGTTGACTGATAATTACTTAGGTCATTAATATCAACTCTCATCGCTTTGTTTAAAATTTATTGAGAGACAAGTCTTTCGAGGGGGTGGAGTTTCGGGCACTTGAAAATTATTATACATTATTATTCGTATTAAACTTATAGATAGTTGTTATAATTAATCGACAAGCGTATCTAGACTATACATAAATACCAACCTAATACCAATGAAAAAGCGAGTTGGAAACTCTACACTAAACTACATATTACAACATTACTATTTATAAATACGTTGCAAGGTACTTTCAGAAATCTAATCTGTGACCAAATAGGAATTAGCATAAATGTCTAACGATTAAGCTATCTAAGATACGTTGATGATACAATTGTAATATGATAAACATACTTAATGAGGAGCCACAGAAAATAGATTTAAGAATTAATCTGGAAAAAACTAATGTAATGTCTAATACCATATGTACTACCTTATAAAACAACAAAATAAGCGTAAGTAGACAGAAGAATTTAGACAGAAGATTCCATAATACTTAAAAACCAAAGTAAAAGGTGTTGCAATAAGACATTTTATTTTCAATAGCCCGCCATTTTAAGTGTTGTCATGACTCAACCTGTAACAACTTGACAGATGTAAAAGTTACGCCATTAATAAAAATGGAACAATATACGCTTCAACAACGCATTGAAATTATTAAAATTCACTACAAAAATGGTGAAAATTTCGCGGTCATAGTTCGCAAAACTAAAGCATAAAGACTTAGGTCTTAGGGCTCACTTCACTTCACTTTAAAGTTCAGTTGGCACAAGAACTCACGCCTACCGGCCATCAACAACGCCGTGTCTTTGCTAATTGGGTCCTTGAAATGCATCAAACTGATCCGAAATTTCATAGAAAAATCATCTTGAGTGATGAGGCCCATTTTCACTTCGGAGGCTACGTTAACAAGCAAAATTGTCTCATTTAGGGCTCGGAAAACCCAAGAATTATTGTTGAAAAGCCTCCCCTTCCTCAACGTGCGACTGTTTGGTACAGTTTTTGGTCTGGTGGGGTCATTGGACCTTACTTTTTCGAAAATTAGTCTGGAGTAACTGTTACGGTGAATAGAATGCGCTATCGGGCGATGATTAATTATTTGTATAGCTGGAATTGAAAGATTTTGATGTGGACAACGTTTATTTTCAACAAGATGGCACTACGTGCCACACAAGTAACGATACCATCGCTCTTTTGGGTGAAAAGTTTCCTGACCGTGTGATTTATCAAAGAGGCAATCACTATTGGCCACCGAGATCTTGTGATTTAACACTTTTCAACTTTTTTCTTTGGAGCTACGTGAAAGATAAGGTCTATATCAATGGCCCATAATCAATTCAAGACCTCAAAGATGGAATTCGTGAAGTTATCGAGGACATACATAAACATCCGATGATTTCGCTTAAAAATACTCGGTTTTTTTTTACATATCAAAATGAAACCTCTTACTGAAATATCCTTTATTTGATACATGCGTACTTCCAGTGCTAGCATGATTTTCACAAACATGGACATTCACCATGAGAAATATAAACAAAATTGCAAAAGTACAATGCTCAATGATTCATGTTGGAGTTTACGCTATCAGATCGGACAGTAAATGAAAATGTAAAAATATACCAGCGAGTACAGTGCGAATATATAACAGAAGAAGTAAACAAAAGACGAAGATGAAAAACAGTCGACCACAATGAAAGTAAATAAGTAAAAAATGGAACACAACTCCCCAACTGAATATTATTTTTAAATCAAAATCAAATAAAATTTGAATTTTCTCGAAGCAACAAATACTTTCTTTGTAAATATCAGTCTTGAAATAAACTTGAAAGTAGTATATATGGCGTTCAAAATTTTTGACAAAATTCAATATTTTGCACACGTAATGAACTGTTCGCCTATAACCTTTCTAGAATATTTTCTCGTGTTGACGATCATTTAATAAGCTGCCCGTCACCTGTAAATTCTTTGAAACAATTATACTCAAAAAATGTTTTTTTATGACACATAACTAAATATCTTTGTAAGCATAGGATTCTAACACAAGAAGGACAAGCATTGCCTTTATTGCCTTATTAGTTTCTTTATTATTTAATTATCTTTACACTATTAGAACTCATAAGACAACAAAAACAATCGTACACACGAGGTAAATGCTCGGTCTGAGGAACGATAATTGGCTGACGGTCTCCCGACTATAACGTCTACTAAATTCCTTGCACTTCTTCAATCTATAAAATTTACTAAACCCCTTCTTCTTCTTTCTTACACGCGTCACTGAGCGAAAGGTCGTAGTACTAGCTTTATTTATCACTTTACAAAAATAGTGCATTCATATTTCTGTCAACTGATTTTATGACACGCTTCGTAAGCACATCTACTTTAGAAACGTATTGAAAATTTTCGAAATATTTTTTTTTAAAATTTATACTTATATTTTATTAATTCAGAATACAGTATAATCCCGATAGTATGAACTTGCGTTAATGTGAACAACGCAGTAATATGAACATCAGTATTGTTCTATTAGGTATCCTGTAACGTGAACAGTGTATATTATTCAGTAATATGAACATCATATATTGTAAGTGATACTTTCCTGTGAAATGAAATGGGGAATCCCGTATTTTTCCGGGATTCCCATTGTGTGAATATGGGTTGCTTTGTCCCTGTTTCACAACATGTAGTATGAGCTGAACATTACTATAATCCTGTTGTTTGTGCTAAGTGTATTGTAAAATGTCTCAGGTTAGGAAAAAGTGTTTATCATTATATGAAAAAGCCAAAATTATAGAAGAACACGAAAAAGGCGCGAGTGTAACAGCTTTATCCAAAAAATATGGAGTAGCGAAGTCCACAATTTGTTCAATAAAAAATAAAAAAGCTAAAATTATAAAAGTGGTCAGTAATACCTTAAAACCCAGTAAAAAATGTACATTAAGAACACCTGAATATCCAAAAATGGAAAGTGCTCTGTATAAGTGGTTTCTCAGGCAACGCGAAAAAAACCATCCTGTTACTGCAGACATATTTAAACAAAAAGCATTAAGTTTGCATGAGAAAATTAATGGAGGTCGTGGAAACTTCTGTGCGAGTCATGGCTGGCTTCAACGATTTAGAATGCGGTATGGCATACGATTTTTGAAAATAACCGGAGAAAAATTAGCATCTCAACCAGAGCTTGTCGATCCTTTCCAAGAACAATTAAAACAAAAAATTACGGAATTTGGTTTAACTGAACAGCAGATTTATAATGCAGATGAAACTGGGTTATTTTGGAAGCTTTTGCCTGAAAAAACGTACGTTTCATTTTCCGAAAAAACTGCTCCGGGTTTGAAAATGACAAAACAGCGAATAACGTTTCTTGGTTGTATAAACGCAACAGGCACTCATAAATTAAAACCGCTGGTGATTGGAAAATCAAAAAATCCCAGGTGCTTCAAAAATTTCAATAATCCAGTTGTCTACAGAAATAATAAAACTGCATGGATGACAACAGAAATTTTTAAGAACTGGTTTTTTCAACAGTTTATTCCAGAGGTGAGCATGCAAAATTAAATTTCTGTGATGTATTTTGAAAAGTTGTAGGTTAAAATATTTTTACGTAGTCAAAGCCTTCCAGAGAATGCTATCCTTCTTCTTGACAATGCTCCCTCGCATCCACCAGCGCAAGAACTAAGAAGCAATGATGGTAAAATTTTTGTTATGTTTATGCCCCCGAACGTAACCCCGCTGATTCAACCTATGGACCAAAATGTATTAAGACTTACAAAACTTGGCTACAGAAATCGATTATTGAGTTCCATAGTTTCTAAAACGGAAAACATACCAGTTGCACTTAAAGATCTGTCACTAAAAGATGCTGTCTTGAATTTGATAGCTGCGTGGGAACGTGTAGATCCATCGGTAATTGCCAAATGTTGGCATAAGATATTAAATAAAAACAACACCGAATTTAATGAAGAAGATGATCTTCCATTGTCTATTTTGCAACAGAAGTGGACCAAAGAACCTGATGAAATACGCAACACAATCACTTTGTTACAAGCACTAGAACCTGAACCAGTGGCATATACAGCAGCAGACATTGAAGAATGGAATATGGATAAATTTGACAATGAAGGCAATGAGAATGAATTGTCGGGAGAAAGCGATGATGAAATTCAAGTGTCTGAAAGGAGCGAAATAACCCACTCTGCTGCTGTAGAAGCTCTAAATATTGCAATAAAATGGGCCGAATTCAACGAATTAGATATTAGTCATATTATAAATCTTAAAAATATTCAGGAAAAAGCTATATTATTAAATGTTTCTAATAAGAAAGTACAAACAAGGATAACTTCATTTTTTCCAGTAGTGCCATGTAATGTACTACCCATAAATAATAAAAACATGTTTTAAATAATTTCTTTTTAATTCGTCCTCGCTAATGTGAACCTATGCCGTAGTTTGAACAAGCCGAGATTTTTTGTGTTCACACTAACGAGATTGTACTGTAAATTCAAATGGTTACGCTCATTTTTAAGTGATATACTGAAATACATACACAAAATAGCTCTCTTTATCAAATCTATTTTCATCATTGCATATCATACTCGTAAAGTAAAACTTTTTCTTTTATTATATCTAATCAAATATAATCAAAGCATGTTTATGTAAGTTTGTTTTGAATAGCTCCCGCAACGGCGCATAATGACTCATCTCCTGCAGTAGTAGTACGCATTTTAAATACATTAAAATTCCAAATGTCTAATAACGCGATAACTTTCTCTAAAACCATTTTATGCGAGATAATTCATTTTTAAATTAATTTTTCAACAATTCACCGATTTGAATAAAACTTGGTGGATTTGTGGACCCCGTCACAGTGATTAAAAGTAGCTTTGTGTTTGTATTTCTTTTCATTCTCAAGAATTTATGACTCCTTGAGAACGTAATAATTTGCTGATTTATGCAACGCTTTATGTTGAACAAACCTCGAGGTTTGCATTAGGGTAGAATTTCGCCGGCAAGGTTGGATGGGTACGACTATAAATAAAATAAATAATGTTTGTGTATTTTTATATCGTAGGAAAACGATATAAAAATTTATTTATACCCATTGAAGTTAACAATCCATCTTTGCGAGGCACCTTCGCGTCAGTGACATAATGCAAGCTATTGATAATGCCCACACGCGTTCGCCCACCATCAGTTCCTGCCGGTAGTCGGCCGTAGGATTGTTCAATCGGCAGATGATTAATCACAGTGTCACACTTGGATCCGCAGTAAACCCAGACATTAACCGTCGAAAGCCGAACACACACTGTAGAATTGTTTCAAGTCATTTAAAATGTATTCTAGTCTTTAAACTTATTACTTGTCTTCAAGTACACCTTTTTCACGGTGGTATTTTTCTTTTTCAGAAGTTCAAAGAGGCAAGAATATGTTATTGAATCCTTGTCGATGTTTAATACATCGTTTTTGAAATATCTAAGTTTTCATAGCTATGTATTCACGATGATTATATTTTTGATAAAATGCAGACAATCCGGGGTTACAATATGATTATTTTCTAGTAACATACGTGCTTTGCTAAACTGGATTTGTCAGGTCGATTAAACTTAATGTGCGCCATACGGTCTTTATATCGGATTCCTATTGAACGTTTTGTTTGATCTATGTACATATTGTTCATTGCAATCTAGACATTTTATTTCGTAAATCTCTGATTTCTGATTTAACTTGACTGTTTTTCGCATTTCCTAAGGGAGCCGCGGTCTTTAAAAACCCTATTTAAGTTTTTCGTCATTGGTTGAAATGGTAAGCATATAAATTGATTGTCTCGATTGTGGTATTCCGGATTGTCTTTCTTAAGTTGGCTTCTCTAATTCATTCATTGATTATTTTCGAACCAAAGCCAATGTTCTTAGTCAAATTTAATTCTCTTTCGTATCTCACTTTTAAAAAACGATTAATGAGAAAATTGAATGACGCCATCTTTTGTTGCATTCTATAACATTAGCTTCTTTTCGGAAAATAACAGCTTCTAATTTATGCTTATTTCTAATTACTAAGATATCTAAAAAAAGGTAACGTGTTATGTTTTTTCTTTCTACCGTAAATTTAATTGTCGGATGTTTTGAATTTAATTGCTTGGCAAAATCGACTAAGTTACATTCACATCTGCCGAAATTTGCAAAAATGTCATCTACACTGCAGGCCATAAGTTTGGAATCACTTGCATAAGTTAGGAATCACTTCTGAATATAATGATCGGATCTTTGCGATGTCATAGGGCATCGCAAAGATCCGATTTTTCTTTCTTCCTACCTTCCTTGTACTACGATGATCAAAGTACATTACTTTCTATTGAAATCTTAACTATTTCCAAATTGCAACAAATCTGAAAATATCGATAGAAAATTCCTTTGATGTTATGCCTTTCATTCTGATGAAATATACTATTTTTATTTGCATCAGTTAAAATGATTAGTCAGTATGTATGATGAAATTCTATCTAAACAAACGCTTTTTCTACAACATAAAAAAATGTCCAATGTATCATTAATTATTACTGATAACTCAGGTAAAATATAGTCTAATAGAAATAAATGTTGTCAATATGAAGTGGATATACAATAATGTGTACATATTTCTACATCCTTTATATTTATTTTAGTAATACCAAATAAAAATATGTCTACATTTTGAATAATTTTTCTCTTTTAATAATAATAATCTTTAATGCCCAACAGTTACACAGACCATTTACAGAACATAATGCACTTAAAAATAAGATTAAAATTGAAAACAAAAATAGGTGCAGTTAATGTAATACAAAGAAAAATAAGAATCCAATTAACAAAAATATACACGCTTATAATAATGTAATCCAAGTCATTAAAAAAAAAGAACTGAACGAACAATAGTAGATGCAAATTAACGAAAAGGATCCTCGTATAATACATTGGCATTTCTGGACATATGTACCAGTGGAGCCTTGTAGAGAACATTGGTTCTTGCCCTAGCTATTGCGAAGGTTGCCGATGATCTGGCGTCAAAACTAGGCACGAGGAAATCAACCAGGGACAACAGCATAGAAGAATCAATAAAATTATTTATTAATTCATAAAGAAAACTGCCACTAGCTTTCTCCCTGCGTATACCAAGAGAATCAAAATTGTGCCTAGAAAGTAGGCCCTCATACGTCGAACCAAGGGCAGGATAATGTCCATCAATCCTGTAGGATAAATATTTCAGGAACCTCTTTTGAACACGCTCCAGGAGTAACTGCTGGTAATGGTAAAGCGGGTACCACACAACTGAAGCATATTCCAATCTGGACCGAACAAGAGAACCATAAAGAACCTTCAAAGTGTGCAAGCTACTAAAACCCCTACAAGAATGAATAAGGAACCCAAGACCTCTGGAAGACGATGAAGTTATACTACTTATAGGCTTAGAAAAGTTAAGATGCGAGTCGACAAGACTCCAAGATCCTTGAAGTTGTATACTCTAGGTATAATGGATTGCCGAACATTGTAGTTATAGCTAGCGGAGTATCACTTCTACTAAAAGAGAGAACAGCACATTTGTCGATGTTGAGTTTTATCTGATTTTTGAGTACACCAATCGTCAATAATGCACAGGTTAGATTGAAGATTAATACTGTCGTTAAATAAATTAATACAGCTGAAGGTCTTGTAAATTAAGAGAGTGAAAAAGAAATTTAAGTTTATTAAATAATTCACCAACTAGGCAACTATGTAAATATGAAAAGCTCTGCATCTTGCATGGAATAATAACCATTCCTTTCGGAATTCATCCGATTTCTTTTACTTTTGATCCATGCCTTCGTAACTTGTAAGACCTTTTGTGTGTTTTTTCACATTCGTTGTTGTTCGCTATTCTTTCCTTCTTGAATTTTTTTGTCCATCTGCTAATTCACTTGGTACTTACGTCTTTAATAAGTATGTTCCATCTTATATTCACGCTAGTTTTAGCTGAGGTCCAGTTATTGGTTTTAGTCCAAACCATCTTAACCGTTGTTCTGTTTAATTACTTTACTCACGATGACTGTACAGACTTATATTTTCAGAAACATACAAAAGAATAATAAATATTTATTTAATTAAAGGCATATAATAATGGTCTTCACAATAGGGACATAACAATTTTGTCTTTTAATAAGAACGCACACCTGAATGTTTTTCATGATCTGTCGATGTCAAAACGTCAGTCAATGCTTTATCGTGGTGTAATTCACGAACGAGCAGCGTTTGGAAATTGGTTGGTGGTCGAAACTCTAAGAGCGCTTGCTCCAATTTTCGGTCGAAATAATCGTTCCATCAGGCATACTGTGCGTGCTATAGTGGATACATTCGAGTCAAAATATTCACTATTGTTGTTCATATGCCACAGAGACAAGACATCGGTCGAAGTTCCGAAAATATCGCAGCCGTAAGTGTTTCAGTTCAAAATGAGTCAAATCAGCCTATTCCGTGCCGCTCACAGGAATAGGAAATCTCTCAAACCACATCATGGCGAATTTTGCGTAATGGCTTTGCCATAAGCAATATATGCGTTGGTGGTTAGTAATAGATCCACCTGGGCTTCAAGATGCTCAATTACAACCACAATAGAGGACCGCGTTATGTGAATTTCATGTGATTGGATCATATTTTTTCGTCGATGAAATTGATCGCCATGTTACGATCAATGGAGTTCGCTATCGTGTCATATTGGACAACTATTGTTGGCCAGAGTTAGATGGACTTGACATCAGTGATATGTGATTCTAACAAGATGGTGCGAAATAATTGATCTATTGAAGGGGTGATTCGGTAACCGTGTAAATGCTAAATCAAACAACTCGTGTAGACCTTTTTTTAGCAAATTTAAAATATTGCCAAGCATTTTCATCGTGGAAGCTCTTATTAATATTCGTGATAATAAAATTGATATTCCCAAAATTTATACTACCACCGATATGATGCTAGAGGTAAGGATCAATAGAGGCGCTCTGTAAATAGCTTATATATTATGCAGAGAAGCCTATTGTTTTTTAACACATCTTTTTTTAATATGTTGCCAGAAGAGATACAATCAGCTCTATCAGTTAGAATTATCAGAGTGAGATTGTCTGTTTTTCTGAGTCGATACGTGTACTCAACTGATGAATCAAAAGATATCTTTTAATTTTTTTGTATATAATAACATTTTGACTCATTATCTTCTTCTGAGCTTCCGGACTGGAACCGCGTCACTGATATAACTGCCGACGTTTCGTACCCACTCGTATGGGGCATCTTCAGGTCTCAACTGCCGCTACCGTCTGTCGCATTGAAACTGAGTTTCAGTGACAGTAGCCAGTAGCAGTAATTGAGCGTGACGCGGTTCCAGCCCGGAAGCCTAGAAGAAGATATTATGAACCACGACCGCGGAAATCTACGTACCAGATTTTGACTAATTTTTAATATTTATATTTTTATTTTATTCATATTATCTATCTATCTAGTGATTATCTTCTGTCTCTAACTTTTAAAAAACCACTACAACTTGTTTAATTTCAAAGCTTAAACGAGGTAACATATATCTTTGACGTTTTAAAAAAATTAGTTTGACACTAGAATAAAAGTATTCGATTAAATGGAGATTATGTTGAAAAACTAAAAAAAAAGTATGTCCTGAATGAACTTTAAACGACTGTGGTAAGTCACTAGCTTGTCACGCCGGGGATGCCGAGTTCAAGTTCGATGGCCTGCTGGGTTTTTCTCCCATTCAAGCGGATACTGACACAAAAAAACCTTAAGTCGCATCACGAGCGCGGACGTAATAATATGATCTGCCAAGCACTTAATAGTTGGCGTTAAGCTGTTGGCGATTGTGAAAGCATAGATAATTATTAACTTTAGAAACGTCCCTCGTATATTGCCAGTTTAGAGCAAGACTTCGAGCTAGTACAGCAACAATTAAACAATTCCTGTAGATTAGTCTTCTAGCCAGTTTCAAACTATAAACTATATTACAAACAACATGGTATCTTAATAACAATGAAAATTGTAAGGCGAAACGTATACTGCGAATTTAATTAATACTTTGCGCTTTTTCAGAACTATATGGCAGCAGTACTAGAGTACGCACCCGAAGTCAGAGATGCTACCATATCAGATGAAAATTATGTCCTTCTAAATGTCCAGCGCTATACACAGTTTATTCAACAAGCAACGACTAGGGTAAATCGTATAATTCATGTTTTATTTTGTCTTTAATTGAATTTATTACATACTTAGAATTCAAGAATAGTTGTCTTTCCCGAATATGGTTTAACGACAATAACATTACCAGCTAATTTGACTACCGTTAGTACACCAGTTCCTGTAGCGTCTGAGAGAGTGGTACCCTGTCTAAATAGTACAAGTTATTCTAAGGTAAGAACATTTTTGTTTTAGTTATTATTTAAAAAAATTAAATTAAAGTTGCGCATTAGAAAAAACAAAATAAATATAAAAGTACTTTTATAATTAGTATTAAATTGAATATTTAGTGGTCTTAAAAGTGGAGGGATGACATGAACCAAAGAAGATTTTGAATTGTTTTACTTTTCTTCATAGTATTTTTTAAGTTACAATTTTAACAAATTACTTCTAAATAATTACAAGTAATCGACTTAATTTTCATAAAAAAATAACTCCTACAATCTTTGGCCATTAAATTATGATCACAAGAAAAATTATTAGTTTTATACCGCAATAAGAAAAACGTATTCTTACAAATTACACAAATATAAACGGTTTTGGACCCGAGCAACCAAAAATTGATTCTAAGGTAATATGGGTCGCTGAATGTCTTCAATTTGTTTGTTAAAATTGGTTCTAGTTTTCGAGATATTCAGTAAATTCATTTTTTATGATTTTTGTCAATTAATGGCTATGAAAAAGCTATACCTCCCTCTATCGTTCAAACATATGAACGTCAGAACGAGGGCGTTAAAATCAGTAAGAAAATTACCAGTTGACGAACACTAAAAAATCCCGGCGATTTGCCAATAGATGAATATTAAAAGAATCATTCAAATGTTAATAACACCCTGTTTACTACGGGTTTCGTAGAATCCACCTTCCACCAGGTAAACTTGCCCGGCCATTCGTACATTCGTATGTATGAACGATAGAGGAAGGTATTGTTTCTTGATTATTTTTCTTTATGGAAAAGGTATGACCCAACCCAATCGACAACGAATTGTTCGTTAGTAGCACAAGTTTACCTGATGGAAGGTAAATTCCTTGAAACGCGTAGTAAACAGGATGTTATTAACCCTTGAGTGATTCTTCTAGTATTCAACTGTTGGCCAATCGCCGACATTTTAAAGTCTTCGTCTACTTACGCACTGGTAACTTTATTACCGATTTTAGGGAGATGAACACGCACTGGTTTGTCTTAGTTCGCTTAATTACTACGTATTTTCATCTACTTTAAAGCACGTTGGTTTGGGCAAAAGTTCTATCCAATCACTACCCTTTTACTTAGCTGTTAAACATCGATATTAATTAATTCAACGATTTATTCATGAAATTGTTTAGAAGTGTGCTTCGGAAGTTATATCAGGTTGTTACAAATGTAATGTCCGTTTTTTCCTTCAGTCTGAACTGAATCGCACCTGTGTGAAGACGTGTATGTTTTTGGTGAAAATTATTATTGTATTTGCAGAAAAGGGTATTTATTTTGAAGTGTGTACCTGTTCCATTTCTTGGAAAGATTAATACACCTGTCCTTGTCTCGCCTATGGAAATGCTGTCGGCAAGAGATATTCGGGCAATTTACCTCTTTCAATTTAAAAAGGGATTAAATGCAGCTGCAGCAACGCGAGAAATTAATCAGACGTTCGGTGAAACCACGTGTAATGAACGCACATTCCGGCGATGGTTTAAAAAATTCAGCGAGGGATATTTTGATTTGGAAAATGAGCATCGCGGATATATATATATATATATATATATATATATATATATATATATATCTCACCATCCCAATTCCCAAAAATTTAATACTATAATATCCATGAGAAACCGAATCCTTCACATCTCGGATCCAGAATTCATAAAAGAAAACTTGAACCATTTATTAAAAATTTTCATCAACAACGGTTATCCTAAACCTCTACTAAAACACTTGATATTTAGTAAAAACAACAATTTTTATGATGGACCGCAAGATGATAAGTTACATTCAGAAAGTAAATACAAAAAGTTACCATATGTTGAGCCATTAACTAATCAGTTAATTAAAATATTAAGTAGCACCAATATCTCTAGCACAATAGTGAAATACAATGTTAAAAAAATTAAAGATATCTTCACAAAAGTCAAAGATAAAATTCCCTTGTGGTCAAAGTCGAATGTGGTGTATAGACTATCTTGTAAAGACTGCTCTGGATGTTACATAGGTCACACATCACGATCAATAAAACATAGGGTGACTCAGCACATAAGTGATTGCAAACTAGGTAAGAACTCGTGTGCCTTGGCAACACATGTAAAAAATAATGATCACAATTTCGATTTTAATAATCCGGTCATTTTAGAGATAGAGAGTAATTACAAGAAAAGAATATTCTTGGAAATGGCTCACATCTGTAAACATCCTAACACCATTAATTATAAATCTGATATCAACCAATTAAGTACTATCTATTGTAATTTAATAGAATGAAAATCAGTTCACGCGGATCAATTCTTCACCACATTCGTATATTTTTTGTTTTTGTTATGCACCTCGTATATTAGTTCTTTTAAAATCTAGCATTTTTCGGAGAAAAAAGGAAAAAAAAAAAGGTTCCCCCTTTTTTAGGATTTCACACGTAAAAGGATTTAGTTTCAAATGTAAATTATTTGTGTAACATGCGCTGACCTTTACTGACCACTGACGCTAGTACAATAGTTTATAACTTTATTTATTAGTATTTAGTATGACAAACCACATTTTAATCTTTTTAAAGAATTTTTTAAATTAATCTAGTTTTTGTAATATAAAGATAATAATTGTGAGCATGATTAAAATATTGTACATGTTATTGTTTTTTAGAACTCCTGAGGAAGCTATAAATTTATAGCGAAATATAGAGGATAAAACAAATGATTGTTTTTTAATTTTCTTAACAGTTGACCGAATACCCGACGAATTTCATTGATTTGGATTATCTTATAACGGTCGACCAAAACACTTTTAGCTAATTATATATATATATATATATATATATATATAATTTTGACGTAATCGAAGCTCTATTTCACCAATGACACGAATAATTTCATCTTTCAAAGCAGGAATTGATTATGGATTGTTTTAATAAATCTGACTTTTCACATAACCCCAAAGAATATTCATTAATTCAGGCCACAAAAATTCGGTTATCATCCGACGATATGGATCATCATTAACAGTTACAGCTTCACCAGAAGTATTTTGAAAGAAGTAAGGTCCAATTACACCATCTGACCATAATGTACACCAAACAGTAACTCGTTTAGAATGCATAGGTTTCTCATGAATAATTCGTGGATTTTCCTCGCCCCACATACGGTAATTTTTATTTATTACCACCAAGTTCAAAATGTGCCTCATCGGAAAACATTATTTTTTGAGAAAAATCAGCTGGTTATTCATTGATAAAATTGACAACGACGTTTTAAATGATCTAATGGCTTCAGTTCCTGTGTTATTTGAACCTTATATGCCTTCAGAGCTAAATTAAACTAACATTTTCTTGTGAACGACCATTGCGACTATATTTTTCACTTTTTTGATCTTCCACGGAACCGGTCTCTTCAAATTTTTTAATAATTCGACCAATAGTGCTTTCAGATGGACGATTATGTAAACCATAAAATTTACGTAATTTTCTAAAAACTGTTTTCACAGAACGCTGATTTTCATAAATTAATTCAACAATTTGAACGTGCTGTTATACCGTGTACGAAGCCATTTTTATAAATGTCGTACATCACACTTTTTAAATGCCCACATACCCAGACAAATTTACTGCGCCATCTATGTTTTATTTATTCTTTGAAAAAACCGCGCAGTTTGAAACACTCTTTATAGTCTGGTGTGTAATACAACTTACAACATAAATTTTAAACATTTTTGTACATCAAATTTATCGAAGCTCTATCCTTTCAGGTTAAACCACATAAATCACTGTTCAAACATCGTTATCGATCTTATCTGTTACTATGACAAATACTTTAAATTTGCACAACGTTAGATGAAAACCGTCAATTTTGAGAACAAGGTTTCCATAACGTACCAGATAAATATGTGTAAATATTTAGTCAACCACAAAAGAGAATATTTCAAATTATTCAAAAACTGTCTTTAATAACGATGAAAAGTTTTATTGAAAAAGGAATAAAATATATATGTATATTCTGTGAATTTTGAATATTGAAATAATTTAATAGAAAATAATGTTTTATTTTTCAT
Source organism: Dermolepida albohirtum (assembly GCA_031893035.1). Lineage (NCBI taxonomy): Eukaryota > Metazoa > Arthropoda > Insecta > Coleoptera > Scarabaeidae > Dermolepida > Dermolepida albohirtum. The sequence goes on along the minus strand of JAVIWB010002838.1, from coordinate 27,571 downwards.
GTATTATATCCCCTATTGTCTATATAATTAATTATATTATACAAACTTGAATAATATGGGGTATGAAGCAATAGCTACGTATAGTGTCATAAGATTTTACTTAACCAACAAACTACAACACGTAAATTTACAGAAAAAAATCACCAATATTGCAGCAGATCAACAAAAAATACATGAATAACATAATCTATCTAAAATATTAAATTCTAACAAAGTCTGCCTATACACAGATGACGCAACAATAGTGACAAGAGCAAACTCATCGTTAAAGAAAAAATTAAAGAACAAGTAAATAATAATATGAGAAATGTAGAAGTTTGATTTAATGACAATAAGCTTCCATTTATTAATAATAAAACACAACACATGGTAGTTACTATAAATAGGTGGACATAGATCAAATTGATTAAGTTCACTGGTTTAACTGTTGGCAAAAAATTACTTTGGTACGAAAATTATTAGATACTATCTACAGTATCAGACACGTAAATGTAATATCAGCATAGCAAGCTGCAAGTGTGTCATTCTTTGTGAGTTTCCAGAAACGCCTGAAATACGACCCCCAATTCTGAGGTATGATGAATGAAGCCAAGAGAATTTTTTTGCTGCAGAAAAAGGTTCTGGGAGCTCTAGTAGATATGAACCATGAAAAGTCATGCAGAATAGTTTTCAGAAAATATCAAGTATTTACCTTTGTATCAGGATATATACTTACTACCGGCATTTAATAAGTCCAACTTCTTTCCACTATGTGACAAACAGAAAACACCATACCACCATTTCAGAATTACCCAAAATTACGTTCAGGTGTTTTATACCTTGACCGAATTTTTAAAGTTTAAGTGATTTAAAGCGTTGTTTATATTGTTCTTCTAATGACCTAAGTTATATGTTATACAAATATATCGTATCTTCAATGTATTACACTTTGATTTTTGTAATATTTACAATAACACCTATTCTATTTTATGACTAGCTCCATATTTCTTCTGGAAATATGGAATTATTTTTGCAATTGAAATAATTAAGGTCCTTTATGTCAGAAATTTTAGAAAAAAATACAACTAAACTCTTTTTAGTAAAAAAGTGCATTAGCATTCCTTCAGTCTAGATTCCGAGGAAGATACGGCTTTGAAACAATTTTGTTACCGCTAATAGAGTATTTTACTGGATCTTATCGGGGTCTGATGCCTTGCTGGTCTTACTAGACCGCAACAAAATATTTGCTGCGTTTAATTACTTTGTATTTTCATCTACTTTGAAACACGTTGGTTTGGGCAAAAGTTCTACTCAATCACTACTCTTTTACTTTGCTATTAAACATCAATATTAATTAATTCAACGATTTATCCATGAAATTGTTTTGAAGTGTGCTTCGGAAGTTATATAATTCCAGCTCTTGTAATTTTATCAATATGTGAACGCGTATAAGTTTATAAAGCTGCACACAGAACTTCGTCAATCGTCGAAAATCTTCAACCCTTCAAATATTTTTTTAAAACAAATAATAGTCTGATGTGCTAAATCCGAAGAATAGAGTGGCTGATCAACCAATTCAAAACCAGTTTCATTAATTTTTGAAGTATAATTAACGACTTCTAAGCAAAAGCAAGTTTTCCGCGTCGTTTTTCCTCCGAAACGCACGTTCGTAGGAGTTGTACAATACTTCTGCAACACATTTGAACCCACTTCGATCTTCTAAAATCATATCATGTACAGAACCAACGTCTTCTGGAATGGATACAGAAATTGGTCTACGTTGTCGTGCTCATTTTTCATATCTGATCTTCCTGTCTTAAAAATTCTGCAAACCATTTTTTTAATAGTGGCATTTAAAGGATACAGACCACTTAAGGTTTCTCTCGTATCAGCAAAAAATTTATTTTTTCCATAACTCTTCACAAAATAAACATTTAATAATCTGTCGAAACTCCATTTTTTCAAAATCTAACCCTTTCTAATGTATACTGTTCTAAAAATTCCACTGTCTTACCACCATTCGAGTTATAAATGTCAGCTCTAACAATTTATTTATAAAATATCATGGTTGGAACCACAGCAACCATTTTCAATTTTGTCTACTAGAAACTTTTCAGGCTACTACATATCAATACACCATCTCGTATTCACCTAACAACCTTAGATGTTTTTGCGTTCGGTGGAATCGGGCTTCGAAGCACTATATCCAGCGCTGTAAAGGACTTCCCTGATTGTTTCTTCAGCACTGTTGAATGCCAATCCATTCGTTTGATCTTTGATTATCTAAAACAGGAAGAATTAAAGCAGTGCCGAATTGGAATAGCAAGATTAGTTACATTGTTTAAACTATTGTAGATGCATTTACTTAAGCCGGTCATGGGACTTTGAAGATAATCAGAATCTGATGTTGCTTCATTAGGGATTTATGACGACTCTCTGAGATAATCATGGCCATATAACCCAGCTAACCAGGAAAGAAACCGTCATCTTCTAGTCAACGTTTCGTACTAATTGAAAGATAGTATATTAAGCACGATATTTGGCAGGTCCCAACTGAATTTTTTGAATATTTGCTTGCGCTGATCAATGGGCAGCTTTTTCCACCTACTACCATATTGCAAGCAATCCCTCAAGCGCAAGAATTCTTTACAACTAGATGGCTGTGTACCATCTCTTGCATTCGACAAACATCTATATTAAATTCGAAAAAGTGACATTTATGTGTTACATATCTGTAACTATGTCTTTGTTTATCTTCAAGAATTACCTGCACTTTCAATTTATTTTATTTTATTTTTTACTTAAAACCTCTTATTAATAATAAATTTTCATTTTAAGTTCTTCGTGGACCTTTCCTGTGCAGCCAGAGAACACAGTATCCACACGGTTGTCAATTTAATAGAAAGTAGTAGAAATGATACGAATGGAACGAATACAACACTATTTTATAATACGAATGTGGTGTTTGATACGTCAGGTGCCGTTATAGCAAGGTATGTATGTACATATGTTTAAAATAAAATATATTACACAATATTCTTTTTTTAATTTCCTAACTCGTTCCTTTTTAAATTAATAAATGCGCAGAACGTTACGATTGTCAAACAAACATTAATGTACAGGGTAGAACTTCAAGGAAATAATATTTTTTACAATACGTAGAAAATTAAAATAATAACAAAATTTTGTTGGTCTATTAAACATTTTATTTTCTAAACAAGTTTAACGACGAAGAATTGTTTACATCAACTTCTTAGTTTATTAAATTATTCAATTTTTTAATTTCATTAATTTCTAAATATTCCAATAAATTTAATTTATACCCTTTGTCTTCTACATGCATTACTTTATATTCAACATTTGACCTATGATTATTATTTAAACCATTAGCGAAAGAAGAATCCATTTCTTTGATATTTTTATAAGTTGGTGTGTTATGATATACGTTCTTCCGGTTTGACCACCATAAACACTTAAGCGTGTGCCACATACGAGGGTAGTTTGACAAGTAGTGAGAATGGAAAAGAAAAACGAATTTTTTAAATGCAAAATAATTTTTATTTTTCAAAATATTCTCCTAAAAGAGCAATACATTTATTCCAACGGTGCTCCAATGCCCTTATGCTATCTCTAAAATGTGATTCCGGAAGGCTTGCAAAATACTAATTTACGAAGATGATAAGCTCGTCGTTAGACGAAAATTTCTTTCCACATAGTGCCGTTTTCAATTTTAGAAAAAGGTGGACGTCGGAAGGGGCTAGATCCGGCGAATAAGGCACATGCGGTACTAATTGGAAATGCAACTCGTGGATTTTGGACATCGCAACTGTGCTGGTATGCGAGGGAGCGTTATCTTGGTGAAACAGAATCTTTTTCTTTGCCCTTTGAATCCCAAAAAATTGATGCCATCACCTTGTTTGCCTATAAAGTGGTTTTCGCTTTCTTTGGAGGTGCAGAACCACGTTCTAACCATTGTTTCGACTGTTGTTTAGTTTCGATTGTACTGTAGTGTATCCAAGTTTCATCGCAAGTAACAAATCGTCTACAAAAATCAACCGAATTCCACTTATAAAGGTCCAAACACTCATTGGGAATGCGCAAACGAGTGAACTTTTGATCGGTCGTAAGCAATCGCGGCACCCATCTTGCCGAAAGCTTGGAAAGTCCCAATTCTTTCGTTAAAATGTGGTATACGCGTTCTGTTGAAATGTTTCCATGTCTGCTATCTCTCTCACTTTGAGTCGTCGATCTTGCGTAATAATATTATGGATTTTTATAATCATTTCCTTAGAAGTCACGATTTTGGGTGCTCCGGAGCGCGCTTCATCAACACAGCTTGTTCTACCACGTTTAAATTCATTTACCCATCTACTTATTGTGGCGGATGATGGAGCAGATTCACTTAATGTTTCCCGTAACTCATCTTTTATTTCGGTAGCTTTCATACCTTTAATTACGAAGTATTTAATCACCGCACGATACTCTACTTTTTCCATTTTGACAAAACGACGTGTTGCTTCTTTTTCAATCAACTGTCAAAAATAAACTAATCAACCGATTTATTTAAATATCGGAATGTAAACATATAAATAGGCAACCTAAATTACAGTGCATTTGTTTTACCAATTAAAGCGCCACCTATGTGTCATTCTCACTACTTGTCAAACTATCCTCGTACATATTTTAAGTCTCTTATTGGATTCTAGAATTTTATAACGTATGATTTCAAATTATTTTCTTATATTCACAACTCATCACAATTTTTCTTTTCTTGTTTCTATAATTTTATTCCGTGCGCATTTATTTTTACCACCAAATACTATTTTGATTAATTGAAAATTGACTGTAACCTTTTAAACATATTCTACAAAAGTTTTCCTATTATTTCTTTAATTTAGTTAGTCATAAATATGTTTTTACATTGCATTTACAATACATTTTCTTACTAAATTTTAGATACCGAAAAATTAATCTTTTCAATGAACCCCAAATCACTCCTGGAAATGAAACAGTCACATTTTCAGCTTTTGATGTCACTTTTGGATTATTCACATGCTTCGATATTCTGTTCAAAGTACCAGCTCAAGAAGTACTGAACCGAGGCGCAACAGATATCATTTATACAACAGCATGGACCTCTGAAACACCCTTCCACCAAGGTAAGTTAATAATCTGGCTCCTTAAACAAATATATGATCTTAACAAGCAATGTAGTAGCTCAATGGTAATTTCCTAGTTTGTTATGTTGGGGTCTCGGCTTCCGATCTAAAGCCCGATAAAATTTTAAAAAATTTTCTTTCTCGTTTAGGGTCAATACAGACAGACAAAGGTCTTAAAATACTACACAATCATAGACATAGTTATAACTTATGATCTGCCAATGCCCCTTGCATTTAGTGTTAAAGTATTGGGTGAAGCGAAGGCCTATATTGTATTACTATTATTAACTATACTTTCTCAAGAGTATTATTTTCAAGCTAATTTTATTGTTTCATTGTACACCATTATGGAAGAGATATAAACCGCTTGTAAATTCTTCCTGTGAGGGTAGCTGTTTATATTTCGGGAATAGCAAACATAAAAAATATTCTCCTTGAAAAATCAATGCACTTTTGCATTCGTATAAACCAATCCGAAAAGCATTGCTGCCACTGCGAAGGCGGTATCTCCAAAATATGAGTTTTAAATGCCTCAACTGCCTCTTCCGGCGCAGAAAACCCTTGACCACGAAGTTTATTCTTCATGTGTGGGAACAAAAAGAAATCACAGGGTGCTAAATCAGGGCTGTATGGTGGATGGCTCATTAATTCAATGTTTTGCCCGGTCAAATATTCAATTGTTTGAACCGACCTGTGAGAGCTCGCATTGTCATGGTGGAGAATGATCCTGTCGTTTTCGCTTTGTTTTCCTTATTTCTTCCAAAATTTTTGTCAAACAAATATTTGTGTACCATTCGGAATTGATCGTTCTACAACTCTCTAAAGGCACGGTTGTAACGTGACCGGTTTTTCCGAAAAAATAGGTGACCATTTGTTTTAATGTACTTCGAGCGCGAACAACATTTGTTGGTTTTGGCTCATCTTGGAATACCCACACAGGCGATTGCTGTTTACTATCGGGCTCACACGTATAGGTCCAAGATTCATCACCTGTGACGACTTTATAAATGTTCTTTGAAGCACCGCCATTGTATTTTTTATGCACTTCTTGGCACCAATCGACGCAAGTCCTTTTCTGAAGGATTGTCAAATTATGTTATACCCTACGTGAACATAACTTCTTAACGGCTAAATGTTCATGGAGAATCTTAGGCACGCTGGTGTTACTAATACCTAGAGATGCCTCGATCTCACTGTATGTCACATGACGGTCTTGCATTATCAATTCAGACACTGCATTAATGTTTAACGACACAACAACATTTTTGGAATGACCTTCGCCATCCAAGTTTAAATTCACTATATCAACGATATACTGTAGTTTTTGATGGTGCTTTATCACCATATAAAGAATTCAGCTCGCACGAAAATGTTCGCGAGTTAATTCCATTTTTTCGCTGACATAAAATTTTCAAGTTACTGTCAATAATAGAAATAGCGACCGGATAATAAAACTGTTGATGTACATATAACAGTCGAACTGAAAAGTCCCCGGTCTACCATAGTAAAACACAGTTTTTTGGCAAAATTCGATTTTATTATTCAATATAGTTGCCTTCGAGGGCGATACACCGATTATAGCGTTTTTCCAACTTTTCGAGACCATTTTTGTAGTACGAATTGTCTTTAGCCTCGAAATAGGCCTCAGTTTCGGCGATCACCTCCTCATCCCTGCTAAATTTCTTCCCGGCGAGCATTCTCTTGAGGTCTGCAAACAGAAAATAGTCGCTGGGGGCCACATCTGGAGAGTACGGTGGATGGGGAAGTAATTCGAAACCCAATTCACTTAATTTGGCCATTGTTTTCATTGATTTGTGACATGGTACATTGTCTTGGTGAAACAACACTTTCTTCTTCTTCATATGGGGCCGTTTTTTTGCGATTTCGTTCTTCAAACGGTCCAATAACGCTGTATAATAGTCGCTGTTGATGGACTGGCCCTTTTTAAGATAATCTATGAAAATTATTCCATGCGCATCCCAAAAAACTGACGCCATAACTTTTCCATCTGACTGTTGCGTCTTTCCACGCTTTGGAGCCGGTTCATTGCGTGCAGTCCACTCGGCTGACTGTCGATTGGACTCTGGAGTGTAGTGATGAATCCATGTTTCATCCATTGTCACATATCGACGCAAAAACTCGGTTTTATTACGATTTAACAGCTTCAAACACAGCTCAGAATCATCAACTCGTTGTTTTTGATCGAATGCGAGCTCGCGCGGCACCCATTTTGCACAGAGCTTCCGCATGCCCAAATATTCATGCACGATGTGTCCAACACGTTCCTTTGATATCTTTAGGATGTCAGCTATCTCGATCAACTTTACTTTACGGTCATTTAAAATGATTTTGCGAACTTTTTTGATGTTTTCGTCGGTGACAGCCTCTTTTGGTCGTCCACTGCGTTCGCCGTCTTCGGTGCTCATTTCACCACGTTTAAACTTAGCATACCAATCAATTATGGTTGATTTTCCTGGCGCAGAGTCCGGAAACTCCTCATCAAGCCATGTTTTTGCTTCAACGGTATTTTTTCCCTTCAAAAAGCAGTACTTTATCAGCACACGAAATTCTTTTTTTTCCATTTTTTTAAATAACAAAAGTAGCTCCACTCTTAACGCAATATCTCAATAACTAATGGTCGGATTGCTGTCAAATTTTTACACGTTTCGTTTGAAGGTTAGTACTATCCAAAAAGCATATGGAGTTAATAACAGTAACGCCATCTACATATGTGTCAGACCTGGGACTTTTCAGCCGACCTGTTATTGTCAAAAATGACAAACTTCACTATGCAATCATCAGAACGGAGACACCACTAACAGTATTGCCAGTTCCCGAAATATAAACTGCTACCCTCGTATTAAAAAAAAGGAAAATTTAATTATCCAAAATCAAGTAATTAAATGTTTTTTAAAAATGCTCTTTAATGTCGTTAGATTAAATCTAAAGGAAACTTAAAATAATTTTATTTTTCAGCGTTTTCTGTTCAAGACGGTTACGCAAAAGCTGCGGGCGTAAACATGCTAGTTGCAGGTTACAGCAATGTTACTAATGGTATGGCAGGAGCTGCTATTTTCCTCGCAAATGCAACTATTGCTACATCATCAATTCAATCAGCAAATATTCAGAATATAATCTTTGGTCAAGTTACAACAATAGTCCAAAGAACTCCAGAAGCAGTTTGCAACAATAACATAGGGGTAAAATATTTTTATTATTAAAGTGATTTTATAGGAACATCCATGCTGAATATAACAACCAGTATATTGTAGACTAGGAAATTTTTGTATAAATTTAATATCCCTGTATACACACACAACAACGTTTGTTTACAATTGTTTGCGGATCACTAAATTCTCTTTTTGCATGAAACATATCTGCCAGAGTAGGTGATTTATCTCCTTCTTACAACATATACCCATAACTTCTTGGGATTAATTTAATGCTTTTTTTTGTATTTGTAAGAAGTAAGCATAGTTTTTTTCTGTGTACAAAACGTAGTTAGTGAATAAATAAAAATTCTCTATAATAAATACCTTGGTGTATATTTTCAGATTGCCCCAAGATTTGGCGGCTCACTACCTGATATATCTACAGTTCTAAACGTGACGCACGAAAATATGCAAGACTATTTTTTCCAAGATTTGGAAAGAGACGTTTATCAAATTCAAGGAAATCTTTGCAGTGATGACTTCTGTTGTACCTACTCCATTGATTTTGTCACACCTCTTACCAGCAATAGTACAATATACAAGTAAGTTTGATTTTTATTTATTTCATCGCTACAAAAGTTATATATGAAGAGCGCTTTTCCAAAGCTAACCAAATCCAAATTATAAAGTTTTATACTGTCTAATTTACAAGTGATGGCGAGGCAAACCCTATGCGCAGTAGACAAGCACCTCCCACGAAACTCCCTCCACCTCTTGAAAATAGTTCAGTTTACACTATCAGTGGCGGAACTTCAATCAGTGTATGCTGTCAGTGTCAATTTGCAACATACTTTTATTTTGTTTCGTATAATAATTTTCTTGTAAAAAAAAAAGATATGCTGATCGACATAAAAAATAAAACATCTGCTGCTACAGGTATTTAATAGTATTCTTTAAATATAAAATAATTGCTAGTAATACTGGTATTAATCACCATGTAAATAGCAAAATTTTATAAAACTTATTTTAATTTTAATCAGGTGTATCCGTTAGAACAATCGAACGAATTCTAAAAGAAGCCGAAACAGCTATAAATGGCCAGCAAGTGAAGTTTTCTACTCCAAGAAAAAAACGGCCACGAAAATCTTCTGTTACTAACATTCCTGAATATAAAACACGTGATATACGCAACATGATTCACAAGACAGAGAGATGTCGTGTTACTTTAAAAAAACTTCATCAAAAAGTAAAGCAAAATTTTGAGTTTACCGGACCAGTTTCTTCATTACGCACAATTGTAAAGAAAATAGGTTTTAAATGGCAAAAAACACAAAATAATAGAAGTATATTAATAGAGAGAATGGAGATAAGAGCGCAAAGAATAGATTATTTGCAGAAAATTAAATATTCTCGAAGCCAAATTGTTTATTTGGACGAAAGTTATATCCACAGCGGACATACGTCATCAAAAAATTGGAGCGACAATTCCAAGAAGGGATTATTTGCCACAATATCTAAAGGCCGACGCCTTATTATTGTTCATGCAGGTCGAGACATGGGATTTATTCCAAATGCATTGCTAATATTTAAATCAGGTACGAAAACTGGGGATTATCATTCTGACATGAATTCAGAGAATTATAGTAAATGGTTACAAGAAAAATTAATTCCTAATTTACCTGCTAATAGTGTAATTATAATTGATAATGCACCTTACCATAATATTCAAAAAAATCCGGCTCCTAATTCGAATTCGAAAAAAAGCGAAACAATTGAATGGTTGACGAGTAAAAATATAGTATGTCAGCCAACTATGCTAAAACCTCAACTGTATGAACTAATAAAATATGACAAAGAAAAATACATAACGTATAAGTTTGACTCCATATTGCAGGAAAAAGGCCACACTGTTTTGCGACTACCACCTTACCACCCAGATCTAAATGCTATAGAACTTATATGGGCTACAATAAAAAATAATGTATCAGAAAATGAACTTAATTCAATAACATCGGAACACTGGCAAATGCGATGCCAACATGTTAGAAAAGTTGAAGAAATGTATTTAGAAAGACAAATAGCTATAGATGATTCACTGGATGGGAACTCTATTATTATAAATACAGAAAACAGCAGCTCTAGTGAAGATGATTATGTATGCTCGACTGACGACAGTTATTAACTAAAATTATTATTATTTGTGTATATTTATATTTGTATTTACTTCTATACTTAAAGATATTTCAAAATATAATATTTATTTCCATAATTAAATTATATTTAGGATAACTTTTAAAAACCTTTGCACGCCTCTGCCTGCATTATCTGCATAAGTAAGTTACACGAATCGCAACCCAGAGTGGGAATGTTTAGCCTGCGCACCCGTTCGCCACCACAACTTAATTCCACTAGTACATGTTCGACATTTTATAACAACGTAATTATTAAAGATAGCAAAGAAATATTGAATGTTATTATTAAATACAGCAAATTAACATAACATATGCTTATAAAATTAGACTTTATTTATTTAATTAACTAAATTATATAATTAATTTTTTATGCTATATTTCAAAAGTAACTTAAGGTCATGCATGAACTTAATGTAGTTTTAGAATATTTTGCCCTAAATATTAAAAGGATGGTTAAATTATGTTGTCAATTTTACCATGGTTATGTAGGTTTATATTTTTAGCATTTTATGTATAATAAAGAATGGTATTTCTTATTGCTTTCGTAGATAAATATACTGACTTAGGACAAAAACTCTTAATAAGGTAGATGTTGCATCGCTGTATTAACTGCTCGGACACTCGCAGGTATCGTGTCAACAAGATGTTTGCATGTCTCAGGTGAAAATGTTTCCCATATTTTATATAGCTTGGCAAGTAATGCTGGAAAAATCCGCTGAAGATCATTACTGCTGATGCATTTTGTGCCAAACCGTCTCAATAGAATTGCGATCCGGACTGCTAGCAAAATACGACAAACACTTTACTTTTTTTTATAAAATGAAATTCAATCTCTTTAGACAAACGAAATATTTACGTCTTCTGTTCAACCGATTACTGCTGGTATTCCTCAGGAAGTTATTATTCGTCCTTCAACTATCTATTATATGTATTAATAATTCTCAACCCCTTCCGCTTAAGAAGAAGTTGCTCAGCCGGTCGAGAATCACTTGGGGTCATCCCACGCAGCTAGATCAACGATTTTTTATCTTGAGGACGCACAGCTCCTGCAAATGGGGTAAGAAGAAGTCCAGGACGTGTGGAAAATTGAAAGAAAATATTACCAAATAGTGAAACGATAAATTTGCCTTAAAATTTTATTTAAACAAATTAAATAAAAAAATGTTAAGCTTTGGGTAAATTAAAAATTAGTAAGCGAAGAAATATGTATTTAAAAAAATAGTTAATTAGTTAAAAACTGTAATACAATATTTAATAAAGCTGCAGGAGTAAAATATATATCGGTTAAAGAAGAAGGTATCGAACGATACGTAGGCGTATTTGCACATGTTTATTTATATCCCTGGACAGTGTTAGTTGTATATCGCAAAAGTGATGCGCGCGGAATAATGGAACACTACATGTACAGGGTTGTAGAAAAATATCGACTTACAACCGCGTACTGTGTACGATCTTTGTTAAAGATTGAGCTTCTAATGGAATCGGTGGAATGAAGGGTAATTACCGTAGCGAACTAGAAATTTACAAAAACATGTAATACCCTTAAAAGCGTATTCTCAAAAAGTACTTTAAAATGATATGTCACATGACTTACTCTATGTAATGGTTATAACAATAAGAGCAAATAATTTAGCAAGAAATAGATAAGGTGAACCCTTGGTAGGATTTTCTTAGAACGTATATATTTGACAAGGAGTAAATATTATTCTCTGTCAAAAAAATGGGAATCCGAAACATAATCGTAATTATAAATTAGCTAAAATTATAATTAAATTAAATCTAATATAAAAAAATATTCTTGAAAATGAAAGTACAATTCGTTGTAGGTAAGATTTTTTTTGGAAAAGAGGCCTTAGTTTATGATCCACACAGATTCACTAACAAAGAAATATTTATAATATCGCAAAGGTTATTTTTAAAATCGATCTGTATGAAAAAAAGACGAAATGCGATAAAAAATTATTACTGATTATTACTGATGTGGACTTTACCTGATGAAAATCCATAACAGTATTAAACACAAACGCCAACATTGTGCCTTCGTCACACTGTTTGACGAAGCCACGGTGTTGGCGAAACAATTGTTACACTTTTTCAATAAAGATATTTTGTGAAAAATCGCACAACTGTATGTTTATGTTTAAAAAATTATTAGATATATGCGAAACATTACAACGGATGGCGCAAAAGTAATGTCATAATTTGATCTGGCTGCCATTTTGTTATAACTGAAGAAAAAGAGCTCTGTTTTCATAAAAAGTGTAAAATTGATGGCATTAATTGGAAAAAATTATATTGCTCAAATTGCCACCTCCCTAGTTGAAGCGTAATTGCGTTCGTTTTACGGCATTTTGCATTGTTGCTCGTAAAACATCTGGCTTCAAATTGGCGATTTCTTCTTCAATGTTAGCTTTCAAGACTTGCAAGGTTCGTGGTTTGTTGTGGTAAACGCGAGATTTTAAAAAGCCCCAAAAGAAGAAGTCTGGTGCTGTTAGATCTGGCGACCTGGACGGCCAGTTCAAATCTCCAAGATGGGAAACCACTCGTCCTGGAAATTGGTGTCTCAAAATCTCCATCGTTGCCCGAGCTGTATGAGCGGTTGCTCCGTCCTGTTGAAGCCAACAATGATCGAAACCCAATGCAGCCTCTTACACTCACACTCACATTTACGGTTACGGCGGTGCCATCAGCGTTTTCAAAAAAATAAGGACCAATCACTTTTTCAAGGCAAATGCCACACCAAACAGTCACTTTGAGGGGATGCAATGACTCTTCATGCATTTCATGTGGATTCTCTGTGCAACATAACCACTTAAGTGGAAATGGGCTTCATCGCTCATTATGATTTTTGATACGAAATCATCCTCTTCTTGCACCAAGTTTAACAGAGTATGTCAGTAAATTAACTTTATGTCGAACAAGGTTAACTTACTTGCTGCCTGCTGACCGCAATTCGTTAACAGTTTGCACTTTGTAGGAGAACATTTTCAAATCTTTCACCAAAATTCGTTGCAACGAAAGCCTGTTGATGCCTAATTGTGTGCATCGTCGTCTTGTTGATGTTTGTGGATTCTCTCTGACGTCGTTGGCAACAGCAGCGATGTTCTCGGTCGAACGAGCAGAACGAGGCCTGCCACTTCTTGCGACATCTGTAGGGGACCCAGTTTGCACGAAGTGCTCAGCCAAACGCTTAATTGTTCGAGCACATGGAACACGACGACGAGAAAACGACGACGAAATTCATGCTGCGCTAAAACAACAGACTGAAAATTTGTCAAATAAGCGGTAACAATAATTCCACGCTCTTGAGGTGTGTCGCCCCATGGCCTGTTGACAACTAATTCTCTATATATGTACATCATAAACGTCAAAGCACAGTGATATTTGGCGCCATCTGCAAAAATGACAGCCAATTCAAATTATGACATTACTTTTGCGCCACTTGTTATTAGGGCGTACCAATATTTTTTCCGGATGCCTGTTATAACTTATTAATATCCTTAGACTTTGAGGTCGAGTTGTTATTTTTAGAATTTAGATCTTCTGCTTCATACTTCAACAATGATTAAAAAGGAAACAGTATGTACCTCATTGAAGATTGTGTATTCTCTTAACAAATATTCCTGATTTTAACGTTTTTATCTCTTTTAGAATGGTCGCTTTCTATGGAAGAAGAGGATTTCCAGGCGCAGTCACTACCACTGGAACGATAGGAATAAGAACTTGCGCAATAGTCTCTTGCGCTACCCAAGATAACTTGACCTGCGGTAGATTTAACAGTACAACAAACGTTAATTTCCAACGCATCACAATCACCGCCTCAGTACAAAATTCCGAAAATACCTTTTATCAACCGACGACATTAGGTACGGATCACAATCCACTTGCTGGCTATGCATACTGCACAAATGCAGCACCAGGCATATTAAACATCACTATGAGTGCTGAAACACCGCAGAATGTGTTTACGTTCGGTATCTTGGGAAGAGTGTTTAATATAGACGGTCAACCAGCAGGCAGAGGCGCCGCTGGTTTTATGCATCTAAGTCTATATACAATATTTGCAATCATAAGTTCTTACATATGTTTAAAATTAGTCTATTGAAAATAGAAATCTTTGAACTACCTATTAACGATTCAAGTCACTCGAAAAAGTAACTACAGGATTACGCTAAAAATGAAAAAGATTTACAAACATTAAAAGTACTACAAAAAACTTGAATCGTCTTTTTGAAGCTTTACGAAAGTAGTATTTATAATTTGGTCGAGAACTTATGCCAGCATTTAAAATTCGAATTTTCTAAACTTCATTCCTTTTAGTCTTCCATATTTCTTGTTTAATACTACAATAAATTTGTTTCTGTTACTTCGCCTGAAAATTAAAAACATGACATTGAAATCAAAAGCATTTCTTTTACTGATTGCAAATGAAAGTAATAAAAGTACGCAAAACATTTATAATAGAATACCTACAGTAAAGTGCTTCAATTATTCTCAAAATTTAAATCTGCACTAATCTAAAATAGCCATTAAATATTTTTGGAAGATTCATTTACAAATTTAATTTTAAAAAATACAATAGAAGCACTAAAATTTTGTACTATTTAAGCCTAAATATTGACCCTAAGAAATAATTATATTGTAATTATATAGTATAGTATTGCTTTCACTTCCTTTAGTATATTTAAAAAAAAATTTATAATTACTAATTTTAATATTTTAAAAAATTTTTCATTTTTTAAATATGCCATTGGAATTTGAGAGGTAGTTTAAGGAGAATTTAGTTTATTTGTTGTATTAAATGTAAAGTTTTGTACTTATATTGCGAAATACAAAGTTTAATAGACGTTTTTGTTATTTATTTTCCAGGGTTGTTTTTATATTATTATAATCTCTTTAATGCAAGGTAATATAGTGGGAAGTACGAGGGTAGTTTGGCAAGTAGTGAGAATGGAAAAGAAAAATGAGTTTTTTAAACACAAAATAATTTTTACTTTTCAATATATTCTCCTAAAAGAGCAATACATTTATTCCAACGGTGCTCCAATGCCCTTATACCATCTCTAAAATGCGATTCCGGAAGGCTTGCAAAATACTCATTTACGAAGATGATAAGCTCGTCGTTAGACGAAAATTTCTTTCCACCTAGTACCGTTTTCAATTTTGGAAAAAGATGGAAGTCGGAAGGGGCTAGATCCGGCAAATAAGGCGCATGGGGTACTAATTGGAAATGCAACTCGTAGATTTTGGACATCGCAACTGTGCTGGTATGCGAGGGAGCATTGCCTTGGTGAAACAGAATCTTTTTCTTTGCCATTCCTGGCCGTTTAGCGCGAATCTCAACATTTAATTTTTGTAGAAGTTCTGCATAATATTGTCCGTTTATTGTGGCACCTTTCTGAAGGTAATCAATTAGCAAAATGCCCTTTAAATCCCAAAAAATTGATGCCATCACCTTGTTTGCCGATAGAGTGATTTTCGCTTTCTTTGGAGATGCAGAACCACGTTCTAACCATTGTTTCGGCTGTTGCTTAGTTTCGGGTGTACTGTAGTGTATCCAAGTTTCATCGCAAGTAACAAATCGCCTACAAAAATCAACCAGATTTCGCTTATAAAAGTCCAAACACTCATTGGAAATGCCCAAACGTGTGAACTTTTGATAAGTCGTAAGCAATCGCGGTACCCATCTTGCCGAAAGCTTGGAAAGGCCCAATTCGTTCGTTAAAATGTGGTGTATGCGTTCTGTTGAAATGTTTACCATGTCTGCTATCTCTCTCACTTTGAGTGGTCGATCTTGCGTAATAATATGGATTTTTATAATCCTTTCCTTAGAAGTCACAATTTGGGTGCTCCAGAACGCGCTTTATCAACACAGCAGATTCACCTAATGTTTCCCGTAACTCATCTTTTATTTCGGTAGCTTTCATACCCTTAATTACGAAGTATTTAATCACCGCACGATACTCTGCTTTTTCCATTTTAACAAAACGACGTGTTGCTTCTTCTTCAATCAGCTGTCAAAAATAAACTAATCAACCGATTTCTCTAAATATCGAAATGTAAACATATAAATATGCAACCTAAATTACAGTGCATTTGTTTTACCAATTAGAGCGCCACCTATGTGTCATTCTCACTACTTGTCAAACTATCCTCGTACATACATAAAAGTACGAGTATTAGGAATCATTTAAATATTTATATTAAAGAATAAATAAAATACTAAGGAATAAATAAAACAGCTTATTTAAATTTTATACAATATTATACAGGGTGTTTCAAATGAATATACGTATTTCGAATGCATATATTTATTAAACTTTAAGACGTACGAATATGAAACTTTTCACACATATTTACGAACCTCTCAAGTTCAGATTACTTATGTTCAATATGTCCTCCATCACCGACACGAACAATATCACATCGATACTCAAATTCCTCCCATACTCGGGCAAGCATGTCCTTCGTGACTGATGTTATGGCAGTACGGATCCAGTTCTTCAACTCTTCCAGGTTCTTTGGGAGTGGTGGTACATAAACGTTGTCTTTAGCGAAACCCCACAGGAAAGAACTCGCAAGGTGTCAAATCCGGTGATCGTAGAGCCCAGCTGAGACAGTCGCTTCTTGACGACCAATCCAACGGTTCGGTAGAGTTTCATTCAGATATTCACGCACTTGGCGACTCCAGTGAAGGCGTGTCCCGTCTTGTTGAAAAATTAAGTTGTCTTCGTGCAGCCCCGGAAACAACCAGTTTTGTAACATAGCGAGATACTGTTAGCCGTTAACCGTGTTTTCATCAAAGAAGAATGGGCCGTAAACAGATGATCGGGATATCGCACAAAACACATTGATTTTAGGTGAATTTCGTACATGTTCAATTGTTGCATGTGGGTTCTGTAGACCCCAATTTCGAACATTGTGTTTGTTTACTACTAACATGGAAAGTCGCTTCATAACTGAACACGAGGGCGGCCAGGACTCTTTCCTTTACATACACATCCTGTATCTACAAACTGTCGATACCATCTTCGAATGTTCCACCCATTCGGAGGATCAATTTGGTAGCTCAACCTGAAACGTCTTTGCACTGTAATCACGAAATTGCACTTTGCAAGTTCGAGAACACAAAATGATATCTGCTGCGAAGTAGCCATTTTAAACATATGACGGTTATCAAGAAAAACAGAAGACAGCTGACATCTAGCGGCTATTAAATAAACTAGACTATGCATTCGTTTCTCCAATAGCCGAGCCGAGGCGCAGCGATCGATAGTTTGCATAAAATAATACTTCGTAATACGTATATTCTTTTTGAAACACGCTGTACTTATATTAACTGCGACTAGTTTCGTTTGTTAGGACATTACACTTGATATTGTTCTAACAGACATCAAAGTGTTTTATTTATTCTTTAAATAATGTTTGTTTATTACGCCTTGTATCCAAGGAATATATATTACCCCGACCAAGTATTTGTTACCTGTTTCTCACCCCATGATGAATTTCTCGTAGAGCTTGCACTGCGAGTGTTCGCTTCCAACAAGTGCAAGAGGTTTATCAGGTAATAAAAGTAAATAAATACCCTTTTAAGCAACGTTTTCAATATGCAGATGCACAAGTGGTTAAGATCGATTAAATATTTTCAGCATAAAATGGGTTTCAACTGATTCTTCATCTAACTGCGTTTGCCGTGAGGAAGAAATGTTCTTATTCTTCGATACCTAATGATGAAATACTTGCATAATTAAAATAATATTTGTTAATAGTGAATTCGTAAACCCACTACCACTAAAAATTTGATTTAATCTGGTAAAATCTGAATCTTAACATACTAGCAACTTTGGTAATAACACTAATATTTTTGCGTCGCTTAGTGCATGTAGCTGTGTTTGGACAATGCCCGCTATATACATAGACTGACGACAATGAAGAAGTTTGTAATTATTCAAGTGCTTCAACTAGACCAATGCAATTATTATGAATAATTTCTAAATCTGTTACAACTTGAGAATTTTCGAATTTTTTTCGACTTCCGTTGATGAAAATTGCTTCGTTAGGATCAAATTATGAAACTTAAGACTCAACTTGGAAACGATGAATGTAATACAACACTACTTTTAACTATGTTTCCCAGCATGTAAGAATCGCTGTAGAGATTGAGAGATGTCGGTACATTGGGAACTTTAGGGGCTTGAGAAACTGCTTTTGCATACGCTATTAAATTGTTTTTTTTTTGTTTGCTATTCCCGAAATATAAACGGCTATCCTCGTCTACATATAAGTATATATTTGTGAGATATAAATGTGTTTATATTTTTGGTAATGTGTTCATTTATATATAAATTAAAAAATGTTTCTTACTTTAGCATCTTCTATACATATATATATATATATATATATATATATATATATATATATATACTGCAGGCCATAAGTTTGGAATCACTTGCATAAGGTAGGAATCACTTCTGAATATAATGAAAATATTGTAGTGGCTTTAACAAACATTGTAAAAATAAAACAATATTAATATACCAAAACGTTTTATTATAAAATAAGCAGGAAAAAAAGCAAATTTTATTTATTTACATCCACTTATTTTTATTATCAACTAAACGGACTTTTCATCGAAATACCCTCCTTTTGCTTTAATGACAGCAGCACACAATCGCGGTAAACGAGACACTAATTTTGTAAGGGTTTCATTGGGTATATTTGCCCAAGAATCTTGTATAACTTGCCACATGTGAGTCTGGGACGTCGGACACTTTTCACGCACTTTTCTATCCAATTCTTCCCACAACAGCTCTATTGGATTGAGGTCTGGCGATTTTGCCGGCCAAACCATGTTTTGTAAAACACCGTCAGCTTCCTGTTGTTGGAGATATTCTATACATAAATGAGAAGAATGTTTTGGGTCGTTGTCTTGCATGAATATAAATTTTTCTCCAAGTAATCTCAGACCGGAGGGCACAGCGTTGTGTTCGAGAATCTGCCTGTAACCCTCCTTTTTCAAAACTCCGTCGATTTTCATCAGATCTCCTATACCAGCCGAAGAAAAACATCCCCAAACCATTACAGAACCGCCACCATGTTTTACCGTGGGCACCACACATTGCGGTAACATTTTTTCCGTAGCAGTTCTTTTTACAAATATCCGACGTCTGGAACCGAAGACCTCGTACTTTGATTCGTCGGTCCATAGTACTTTTTCCCACTGTTCTATTGTCCAATCTTTGTGTAACTTAGCCCATTGTAGCCTTTTTATTTTATTTTGCGGACGTAGAAGCGGTTTGCGAACTGCTACACGTCCCATCAGTCCAGCCGCTCTGAGCCGCCTTTTTACTGTGGTTAAAGAGATCCGAGTTTCACGCTCCCTGTTAAACTCACCGAGGATTTGCGAGGCCGTTAATCTTCTATCTCTTTTCGACGTCAATATAATTGTCTGATCTTCTGCAGGAGTTGTAATTTTTGGTCTTCCTGATCGTTTTCTGTCCGTATACCCTCCAGTAGACTGGTATCTTTTAATTGTATTTTGTACACCTTTGTACGATATCTTCATTCTCTTCGCGATATCCCGTATAGAATCTCCCCGATTATGATGACTAATAATTTCTACACGTTTTTCTAACGATATCTGCTTTCTCTTCGCCATAATCAAACGATGTTTACTGATTCTACACACTTTTATGTGTCTATACACTTTAAATGATACGAAGCAACTAAAATATTCTCATTATTTCAAAATGGATAAATACTTATAAATATAAAAACTAAATGTAATTACAAAAGGTTTATGCGGAAGGGTCTGCAATAAAATTTGTCCATTCCAGGTAATCGTTCATTATGCAGAAATATTACCTGCTCGAATAAATAATACCGCATGCAGAGTTTCCTTAATCTCTGGTTATTTTCCAACTATTAATGCATTTAAAACTACATCTTTTATGTAAAGCTTTATAATGTACTTAAGAATAATCCTTTGTACTTATATGAAAGTAATACGAACGTAACATAGATAAATTTTAATTATTATGAATTTACTGGAACTGATTCCAAACGTATGGCCTGCAGTGTATATATATATATATAAAAACCAAGTGAACCGGACAGTCATTACCGGTTTTTCTCACAGATGTCGCTAGGCGTAAGTATGCAATATTATGGTTTGACACATACGCCATTTTATTCTACTTACATCAAGCTTCAAAGGTATACATGTATTTTGCGAAAGAAACAGTTCCAAAAATTTATATCTCTTCGAAAATGAATAAAAAGTGTATTTAAAGTGGGCTCCTATGTTATTAGATTTCTATGATTACACCATGCGACGATACGGCAACCAACAATACACATTTATGTAAGTATTTATTCTAAAATGAATACTTTCGTGTGAAACAGTTAGACTAAATACACAAATAGTAGTTCAACGTTTATTTGTGAACGCTTTGACATACATTTTACTCGCAATAATGACTACTACTGTTTTAAAAATTTCAGTAATGTAAAGTACAAATAGTTGTTAAAGTACTTTATACAACTGTTATATTGTAAGTATGATTTAATGAATAAGTGCATTATTTATATCACAAATAAAAATTTTGTAAAAGAAAGAATACAAATATGTATTGAGCAAAAATATTTTGTCAGGCCCATTAGCTCAGTTGGTTAGAGCGTCGTGCTAATAACGCGAAGGTCGTGGGTTCGATCCCCCCATGGGCCAGTTTTTTTATCGTTTCTGTTTTCGAAATATAACTAGTTTTGTTTATAATTACCACAGATGATATTAAAAAAACAACATTAGTTTAGCTTATAGTGTTTTTATATCAATTTTCTTGAAACTTGTTTCTTGGCCAATCTAATAAGATTCATTTAAAAGTGTTTATATTTTAGTTTTTGTACGACCTGTTTTACATCAATTTTTATTAACAAAGAAATTTCTGTAAATGCTAACAATATTAATGTTAAACAACTTTAGAAAAATACATGTCTAAATAAACGTTATAGTATTTCAGATAAGTACCAGACGCTTGCGAATCCTTGGCTTTGCTCCATCTCCACCGGAAGTTTTTAAAGTTAAAAAATTATTTTTGATTTAATTTTTACCAAACTTCTAATTCTGCACGCGTACAACTGATAAACCATCATTAGACACATAAAAGATTTCCATTATCAATTTTACAAATTATATTTACTGTTGTATTTAATATTGTTATTATACAATCAATAAAATTTTATACTAATTAAGATCAATAATCAGCTGACATACAACTCACGGTCGCACGCCATCGTGCATGCTTCTCCGTAATATGCCATCATCAACGCATCTCAAACATCAGTGCTTTTAGCCGCTTCACGAACGGAATTGGTGACTCAACCGCCTTATAATACCGACTTGACATCTTGTGACTTCTTTTTATTCACAAACATAAATGATAAAAAACTTGCTTTAGATCGTAGACGTTTTTGTGGTAACAACTATATTTCTAAAAACTAATTAAAACGGTATGGTATGAGTTTCCTGGCATAAATCGTATGGATGCATATACACACGTAGGCTACTTTAAAAATTTTACAGATGATACAGAATCAATTACTTTAACCAATTTTTTTTCATTGTTTTTCAAAATATTCGCCTTTATGATCTGAGAACTGGTTCCATCGAATGTAGAAGTGCATTCTACATTCGATGGAACCAGTTCTCAAAACATTGGGCCCGGTGTTCTTCAGTCACCTCAGATACGAAGTTTTCCTAGGCTTTCATAGTCGCTTCTAGGGTATTGAATTTCAATTCACGCATTTTATCTTTTATGTTCGTGAATAAAAAGAAGTCACAAGATGCCAAGTAGGGATTATCAGGCGAATGAGTCATCAACTCCGTTAGTGAAGCGACTAAAAGCTCTGATGTTTGAGATGCGTTGATGATGGTGCGTTTTGGATTGGCCAACAAATGGTTGTATACCATTCAGCATTGCTTGTGCGACAATTCTTTAGCGGAATAGTGGCAAGATAACCGGTGCGTCTCAAAAAAGAAGTCATCATTTTTTCGTCCGCGTCTCACTTTCCTGAGCTTCCCCTCGTCTTTGAAGAACCATTGAGCCGATTGTCGCATACTTTCTGGCATATAACAATAAATCCAACTTTCGTCACCTCTAGCGATGTCGTGCACTGATTCTGCTTGTGGTTAAATTTTTTAAGCATTTCTTGGCACCAACCAATACACGGTTTCTTTTGAGCTTCCATTAAACTGTATGGTATCCATCGAGAACAAAGTTTTCTAACGGCAAGATAATCATACAGGATAGTTCTGATTTGAGTTATACCTATGTCCAATAATAGCCAAATATCTCTGTATGTGCAGTGGTTGTCTGTCTTTATCATGTTGTACAAGGCGTCAATGTTTTCTGTTTCTTGACTGCAGTGGCAAGCCGTTCCTCAGGATGATCATCTTTGAGCGAAACACGTCGAGGCTTCATCGCCAAAAAATCGCATGAGACGAACACTCTTGTCGTGTCAGATCGTCTTTAAAATCGTAGAAAATCATACCTCGATAATTTTTCCATGTTAATTCAATTTTTTACAGAACTTGTTTTATTTAAAAAATTATTAAAAAGAAACAATAGCATATACTAGCAATCTGAAAATGCTATTCGGACTAAAAAATCTTAGAGAATTCGACAAAAATATTTTCAATAGCGCCACCTTACAGGAAGTAGCTGAACCGCCAAGTTTTCAAAGCAACCTACCTAGAAGCCATTCCTCATTGATACATCTGCATTTGCGTTTTAAGAAATTTTAAGCTGTTCATTTGTTACTTCGGTTTTGGAGACAATAATCTACTGAATCTCCTTAAGGTGTGAATATCCATTAATATCCATACTTTCAGCTTATTTTAAAAGCTTATTGTAAAGCTAGTGCACATGAAATTTGGAGACGCTTCTAAACGCATACATGAAATTTACTACTGATTATATTTCCGATAAATTCCACAATAAAAACCTAAAATTTTCTTTGTTTCAGAATTATGATTGTGCAGTCAGTTCTAGTTGAATGTGAAAACAGCATTGAAGAGAAAGTATATGCTAATTCTGGCTGTTTAATATCAAATAAATACATCATAACCACGGCAAATATACTAGTACATCTAATCGCTACACAAACTGACGTAAAAACTAGAATAAATTCATTACCACCTGGACTTTCATCGCCCGATAAACTACTCACATCTAAACCCAAAATAAATATAGTTTTAAATTCTGAAAATCCCTACGTATGCAAGACCGCTAAAGTGGTAGCAATTTACGTAAGTGATTCTATTAGAGAACAAACGAAAAGGTTTTTTAATGATTGGTCTTTGGACGAAGAAAATAGCGCGCAACAACTTAAGGAAATTCTGTCGCTATTTTTTGTATTGGAATTGGACAATCAATTACCCCAAACAAATAGTAGTACTTTGATCAATTGTTTGTACGACGTTTGTTTAGAGTCTGGAGAAAATGACATTAGAGCAGGCAGCAAAGTAGTTATACAAGGAACACCGTTCGGAAATAGAAATTTTTTGAGATCACAGAGCCGTGGCATTGTGTCCAATATTTTCGGAAACGAATGCTTTATATTGACAGATACACCTACGTCTCCAGGCTGCGAAGGAAGTCCTATCTATTTAAAAAAGTATGTTTATAATCTAATATTTTCTATTTGAGATGTTGCTATTATACATACATACATACACACTCTGTTCCGAGAAAAACCAGAATAGTTCTACGTGGGATGTCTTTTAGGTTTTGCATAATAGGATATAAAGGACGCCACTAATCAAATGTCAGTACTAAAAATTAACCTTCATCTTTAGTTAACCTAAACCCAAAGTTTCAGTGCGATACGTGTAGTGTTGTAACTACAACGAACTGTCAAAGTTGACAAGTTAGTTGAAAAATAGAATTAAATCGAGAATATCGCGGTACAATTTTATATAATTTTAATAATTTTATATAATTCAACAAGAATACCTCGCCGAGTTGGTTTCTGTTTGCGGCAATGAAGCATCATATCAGTCAACAATTTCTCGTTTTTTTGTGCGGTACAAACCTTGCACAAATGTGTCAAAATGCGATGAATTGAATCTTTGAAAATATTTAATTCCATTTCTGACAAATCACAGATTCTTTTGTACAAGGATATTCATCGTCATTTATGTCCGTACGACAGTCTTTAAATCGTTTATACCACTCACACGCACTTGTGCGTGATAAACATGCATCACCATACACTTGTTTCATCAAATTAAACGTTTCAGTAAACGATTTACCGAGTTTAAAACAGAACTTGAAATTTACTCTTCGTTCAAAATTCATTTTTCGATCAATGCCAAATACACACTGTTTATGCGCAATTTCTCTGCTTCTAATTATGCAAATGTCATGGATATATCGGAATAGCATTGGTGAAAGATCTAACTTACCGACCCATACTTTTTCTAATAAATGCCGCCTCTTAGAATTACTATTTTAAAAAAGCTCAGTTTTCTCTGCGACAGACTGTGTATTATTAGCACCTCAGCCGCGTACAGTCGGAGCTCAAACCCATAGATATAAATGTTGGGTGTAAAGTTTCGCCGCGTTAAGCTGAGGAAGTGGGTGAAATCTACTCCGTAATAATAACTGTGTATAGGATACATCATATTGTAATTTAAAATAGAAACATTGGCAACAATCAACACTTTCAAAAAATTTGAATTATTAAAGGCATCGTTAAAGTATAATATACCATAGCCTATGTTTCAAATTTATAAAATGGAATGTCTATTTAGTGTTCTTTTTTAAAATATTTGTAGAAAGAAATCTCTTTGTCCTATTGGCATTGTACTAGTATCGCTGTCGTGGTGGAAAGGTGAATGGATCGGTTTAACGTTATGTGCCACCTTTACTGGCATTTTCTCGACTGTTTTGCAAAAACCAACCCAAATTGTACAAAACATACAACGAGCTGAATTAAGTGCAATACACGGTTTGTGATATTAACTTATTTTATTCAATTACACCAAAATTTACAAGCCTATACTATTGTAGATGCTATGCATTATTCCTTTGTACAAGTATTATCAGGAAATGTTTGGGGTTCTGGTATTTTATTAGACAAAGAAAATGGAATATTCATAACAAATTCGCACGTAGTGGTAAGTAAAACTTGTACATTTGATAAGTTATTGTCTAAACAATATTAATTTTAAATAATTAAAATTACAAAATGATGTACTTGTCTTTAGACCCGTGTCGTCTATACATGTAAAATCGTGCGGTGCAAAATGGCGCTGAATCAAAAGGGCACAAGGCTACATTTCAAGACAACAAAACATTTTTCTTCCATAAAAAATCACAAACTTAACTTTTCATTATATCGATGTTAGCAGTGAAATTTTTGTAAATTTATAAAGAAGCAATTGTTTTTGCTCTTATCTGAACAGGAAAATCCTCGTCCTGTTCAAACGTGTCTACACATGAAAACACATGATGTGATGTGGATGCGTACTTTATGCAACAGTTGACGCGGTTTACGAATTGTTTATTCCTCATTTCCTATCTATTATTGTTTGCAGCTTCACTTATGTATGTTTGCCTTTTTTTGATAATTGTCTGTTTATTATTGTATTAAATTAGAAAAAGTTAAGGTAAGTAGTTTATATTTCTTCACAGTAACGCTTTAAGTGTTTCAGAAATTAGGTAAAATATTTTGAACAGTGAGTGTGAGTGTTTATAAGAAAAAAAGGATTTCATGCACTAATTCTTAGTATCACTATTTTCTACTTTTATTATTTAATATACACTGGGTGATCAGTCTCCAGTGTCCATAGGGAGGGAAAGAAAATTAAATTGGCAACACTGAGTAGTTGGTGTGGAATTGTTGAATAACTGAACGTTACATGTACCTAAGAAGGAAAGAAAAGATTTCATCCTTTTATAATATTTATTGCAGCATAAAATTACCAAAAACTTTATTTAAAATCAATTTGTAAATAGACGCATCTAACGATTTATAAATTATGTTATTAAACAGATAAATAGACATTGTTGTAGAGCTATATAGCAAGTGTTCAAAATGAAAACCATCAACGTGTAAACATAAATTCACTCGTTTCCTTATATTCTTAAAAACATTTTGTAGCACCTTCACATTTTATTGTGTGTTGCTTCTGTTATTGAATGCTTCAGATCCTCAGATCCAGATATACAGTGTGTATCAGCCAAATGGAATAAATTCGATAATAATTAAATGGAAGGGTGTTCGAAAAAACGCTCGGACACGTCGATTGGGATTTTTAGTTGTGTATTTTTTTAAATAAAAAGTTTATATAAGTCATGTAAAAGTGGTCAATACCAATTTTCTTATTTTAAATGCAACACCCTGTCAAATATTAAATTTTTGGATTCTTTAGAAAATTCCAGACATATTTCATGTACAATGTCCTATACCTATCTTCGACTGTTTCGGAAATATTAAATGTTTTCAGATTAATTTGAGAAATTTTTGATAATGTAAAAAATAACAAGAAAAACATTAATGTCACTGTAGGAGATGTTCTAAATGTTCGCCGCAAACGTCTTGACAACATCCTAATCTTAAATAAAAATTTTTTCTAACGTTGCTCAACATCTCAGGTGTGACCGATCTAATCGCAACTATTATTCGTCTTCTTAAGTGAGCTAAGTCGAGGGGTTTAGTTTTGTATACTATACTCTTGACATATCCCCATAAGAAGAAGTCTAATGGCGTTAGATCAGGAGATCGTGCTGGCCATTCCATCGATCCTCGCCTACCTATCCACCGATTCGGGAATATTTGGTTGAGGATTTGGTAATGGGGTGGTGCTCCATCTTGCTGAAACCACATCGTATTTGCTGGAACTTGTGGGTTTGCTAGACCAAGATATAAGTTTGTTAAAGCTGGCGCGAGATTATTTTGAAGTAATGCTAAATAATTGTCGCCATTCAAATTTCCATCGATGAAAAAAGGACCTACGATATGATCTCCAACAATTTCTGCCCAAACATTAACCTTCTCAGGGTATTGCGTATGTTCTTCCCTCATC